>CM021103.1:662839667-663177495 GCA_007115665.2 Sequoiadendron giganteum | reverse complement strand
AAAATGGTGTAGTTGAAAGAATGAACTAGAAACTTCAAGAAGCAAATAGAACAATGATCATGGAAGTAGGTTTACCATGGCTCTATTGGAAAGAAGTAATACACACAATAGTATACACTTAACAAAGTACTATTCCAAAGGAATTATGGAAAGACATCATATGAGTTATGGAATGGAAGAGCTCCCACAGTAAAGTACTTCAAGATTTTTGGAAGCAAGTGCTACATCTAGAAAGATGATGACAATATTGAAAAGTTTGATAGCAGAGATAATGAAGGCATATTCTTGTGTTACTCTACTAGAATTAAAGTGTACCAATGTTACAACAAGAGACTAAACAAGATGGTTGAAAGTGAAAATGTGAAAGTAGATGAAGATTCTCAAAGAATTCATGATAGACATTTTGAATATGAGCTATATAACTCAGATGACAAAGGAAAGAAGAAGAAGAAGAAGAAGACAACTAAAAATCCAAGGTATGTACAGAAAAATAACTCTAAAAAATAGATAATTGGAGATAAGAATAAGGGAATTACTACAAGAAGAAAATAAACTCAAGAGAAAGTTTTATTGTGCCTACTCTTGGAAAATAGGCCAAAGAAAGAAGCATGCAATTATCAGATTTGGGTGAAGGAAATGAAAGAAGAGCTTGATCAGATAGAGAAAAATCATACTTGGGAACTTGTGCCCATACCGGTAGACAAAAATGTAATCGGAACAAATCAGGTGTTCTGTAAAAGTTTGGATGAGAATAAAAAGGTAATAAGAAAAAAGGAAAGATTGTTTTGCAAAGGTTACACTCAAATTGAAGGTATTTATTTTGAAGAAACCTATGCCCCTATTACTTAGATGGAAGGAATTCATATTTTCTTAGCTTCTAGATATCTCAAGGATTTCAAATTTTATCAAATAGATGTGAAATATGCATTCTTGAATGGAGAAATGAAGGAAGAAGTCTACATTGAGCAACCAAAGGGATTCAAATTTGGAAGTGACCAAGACGCCTTTTTTAGGTTGAAGAAATTTGTGTATGGATTGAAGCAAGCACCTAGAGCCTAGTATGGTAGATTAGACAGGTACTTGATTGGACAAGGATTTCAAAAGGCATCTACTAGCAATAATTTATACTACAAAACTCACTCGGATCAAATGTTGATTGTTGTAGTTCATGTTGATGACATAATTTTTGGAGGAGATGATGATGTGTGCAGAAAATTTGTAGATGAAATGTAAAATTAATTTGAAATGTCTATGATAGGTGAGCTAAATTTCTTCCTTGGATTGCAAGTAAATCAAAACAACAATGGAATTTTGATTTCTCAATCCAAGTATACAAAAGAACTATTGAAGAAGTTTGGGTTGGAGAATTCTAAACTAGTTTGTACACCTATTGTTACCATATGCAAGTTGAAAAAAAGAAGATGAATCACCTAAAGATGATGCAAGCATGTACAAATCAATGATTGGAGGATTGGTATATTTGAATACCACTAGACCACACATTATGTATGTTTTTTTAGAAGCCATGTTTCAGCAAGAACCATAGGAATCACATGTTGTTGCAATAAAAAGGATCTTTAGATACTTGAAGGGTACAAAATATTTTGGGTTATGGTATCTAAAGGACTCAGAATTCACTTTAATAGCTTAAACTAAAGCTTATTGGGTTAGATGTGTTGATAACAGGTGGATTATAAGTGGTGGATCTTATTTCCTTGGCTCCCAATTGTTTGCTTGTTCAAGTAAGAAACAAGATACTATATCTTTATTTATTATTGAACTTGAATACATTACAACATCCTCATGTTGCACTCAAATACTGTGGATGAAACAGACACTCAAGGATTTTGGCATATCATTTGATGAATTGATCTCAATCATGTGTGACAATACTAGGGAAATAAATATTTCCAAGAATCTAGTACAACACTCCAAAATGAAGCATATATCCATAAGATATCATTTCTTGAGAGAGAAGGTGTTGGAAAATGAAGTAAAACTTGAATATGTACCAACAAAAGAGAAGATTACAAATATTTTCACAAAACCATTGAGCAAAGATACTTATGAGTATCTTCGGAAAAAGTTAGGGGTTTTTCCCCCTCCTAGTCTACAATAACATGCATTGGGGTGTACATTGGTCTAGGGTATTATATGCTCATTTTTATCTAGATCAATTTTTAGCGACTTCCTCATAGGGGAAGCAAAGAAAGGTTTTTAGGGGGATTTTTTCCCTTTGTCTTTGATGTCCAAGGGGGAGAAGAAAAGAAGATAAGATGGTCCTTGATGCTAAAATTGAGTTGTTTGGTTTTTTATTGATCAGTTTTTCCATCAATGAAAAAGGGGGAGATTGTTGTAATGTGTTGAAATGATGTTGATTGCTTGTTTTCATTAATGTTTGTCATTGATGTCAACAAATCTTGGTTGTGTGATCGATGTTTTGTTTTGGTGCTATAGTGATCTAAATTGGCTTGGTTTTGGATGTCCTATTGTAATGATCTATCTTGGGTTGTATCTTCCTTGGTTCCATTCCTCCTATAACATAATGAGATACATTTTTTTGGGTCCAGACCAATCTTGTAATTGGTTAACGTGCTCTAGAACATGGTTTGTATTGTAATGTGTATATCTTATTATATAGTTATGGGTATCATGTAGCATGTTGATTTGAGAGAGGAGATTTTGTGTGGTCCATGTTTCATTCCTCTCCATCGTGGGAATGTTTTTGTGGTGACCTATTGAAATTTATGCTTGGCTAACTTAGAAATTATGAAATTATGTTTGGCCAACTTGGGAGAATATTGAAGCATGGAATGGTATAAGTATAAGATGTTTTTGTTTGATGAAGGAAAGTGTGATAAATTCAAATTTGAATATCTAGACATTGTGAAGTGTGCAAAAGTGTATGATAGGAAGCAATAGACAGTGAGATTCAATCTGGTGCCATTGTTGGTGATAGCTATTTTTAGTGGTGGATTCCATTTTCTTCATTCTTCAAGAAGTGAGTCATTTTCTGTAGGTAGTGAGCCTCTCTCTTTTGGCATTGAGCCTTTCACTTTTGGTAGCGAGCCTTTTTGTATCTTTTTCTATAATAGTTGGGCAGTGAGACCAACTGGAAATGAGCCCTTGTATAAATCACCTTAACCGATGTCACCTTAACCGATGTTTTATAATTGAGAATTAGCATGCTCTGTGGTTTTTCCCTTCTTGGGTTTCCATGTGAATTCTGGTGTTTTGTGTGCATGGTTTTGTGTGCTTACATGTTCATCAATATTTGTTTGATTTATTTTTTCTCAAGATTAATTTAAATAAATAAAATTGATAATAACTAATAACCCCTCTCACTTATCCAAACTGATCAATAGAGTGGTGCTTCATTGATGTGGAATGGTGACCCTTTCCCAATCCTTCGATAATGAGCTTCTTTCAAATGTTTTTATTGAAGATAATCAATGAAATCAATGAAATATGTGTGATAAAATATGATTTAAAGCTAAATGAACATGATAAAATCTAACATGATCAATGTCAATGTATGCAAAGCTATTTTAAATGAAATTTAATATAAAAAGATTCAAACCCTAATTAAAAATATAATCTAAATGGATGCATCTATGTTAGCATGGAATCCATTAATGGAAGCTATGATAATATGCAAGTAAAATGATGGTAAATGAGTGCTAAATATGAGTGCAAGTGCAAGTGATTTTAATAGCATAAGTTTGTTGTTAAAAGATGGATCCATTTGTCTCCAAATAGTGATATATTTATAGGAGAGAAAATGAGAAATTAAGAGTTAAGATTAAAAAGGTTAATCAATGGGGAGAGATGAAACATGGATCATGAATTATCATCAATATATGAGAATCAATGATCACATGGATCAAGGAAAGAATCAAGGGTTCATATTCTTCCAAACAAACACACTTTGAAAACTTGCACAAGAAGTCTTGTAAGATAACTTGCACATGAAGTCTTGTAAGTTAACTTGCACATGAAGTCTTGTAAGTTTGTTATAAGGAAGAATATTCCTTTTTTCAAATGAGTGAAGAGAGATAATATTCTTTGGAATATTCTCATGAGTGAGGAAAATAGATATTTAACAAATTAAAACAAATTTTTAATGTGTAAAAGGGGAAGGAATATTCCATGGAAATATTCCCTTTTTTGAGGAATGTGCAAAGGAGGAATATCCCCAAGAAATATTCCCTTGCAAGTGGGGGGATTATATGTATTAGTAATTTGATAATTAAATATTGTTTCAATTATGCAAATTAGGGGAATTAGACAATATGCATTAAATAAAATGATTTAATGAAAAGGGGAAAGTGATGTGATATTTAATTAAATAACTTAGGGTTATTTAATTAAACAAGAGGACCTAGGGATTTAAATAAAATAAATTGATGTATTTAATTTAATAAGATGAAATATTGGCATGAAAGGGGGTGAATTAAACTAATTAGGTCAATTAGATTAACAAATGAAAAATGATGTGATTAATTAAATAGCTAGACTAATTTAATCACTTAAGTGAAAAGAGGATGGTTTTTACGATGAAATGATGTTAGCTAGCCAATGTGATCCATTGAGACATTTTTAGGTGTTTACTTTTTTCCCCTTTGTCTTGAGCAGTGTACTCATTGCATTGGTTCAAAGATTGATGTTGATGATGATGAAAAAATGGATATTGATGATATTTTGGAGATGTTGATAGCCAAGCTAAAGTTGATTGATCTGATTGATTGATGGAATTATTGATTATTCACAACAATGCAAGGATTATGTTGAATAAAGCGAGGATTGATAGGGAAAAATATATCCCAATGATGGTTGATTTGATAGATTTGATCAAGTTTTTCTAGCAAGACTAAGAACAAAATTCGTTAGATGATTTGATATCAATATGATCAAAATATGGTTGGTTTCCCCCTTGAGAGATTGATAAGAGAGTAAAGTGTTTTTATCAGGCTCATGATAGGTTAAAATTAGACTGATGGTTGAGATGTTGAGATTTTAGGTTAGTTTTTGATCAAGGAGCTGCAACTTTTCAGATTTTTAAGCTAAAGATGATATAGATGCCCCATTGTGCCCCAATGGAAAAGGGTTTGTTGGTGTGCTATCTCATATTTTGATGTAGATAGACGTGATGATGTATAGAAAATCATCAACCATGATTAAACTCATGCATATTTTGATATATCACATATATTTAATACTTGGATAGAAATGTTAGTAAAGATAGAAGAATAAGAATAATAAGATGGATGGATTTACCATTGATTATGAGATTGATTTAGAAGTCCAACAAGACTATGATCCACTGAAGATTTATTAGATATGGTGATGAGAGATGATGATGATTATGATGATGAATTTGTCATATTTTGGGATTGGGATTTTTCATCATTCCTTATTTTTGATATAACATATAGACACGATGCATCAAGGTATTTAAAACTATGATGGCATTATATCTAGTGACATGGATTTTGACTTTGAAAACATATAGGATAGTTCTTTTTCACACATTGAGATACAAAAACCTCATTGGAAAATATCTTATAAGCTTAGAATATCTCAGACCAAAGAATACACAATAGTCAAAAATCTACTCTAAATGACCTCCCTACACACAACTAAGCAAGTATGCGCCAAGATTATTTTACAAGAATACCCAAAAGAATAAAAAACAAAATTTAATGATCAATTCCCCATTCCTTTCTCTCTAAATAATTTTAATATAAATTATCAAGATGTCTTTAGAATGGGTCATTAAGATAAATCATAAGAAAAGATCAAAGCCAAATAGTTAGTGTTATCTATATATCTCTCCATTTTAACGTAGCTAAGGTGATTTATGATACTAATGTCCATCAAAGGAAGGATACATCTTAGGACATGTTGATCAAATTTTTTCATTAGGATGAGGTGTGTGATAAGCCATTGATACAAACTTCACTGATTCATTTACCTATGATCCAAGCTTTAGATTTTGACACTTAGGTTCTCTCTTTATAACTTGTGACACTTGTTTTCTATTTGTTTTGACAAAGGTTGAAGGTGATGATCAATTTATTATGTATGAAAGATTATTTTGGGTTAAAAAGAAATGGGATGGATGGTTTTGGTCTTTTGGAATATTTCAATGTTTTTAGTGTTTTGAAAATGTTTTGATGTTGTTTTTGGTCTTTTTGAAAGTTTATGTAAATGTTTTGGTTTTAAATTATTTGAGTTTTTTTATGTTTTTCTCTAAGATATTTGATGTTGTTTAGGCCTTTTGAATGTTCCAATGTTTTTTCACTTTTCACTTTTTAATTTTTTAGTATTTTTTTAAATTTCAAATGTTTTTGTGTTTTCTAAGTTTCCAAATGTTTTTGGTTTTTTCTAAGTTTTTGAATGTTTTGGGTGTTTTATGATATTTGAATGTTTAGAGTTTTTCAAGATATTTGAATATTAGGGTTTTTTGAGATTTTTTGCCAAGAACCTAACCTAAAAGACTATCATAGGGGCCTCGAGGGTTGATCAAAGATTAGCCTTGCCTACATTATACATGTAGAAACCACCTAGTTCAACTAAATCAACTTATTTGACAATGAGAAATGAACAGTTGATGAATTGTTAGTTTATTATGATGGAATCCTAAAACACTAACCTAGGGTGTCTCAGGGGCACATCAATGATTGCCTTGCCTACATTCTGGCTTAGAGACTCATAGTTTGACAAGGCAATGTTTTTTTTTATTTTGACATTTTAACCTTTTTAAGGATTTTAATGTGTTTTAGATATTTTGAATTTTAGCTATGATTTAGATGTTTTTGATTTTTTGAATTATGTTGATGAGTATATGGATATGTGACAATTTCAATGATCTGTTTTGAGATTTTTTTGATAACCAAGCTAGGTTTAATTGATCTGATTAATGAATTGATGATGATCACATTGTTGAGAATATACAACAATGCAAGAATAGTGTTAATAACCATGAGGATTTGGAAGGATATCCAAAGATGATGATGGATTGATTGGATAAGATTGATCAAGATTTTGAAGCTCGGTTTGGAATTTTTTTTTTTGGAATAATTTGATGTGATGTTGAGGTGAAAGGTAGATGCAACTGATATTAATTGTTTGGGTTGATGTTTGATAAAAGCTAAACCTTGATAAAGAACATATTTTCATCAAAATGAGCCATGGGCTAGTGATTTAGATTTTAGCTTACAAATGATTTGACCAATTTTATTCGTGTTAGAATTTTTCTTAGATCACCACATAAGTTATAGGATATAGCTCAAGATGTATTCTTGAAGCAAGATATAAGTATCTACCCCTAGTGTCTAGCAATGTATGGAGTGATATGGGTGGATTCATGGATAAATGAATGGATGGATGGATGGATTATCTTGTGATAGAATAACATGTTTGGATAGAGTATGCCTCTTTGGAAAATACATCATGGCTCATATAATGTTGTTTAGGATAGGACCAATGATAGTGACCAAGGTCAATATTTTTTCCATAAGAAAGTGTGAAGTACATACAACAACTTTTCCAAGATCAGGATAAACTAGATGCAATGAAAATGGATTGGATAATCAATCATGGATTTATTATGGATAAGATGGATGTAATGCAAGATTTATTATGGATGGGATGAGATTCTTCCACTAGAAATGGTGTACATAGATGCTTGATTCTACTCATGGCACCTATTTTCCAAGTTTTCATCATGATACTTGTCCAATAAGTCACTAGAGTGGTTTTCACTAGATGATTTTTCTCTTGACTATTTTCTTGATATTTTGAGTTTTGAAAGTTTATTCTCATGTTGAACCACCTAGTGGTGTTGATGTAAAAATTGCTAGTGGTGATATAGATTTTGTTGTAATGATGTGTCAATGATATCCTCCTTGGAGTAGATTCTTTGTTAGCATACAAGAACTTGAATGTAACCCTTGCATTCTCTTATCCACTTTGTCTATATCAGAGTTAACCTTACCTAGATATGCACATCATGATAGAGTTCCCTTATATTCCTTATGATAAACCGTTGCTACCAATACACAACCAATATGAGAGTTGGATACCATGGATTTCCAATTTTATGGTGGAATGCATTGAGGGATATGAGATGCATATGGATCGGTCAACAATTTGGAATATTTGATTCTCCAAACTTGCGATGATGAGCAATGATGCGTTGATATGGAGATTTGATTGGGACCATCTTCTTGATATACCTTGTAGATCACACTTCAAGATTTCTTTTATATCGATGGACAATTTTGATGGATACATTTCCCTTTTTGACTTTTCCCCATAGTTTCTTTGACTAATGGAGTCTAATAGGGATGGTTTTCTTTATTTTTCTTTGGTCTCCATTTGAATTTTTCTTGTCCATTTTTCTTTATTCATTCTTTTTCTTCAATAATTTGTTCTTTTCTTTGATATAGTCCTCTTTCTTGTGGTTGGTCCAAATTAGGGGGTGGAATGATGTATGGATGATGACTCATGATATGAATGGTTGGATTTTTGGTAGTTATTTCATCATAAGGACTCTGCGTGCTCCCCATGTTGGTGTTTTCACTCAATAAAGTTTCCCCTAGTATTATGGGTGTATTACTGGAATGCTTTGATTCTATTGATAATGAACCATTTCCTTTCTATAAAATATATTTTAGCTTTGTTGATTTTTGATAATGCTTGATATCCTCATACTCACTTTCTTCAATCTATATGGAGGATGTTTATAATTTTGATGTGTCTTCAAAAGGTGTTGATTCTTTACAATCCATATAGGAATCTTCCTCATGATCCATTTTTTCTTGCTCTTCAAAGAATTTTTATAATTCACCATCCATGTAAAGGTCTTCTTAATGATCAATTTTTGATATTTCTATAGATTTTGCTATGCCTTGATCATGTTTAAATATATTAAGAGTAGGAGAATTTTTCTCCTTGGTAATGATTTCAAGAGTATGCAACTCTTTTTTTGGATGAAGGTTATCTATATGTCCATTATAAGTAATAATATCATGGGTAGATGGAGGAGTATGTGATATATGGATATGATCATTATTTGAAACATATTGTATGGATTAGAAAACACCCCTTAGATAATGGTAGTATCTTGGAGATATGGGTTCTTGATCTTGAATCTATGTGGTGTTATCTTCAATATGCTTGAGTTCATGTTCTTGGCATGGATCAATTTGAAATGATGGATTGTTTGCAAAGGGTTCTTGAATGTCTTCATTATGCATGGGAAGTGGATCAAAATTCTCTTGATCCTTGAGTGGATTTGGATCAAATGTTGAGTTGAGGATTCCTTCAATATCTATAGCCATGAGGTCAAAGGATGTCAATATGTCTAGGAAAGGACCATTGCTTGAATTTGGTGAAAGATTTTGATTATTCTTTGGAATATATTTTTGAGATATGTCCTCTAACTCATTCAGTAATGTAGAGGCATCATCAACATGATCATTGGTTAATGGATCTTGAATTTTGTCCTCAAAAATTATTGTAGAAAACTTGTCGATGTCTTCAACCATGAGATCAAATTATGTTAAGATTTCTTCAAAGGGATCCTTCTTGGATATTGTTGATGGGTTTCAATCATGATTAAAAATTAAATCTTGATGTGTTTTTATTTGATCATTGGATGCGGTAGAAACATCTTCAAGGTGCTCATTGATGAATAGATCTTCATCATTGTTTTCAATGATTGTGGTGGAGATATTGTCACTACTATCATTAGTTGTTGAATCTTGGTCATTATCCTCAACAATTATTTTTCTTTGATCAAGAAGGTCTTGAATGAGATCTTTGAGTTTGATACAATCTAATGTGTTGTGACCTTTTTTTCTATGGTATTAACAATAATAATTATCATCATCCCATGGGAACTTGATGCTATATTCAGCTCCATTTTATTCTTCTAGAAGATTGATAAGTTTAACATGAAATAATGTGTTTAATGTTGATTCAATTGGCTTCCCTAAAGGAGTGTATTCATTTTTTTCATCTTGTGAGATTTTTTCTTGTTGAGATTTATCTATTTTTTATTCATCTTCGAGATGTTGTGATTGATCTTGTTGTTAAGGTTTTTGATTTTAATATCCAACTTCTTGATATTGAAGATGTTCTTGATATGGTTGTAGACATAAATCATTGTTTTGATGACATGGTTTAACCAATGGGGGAGTGTGTTGATATTTGGGTGGAGATGTCTCTTAATGATATGAATCAACAAATTTTCTAAGTATGACAATTTAATTTCACATAATTTGATCTTGATTTTTATTTGGATACCCTTAGTGTAGTGGATTTGGTTGTTGGTCAATAATATTTGGAATATACACATGTGGTACTTGTATGGGATCATCCACAAATTGATTTGGGACCATATTTTGATTTGGGGTGATGTTTAGATTTTATATCATAGGTTAGCATTGAACATTGTTGTGGTTGGGAGACACATTTCTTTGATTTACGTAACCTTTATTTTGTATGGTGTTTCCTTGATTTGGATCAATACATTGAGTTTCTAGTATATTATTTGGATATTGAACTTGCATTGGTGTGATTTTCAAACATATCTATCCCATAGTTCACCAAGTGTGGATTTGATATGCTCATGTTTGCTAATTTTATATTTGGTATATTAACATTTGGAATGTATTGATTTTATGGGATAATGTTGTTTTGTTTAATAATCGTGTATTTATTGTTTGGTTGATAGGTTTGTAGGTTCTTACTTTGATCTAGATCTACCATAGGGAAAGGTATTCCAAAATTAAGATTGGGTATACTCACATTTTTTGTAGCATTGAGGTTTGTAGGATATAATGATCCCATGTGTGAATTGTATAGATGAAATTTTTGATAATGAACTGGAATTGTAAGGCTTTGATAGTTTGGTTGATTTAGATCACTCATGATGTGTGAATCGAGTTTATATTCCATATTTTTCTTGTGTTTTGAACTTGTTGCAAAAGTGAACCTCTAAGGTGTTTTGGACCAATGGTGACAATGGGAGATGAAAAAGGTGAATGATATGGAGATTGATCTCTGCAAAATTTTGAACACTTTTAGACAAAGAGGCTTGATGTTTTGATGTTATGGATAAAGGTGTTAATGAACTTGCAAATATTTAAGGTAGAATTGCATCCTTCAAGATAAACTAGTCCAAAAGTGATAAATAACTCAACTAAATGCATGGAAAAGGATTCATTTCACATAAAAAGTAGCCAAGTTAGGGTTTGGGTTGATAGATGTCTAAGTCCAAAGTGTTGGCATGTTCAAAATTTTGCAGAGTTTGGTAAAGTGAAGGATGAATTATGAAGGGTGGATGAAGTGCTTGATCCAAAATGTTAACCTAGAATAAACCTTTGATTTTTGCAAGACCAAGGTGTTGAAATTTTTTTTATACCTCTAAAGTGATAAAACCCTAAGAACTCAATGATTTTGGACAATAGAACTCAAATAATTTTGGATAATGAAACTCAATGATTTCAATGTTTTCCTTGTCTCAATTTTCTTGTTCCCCTGCAATTTACTCAAAGTTTGGATGTATGATAGCAAGTGTAAGGTTGTTCAACAAGAGTGATTGAACAGAAAATGATCATGTGGGGTTCAATTTTTCAATTTATCATTCTTAAATGAGTTTCTTTGTACCTCAAACACTTTTTCTTGATTAATTTTTCCTAACTAAATATCTATGTCAAAAACATAATAAATTTCACAAAGTCCATTTTGTGAAAAGGATGAAGTTAAGGGAATAGTTACCTAGGTTAAATTTGGGAAGTATATATGGAGATGCAAACCAAAATATCTATAAGTCTCTAAGAATAAATCCTTAGGAAAAACATCAATATCCAAGATATTTCAAAGGGAAACCACACATAGACCAAATGGTTTGAAATTTTGAAGAAGATTGTGAATGTTTGTTTGGAATGTTTTGGAACCAAGAAAAGTATTAAATTGACTCACAAGAATTTACCACCTAGGTTCATAAGATACTAATTGTTGAATCCCCACTTTGATCTCTCCAAACACTAAGACAATGTGAACAACTAGAGATTTGGTGACACTAGCTCCCCTTCGTGACACATACTTCTTGGGACCACCAAATCTCAAATCTTGAAGATCCAAAGATCCTAAAGATTTTCCTATTTCAAAAATGAATAGTAAACTGTGGGGTGGCTTTGGAACGACTGTTATTGCACTAGTAAGCATAAATGTTTTTGGCTTCTAAACAATTGATTCTTAGTAAAGACTTTCGTTCATGGTGGCCATACATGTGACAAGATTAGCTCAAGATTATTTAAATCAAGAGGCCTCCTAGTCCCTTCCTAAAAAATGATTTTGATGTGTCACATAGACACTAAGAGTGGCACTTGTTGGTATGACACATCCCCATTTGATGCTTATGACTTTCATCACAAACACATTTTTTATATACCAATTCAAAAGATCATGGCTTTAGCTTATTACTGCTTGGGTCATTCCCTCCTTTCAAAGTGGCGAGCCATACCCTCTAAAGGAAAACAAAAGCAAGGAAGTGCATTTGTTGTTTGATCTCCTAGTCTGCATGAAGTAAGGATATTGCATTCACAATGCCTTTTCCTTACACGATCATGGGGTTCATTTTAATCCAAATCAAAATATATGGGTGGTTATACAAAATGTTAAAAGAAATTATTTTAATTCTCTAGATCCTTGAGTGGCATGAGAGAAGAGCATACACATTCAATGACAAAAATGCTAACCATAAGACATGGAAAACAATTTTTGATTTTAACCCTCAAAGAAAAGGTGAGTTCATTTTAAGCACCAAACAAAGTATGGAAGTCGTATTGTTAAATTTTAAGCCAAGAAGACAAAATTATGTGAGGGTTCAACTTTAACCAATTTGAATGTTCATTTTAAAGCCCAATTAAAAACTAGTTTGGTCATAAAGCATGAAAATAAAAAAGCATCTTAAATGGGTTATAATTGCCCCAAAAGTTTCCAAACACTTGCTACAATTATAATTCAAATGATAAGAGTATGCTTCTTTTCTCCAAGTTATATTTTCCAAACCTGCAAAACCTAGTTAGTCTAAAATCCAAAATAAGAAGTTAGAGACATGTCATTGATCAGATAAAGACAAAAAATTAAAGAACATGTCAAAATTTAAAGCTAATATGAGGTTGTTTGGTTCAATTTTATTCAAATTTGAAAGCTAATTCATTTTATCCTTTCAAGTGTTGAGAAACATTTTTATAAAATTAGATTATAACAACTTGAGATAATGACAACTTTCTCAAATATTGATCAATTTTGAAATTGTAAAGTGTTTTGGAAAGCTAAACATGAGATATTCTAAACCATGCAACCTTTATGAAATATTAATCATATAGAATTTATTAAAAATGAAATAAAATCATGCATTGAAGAGCTTAAATCGATTTTTTTTTTAAACACGACTATAATAGGAACTTGAGATGACAACCACTTTCTTAAATATTGATCAGTTTTGAAATCATAAAGTGTTTTGGAAAGTTAAAAATGAGATATTAAAAACCTATAAACCTTTATGAAAGATTAATTATATCAAATTTATTAAAAAAGAAAGAAAATCATGCATTTAAGAGATTAAACCTAGAATTTTAAAAAATACAACAAAATTAAAAAATTTATATCTTTTTCAATTCTTGATGAAATTGAGTGTCGTAAAAAGCTACAAAAAGATAAGACTGAGATCTAAAAAATATATATAGCCATTTTTCAAGCTTTAATTCACCCAATTTTCTATGATTAAAAAAGTGACGGGTTTCAAGAAAAAAATTGACTATCAAAATTTCTTAAAAGAAAACACTCAAAACATTAAAGGTTTCCCTCCTAGTACAAAAATGTGACCAATGACATTGAATAAGATAACTACACCCAATCCATAAAAATTCAAAGAATATTTGACCCACTAAGCATTAATCCCCAAAATATTATTCACTGTAAACAAAGATAAATAAACCATTAAAACTAACATTCTAAATCATGAAAAATTGACAAACCTATAATCTAAGACATTAAAACTTATCCTATTGGGGGAGTGGTGTTGCATTGTGATGCAGGAGAATCCAATGGTGGAAGGGAAATCCTACATCACCCAAAAATATATTTACTTTCTTTTAGCTTTTTGTAGATGTTGTTGCATTTCTAGATACCCTTTTCGTCAAAGAAGTCCCAACTTTCATAACTGCTTTTTTGTTTTTTCTGCTCAACTGCTATTTTTAGTAGGTGTGAATTTAAAGGAATGAGGAGATGAAAAATTTATGGGAAGCTTTAGGACATTAAAATAAAAAATTTGGTGAAAGAATCAAATCAAGATCATTCCCGGTTCAAAAGTTATTCAAGTTTCAGTTTTTGCTTTTTTCCCTATAAAATCTTCGGAGCTAATTTTGAGGTACTTAAAGGCTTCGGATGGGCCCGAAAATTGGCAAAAAACAAAAATGGTTACCCTTTAGGCCCCACTTTTCAACACTTCATTTTCACAAGAGCTTTCTGAACAGGTATTATGATTGAAGATATGTTGGTCAGATCTTAAGTTAGGGCTTTTGGAAGTTGATGCATAATTAGAATGTTTATTTTTGGCTCCAAAGGGGGAATTGGGCTATTTATGGGGTAGTTTCTAATTTTTATGGGTAGTTTTTGGGGAAATATCACATGTTGCGAAAAGGGGAATTTATGTAGTTTCATTCTGTAATTTGCATGTATTGCAAAACTCGAGGATTTGAGATCCTCTGCATGTAAGATTTTCATATTCATAATAATAATATTATTCTCTAGTTGCATGTGTGATTTTATGTGTCTCGGGTTACACCCTCATCACATTGATGTAGAATGGAGAAAATTTCCTAATCCTTTGTATAATGAGCTTCTTTTGATTGATTCTATTCAAGAGAATAACTGAAACCAATGAAAGATATGTAATAGAACATGATTTAAAGCTAAATGAACATGATAAGAGATAAGATGATTGATGTGGGTGTATTCAAAGCTATTTTAAATGATGTTTAAAATAAAAATATTCAAACCATAATTAAAAATATAAGCTAAATGGATCCATATATGTTACCATGGAAGCCATTAATGGAAGCTAATCTAATAAGCAAGTAAAATGATGCTAAATGAATGCTAAATATGAGTGCAAGTACAAGTGATTTTAAAAGCATAACTATTTTGTTAAAATATGGATCCATTTGTCTCGAAATAGTGATCTATTTATAGGAGAGAAAATGAGAAATTAAGTGTTAAGATTAAAAATCTTAATCAATGGTTAAAAATGGAGGAGAGATGAAACATGGATCATGGATTCTCATCAATGGATGAGAATCAATGATCACATGGATCAAGGAAAGAATCAAGGGTTCATATTCATCCAAACAAACACATTCAAAATTTTCACAAGTAGTCTTGTAAGATAACTTGCACATGAAGTCTTGTAAGTTTTTTATAAGGAAGAATATTCATTTTTTTCAAATGAGTGAAGAGAGATAATATTCTCATGGGTGAGAAAAATTAGATGTTTAGCAAATTAAAAAAAAAAATTGTGAAAAAGGGGAAGGAATATTCCATGGGAATATTCCCTTTTTGGAGGTTTTTTAATTACAACATATTAGCTTAGCTTCCATTAATGGCTTCCACGATAACATAAATGCATCCATTTAGCAATGTGTAATTAGGGTTTGAATCCTTTTTAGCTTAATATTCATTTAGATTATCTTTACATATACCCATATCTATTATCTTAGCATACACCATGTTCAGTTAGCTTTAAATTATGTTTCATCGCATATATTTCATCAATTTTGTTGATTCTCTTCAATAGAATCGATCGAAAAAAGCTCATTATCCAAGGGATTGGGAAAGGGTCCCCATTCCACATCAATGTGATACCACTCCCCCAATAGGATAAATTTCAATATCTTAGATTAGAGGTTTGTCAAGATTTCATGATTTAGAATATTCGTTTTAAATGCGTACGTGATCTTTCTAGGATTGTAAATGTTTGAGATTCAGTTTAATACTTGCTTGATTCCAAAATAATTGAAAAAAAACATTGACAAGTCTTTTCAAAATTTCAAACCCTTTGGACTAAGTATGGATACCCTTTGAAAAAAAATTGATATTGATTCTTGTCCTAAGGATTTATATTAGAGACTATTAAATACATTTTTTAACATCTCCATCAATACTTCCCAAAGTTAACCTAGGTAACTATGCCCTTAACTTCATACTTTTCATAAAATGGACTTTGTAAATTTATGATTTTTTTGACATAGACATTTAGTTTGGAAAAATTACTCAAGACAAGTGTTTTTGGTAAAAGAAACAAATTTAATCAAGATAAATAAAAAAATTAAACTTCACATGACCATTTAGTATTCGATCGCTTTGGTGGAACAACCAAACCTTAGGCCTACTATCATATAGGGAAAACATTGCAAAACATTGAGTCCAAATTATATTATCAAAATCATTGGGTCCTATTTCCAAAATCATTTGAGTTCTATTTTATCAAAATAATTGAGTCCTTAGGGTTTGTTCACTTTAGAGGTATAGCATGTTTCTCACTACCTTGGTCTCGAAAAACAAAGGTTCATTCTAGGTCAACATTAGGTCAAAAATTTCATTCACCCCTTCATCAAACTTCATCCTTCACTTCACCTATCTTTGCAAAAAAATTGAACACACCAAAACTTTGGAATTAGACATCAACCAACCCACACCCTAACTTAGCTACTTTATATGTGAAATGAATCCTTTTCCATGCACTTAGTGAAGTTAGTTATCATCTTTGAACTAGTTTATATTGAAGGTCACAACTCTACCTTAAATATTTATAAGTTCATTAACATCCTTTATCCAAACATCAAAACATCAAAATTTTAGTCAAAAGTGTTGTCCCAAAAACATTGCAAAGATCACTCTACATATCATTCACCTTTTTCATCTCTCATTGTCACCATTAGTCCAAATAACCTTAGAGGTCAAATTTTGCAACAAGACCAAAACACAAGAAAGATATGGAAAATAAACTTGATTCATACATCATGAGTGATCCAAATCAACCAAACTATCAAATCCTTACAATGCTAATTGATTATCAGAACTTGCATTTATACAATTTACACAAGAAACACAAGATTCACAAGATAACAACATCATCACCAAATGTGAATACACTCCTTTAGAGGAGCATATTGAATCAGAATTAAACATGTTATTCCATGCTAAACTTATCAATAGTGCAAAAGCATTAAATGGAGGTGAATCTAGAATCAAGTTACCATCTTGAACAACAAGGAAATGATTCATGAGAAGCATAATCAAAGCATGTTATTAATAATACCATAATAATGGGGGTAGCTTTATCTAGTAAAAAAATCAACATGGGGAGCATGAAGAGTCTTTATGATGAAATAGATACCAACACTCAAACCATTCATATCATTAGTCATCATTTATACATCATTCCACCCATTAATTTGCACCAATGACAAGAAAGAGGTCTATATCAAATAAAAGAGAAATTTATTGAAGCAAAATAATTGGCAAAGAAAAATGGACTAGAAAAATTCAAAAGGACACCAAAGAAAAATAAAGGAAAAAATCCCTATCAAACTCTATTAGTCAAAGAAACTATGGGGAAAAGTAAAAAGGAAGCATATCCATCAAAAATATCTATCGATGCAAAATAAATCTTCAAGAGTGACATAAAAGGTATATCAAGAACTTGGACCCAATCAAATCTACATATCCACCCATCATTGCTCATCATCCCATGTCTGGAGAATCAAAGATTCCAAACTATCAACCAATCCATTTGCATATCATATCCCTGAACTAATTCCACCATCCACTTCAATATCCATGGTATCCAACTCTCATATTGACCGCGTATTGGCAACAACTCTTTATCATAAGGACTCCAAGGCCACTCTATCACAATGTACACATATAGAAAAAGGTTAATTCTAATATCGATAAAGAAGATAAGAGAATACATGGGTTACACTCAAGCACTCGTATCCTAACAAAGAAACTCCTCCAAGAAGGATATCATTGGCACATCATGACAAAAACATTTGTATAAACATAAGAAGTGTCTACATCAACACCACTAGGTGGTTCAACATGAGCATAAAATTTCAAAAAATAAATAAAATAGTCAAGAGAAAATCGTCCTCTAGTGAAAACCACTTTGGTGGCACTTTGGACAAGTACCATGATGAAAACCTGGAAAAAAGGTGTCATGAGTAGAATAGAGCATTTATGTGTACCATTTTAGGTAGAAGCATCTCATCCCATCCATAATAAATATTGCATTACATCCATCTAATCCTTAATAAATTCATCATTTATTTTCCAATCCATTTTCATCACATATAGCTTATCTTGATCTTGGCAAAGGTTTGGTTTGTATATCACACTTACTTATGGTAAACATCTTGACATGGGTCACTATCATTGGTCCTATCCTAACCAACATTATTTGAGCCATTAAACATTGTCCAAAGAGGCATACTCTATCCAAAAATGTTATCCTATCACAAGATAATCCTTAGCATCCTTCGCATACCCATCCATCCATCCATTCATTTATCCATGCATCCACCCATATCATTCCCTACATTTCTAGACACTGGGGGTAGACACTTACATCTTGCTTTGAGAATAAATCTTGAGATATATCCTATAACTCATGTTGTTATCTAAAAATTTAATATAATGAAATTTAATTGGTCAAATCATTTGTAAGCAAACATCCAAATCACTAGCTGATGGAAAAAATTTACTAGAAGATGTTCCTTATCAAGCTTTATCTTTTATCAAACACCAATCCAAATAATCAATATCAGTTGCATCTACCTTTCACTTCAACATCACATCAAATTATTCAAATATATTTTGTTCCAAGCCTAGATTTAAAGTCTTGATCAATCAAATCCAATCATTCCATCATCATCTCAGGATATCCTTTCGATTCCTTATGTTGATTAACACTATCCTTGCATTTTTGTGTATCCTCAACAATATTTTCATTATCAATCCATCAATCTTAGCTTAGTTTTCAACAAAATCCCAAAACAAATCACTGAAATAATAACATATCCATACACTCGTCAACATTTTGTGAAAAATCTAAAACATCCTAAACACATCGAAAATCCCTAAAAAGGTAAAAACATCAAAAATAGAAAAATGTTTCCTTGTCAAACTATGATTATTTGAGCTTGAATGTAGGAAAGGCCATCATTAATGTGCCCTTGAGACACCCTAGGTCAGTCCTTTATGATTCTGTCATAAGAAACTTGTAATCCATCAACTATTCATATTTAATTTTCAATAAGTCAATTTAGTCAAACTATGTAGTCTCTGTGTGTATAATGTAGGCAAGGATAATATTTGATCAACCCTCAAGGCCCCTAGGATATTATTTTAGGTTAGGTTATTGCTCACAAACTCAAAAAAATCCTAAATACTCAAATATTGAAAAAGCCTTAAACACTTAAAAATTGAAAATCCCAAAAATACTAAAAAACTTAGAAAACTCTAAACAACCTCAAATAACTAAAAACCTAAACATTCACATAAAATCTCAAAAGACCTAAAAAAACCTCAACATTTTCAAAATACCAAAAAAATTGAAATAATCAGATAAATAAAAAACCATCCATCCCATTTTTCTTTCACCTGCAATAAACCTTCATCCATAATAAATCAATCATCACCTTCAACCTTTGGTAAAACAAATAGAAAGAAACTATAAGAAGTCATAAAGTGAGAACATAAAGTGTAAAAATCTAATGTCTAGATCATAAGTAAATGCATCAGTGAAGTTTGTATCAATGACTTATTACACACCTCATCCTAATCAAAACATATGATCAACATGTCCTAGGATGTATCCTTCCTATAATGGACATCAATATCAAAAATATGTTAGCAAAAGAAGGATAAACAACTGAGACGGGGGGGTGAATCATTTGTTACAAAATTTAAACTTATTTGGCCTTTATCAACCTTTAATCTCATATCTAATAATTAACAGTGAAAGCATGAATCAACAACACATCAGAAACACACAACACCAAGATTTTTGCATGGAAATCCTATTAGGGGAAAACCACAGTGGAGGTTAATCCATAATTTATACCCTGTTAAAAGTATAAAATAAATGAATAAGGAATTCACATGCATTTAAGTACATTGCCTAGACCTCACTGCTCAGAAGGGAAGGCTCATTGCCTTACACAAAACAATCAGATTAAATCCATCTAATGAGGTTGAACTGAGAAATTAGCTTCTACAAAAGCTTGATGGTACTTCTGGTTTGGCACAAAAACACTTTTTCACACTTCAATCAAACTCCTTCACACTCTACTTTGAAATTGAATGATCTAATCTTTATTCACACTTCATATACATTCATTTATCACACTCCAAAATGAGGAAATAATCGCTCTTATATATCCACTACATGGAATTACATCAACAAATCTGTTGGCCACAAATAAAGAATAAATGAATTACAAAGTGTCGGCCCAATTCATGAGAAAATATCAATCCGTACCAATCTAAGTCAGTAACAACGTAGTGAATACCTAAATCAACATCCTCGAATGTGCCAATTACTCAAAAATTAATCCATAAGGATCTATAACATGCTACAACCACCATGTTGGCCAAGAACATGAAAACTTGAACACACAAAGGAAAAATATTTGATCACAAGCACACCAATCAACGCAAACATACAAAAATGCTAGAGTATGATCTAGAACAATCACAGAACATCAAAGGATCATGGGAAACAACTTAATTTACTAGAATTGCATTCTCTTCTTACAAAACCACCAGCTATAGTAACAAAATAATTGTAGAAACTCAAAAAATCATAATTTTCTCCAATCTTGATGCACACCTCTAAAACTTCTGGAGAACATACTAGATAGGCTCAACATCAAACCCTTTAATGCATGACTTCTGATTACCAATGCATAAAACTTTCCACTACTCTGATCATTATAGCTTCACAGACTTCTTGCAACATATTTATTGTAGTTTTCTCAATATCCTCAACATAAACAGCCTTCAGAATAATCGATGATAATAGTGTTAAAATCAATGACAACCACATATTAGCAACACAACCACAACATCCAAATATCTCCCCCTTTGGCATTGATGGCAACACATGATGCCAACAATACCATCAACACAACTAACTCTTCTCAAACTATTCTTTTCCTCCTTACATTAGACTTCCATCTTCTCCCTCAGTTCTTATCACTCTTCTTCCATTTTATTCTACAATTTTTTTTAACATTACTCTTCTCCCCCTTTGACATCAATGGAAAAGGTACACAAGCTTTAAATCATCTGACTACTCCCCCTGAGTAGAAACCACCACAAGATCAATATGAAATGGGATATTACTATGAGTGCACGAATTGATGCAAAGACTTGCATCTTAGTTCAGATTAGGAGGGGAAATCACCCCTAACTTGCCTCTAATATACTCAAAAGTATTCTTAGGCAACGATTTAGTGAATATATCTACAATTTTTTCCTTAGTGGGAACATACTCCAGTCTAACTTCTTGATCACTCACTTTGTCTCTCAAAAAGTGATACTTGATAGATATATGTTTTGTCTTTGAATGTAACATCGGATTCTTAGAAATGTTTTTAGTACTTGAGTTATCACAAAATATAGAAATAGGCTCATCATACTCATTTCTAATGTCTCTCAACATTTGTTTCATCCATATTACTTGAGTGCAATTTTTTGCAGCAACAATATATTATGCCCCAATAGTAGATAAGGAAATGGAGTTCTACATTTTACTTAGCCAAGACACCAAATTCTTCCCCAAGAAGAATGCACCACCACTTGTAATTTTCCTATCATCCACATCTCCTACCCAATTTGTATCTGTAAAGGCATTCAGAGTAAAATAACCATCCTTGGGATACCAAAGACCAAAATTAATTGTCCCTTTCAAATATCTTAAAATTATCTTTATTATCATCACATGTGATTCCTTTGGATCAAATTTATATCTAGCAACCATACACACAACATTCATAATGTTTAGTTTGGTCTGAGTCAAATAGAGTAATCCACTGATCATTGACATGTACCTTGTTTGATTAGCCTTAGGAGAATCATCATTATGTGTTAACTTGCATCCGATTACCATAGGTGTACCTACATTCTTTGAGTCTTCCATGCCAAAAAATTTCAGTAACTCTCTTACGTATTTGGATTGGGATATAAATATTTCATCATCTAACTGAGTAATTTTTAATCCTAAAAAAAAATCAGCTCCCTAATCATTGAAATCTCAAACTCACTTTTCATTTCGTCATAAAATTTCATACATAAGTCATCATCACCTTCAAAAATAATGTCATCAACAAAGACTTCAATAATTAACTCTTTATCCTGATCCATCTTGAAATGCAAATTGTTGTCAGCAATACCTTTATTGAATCCAAGCTTTAACAAGTATTTATCCAGTCTAGCATACTAGGCTCTAGGGGCTTGTTTGAGTCCATACAGTTATTTCTTCAATTGAGAAACCTTATATTTTCCATCACTCAATTGAAATTCATTTGGTTTCTAAACATAAACTTCTTCTTCTAATTCACAATTCAGAAATGCTAACTTCACATCAATTTGATAGAATTTTCATTTCTTAAAAGAAACATAAGTGAGAAATAACCTTGCAACTTCAATTCTAGCAACAGGGGAAATTTTTTTCTTCAAAATCAATACCTTCCATCTGTGAGTACCCTTTACAAACTAGTCTTTCTTTATTTCTGACCACTTAACCTTGTTCATATAACTTATTCTGAGAGACCCATTTGGTTCCAATCACATTTTTATCTTGAGATCTAGGAACAAGAATCCATGTATAATTTTTCTCTATCTACATCAGTTCTTCCTTCATTGCTTCCATCCAATATTCATCTTTACATGCTTCATTTATATTGCTAGGCTCAGTTTTTGAAATCAGGTAATACTCTTCTGCAATTCTTCTTCTAGTCTGAACACCTTTGTTATTGTCTCCTATAATCTAAATTTTAGAGTGATTTATCTTTACATACCTTGGTACTTTGGGATTATCTCAAACTTCTAGTTCTTTTTTTCTTTCTTTTGCACTTCCACTAGCTTCTCCTTCATGATTCTCTTGATTCACCAAAACAATTTGAACTTGATTCTATGTCTATGCATTCTTTCCATTATCATTAATATCATGTTGGTCATCTAAATAATATCCACAATATCTGGATGATCTGTCAGTATCCTCATCAACTCTGAAATTTTCACTTTCAACCATTTTCTTTAATCTTCTATTGTAGCACCGATAGGATTTTCTCTTAGTAGAGTAACCCAAAAATATTCCTTCATCACTTCTAGCATCAAACTTGCCAATATCTTCATCTCTTTTGATATAACATCTACTTCCAAATATTTTGAAATATTTAACAATAGGCTTATAACCAAACCACAACTCAAAAGGAGTCTTACCTGAATTACCATTGACATTTACCTGGTTGATAGTGTATACAATAGTGCTTACAACTTCTCTCCAATAGATATGAGGAACATTACCTTCCAACATCATAGTTCTAGCAGAATATAGAATTGTTTTGTTCTTTCTCTCATCAAATCCATTCTATTGAGGGGTTTGGGTAGCAGATAACTATCTTTTGATTCCATTCTCTTCATAAAATGAATTGAACTCCCAAGAAGTGAACTTAGCACCTCTATTTGATCTTAAGCATTTAACCTTCAAACATGTCTCATTATCTGTCATAGCCTTGAAACATTTGAACTTTTCTAGTGCTTCATGTATTTATTTTAAGAAAGAAACCCATATCATCCTAGAGTAATCATCAACAACCAACATAAATTACCTTTCTCCTTGTAGAATTTGATTGTGGATTATAGTTCAAGTTTTCATGTTCTTGACCAACATGGTGGTTGTAGCGTGAGCATCTTCTATCAATCACCCACTCATCCTTTTCATCAATTCTGGCTGCAAGAGCTTTCTCAATATTCTTATCACTAGAAGATTCAGTGGACGTTGTACCATTTTCCTTGATAGAAATGAATAACCATCCATCTTCATTACCATTTTCTTTATCACATTCATCATCAGTAACACATTCTTCAACTTAATAACTCTTCTTTTGAAATCTAGACTTGTCAGGTTTGTACTTAGAAACTATTTTAGGACACCTTGATGCAAAATGACCTATCTTACTACAAGAGAAACATTTAATAGGTAGCTTTCCTTTATACTTACCTTGTCCTATGGATTCTCTTTTCACAATAAATTCTTCTAGCTCTTCTAGATCTCTTTCTTCATCTTCATATTTGAATGCCTTTCTAGAACTTTCTCCCAAATCATATCTCTATTGACTTTTTTCAGATACCGTAGCTTTAAATGTATATTTTTTTAGGAGTAGATTCATCAAATTCACTCAACTCAAAGGCAACTAGTTTACCAATCAACATATCTCTTGTCACATTTGTTAATATCCTAAGCTCTTCAATAGCATCAAATTTTGTTTTGTAAGAATTAGGTAATGATCTAAGCACTTTAGCCACAACTTATTCTTCATCCAAGATTCCACCGACACATCTAATACCCAACACTATTTCATTCAATTTCTGCATGAATGCAATAATTTTTTCATCTTCACTCATCTTCATGTTTTCCCATTTTCCTTTCTGACTTTGTAGCTTGGAAACTTTCACTTGTGCATCTCCTTCATACAATGTCTCCAGATTCTTCTAGATCTCATATGCTATTCTCAAACCTATCATATTTTTCATCTCTGAATCTGTTAGAGCACTCAATAATGCTTCTATAGCTCTGGTATTTGTTTCAACTTATTTGATCTCATCAAGAGTAGATGGACCATTATGATAAATAACATATTTGTTGTTTGTAATCTTCTAGAAGGGTTCACCAATGGACTTCAAATGACACTCCATTCTAACTTTCCACAAAGAGTAATTTATACCATCGAATTTGGGACTATCCTTCTTGTATGATGCCATCTCAGATCACCTCAAGCTATTAAACTTCTTCAGAGGAACTTGCTCTAATACCAATTGTTGGAAAAGAAAGAATAGACAACTAAGAGGGGGAGTGAATCTATTGTTACAAAATTTATACTTAATTAGCCTTTATCAACCTTTAATCTCAGATATGATAATTAACAGTGAAAGCATGAATCAACAACACATCAGAAACAAACAACACCAATATTTTTGTGTTGAAACCCTATTAGGGGAAAACCACAGTGGAGGTTAATCCATAATTTATACCTTGTTAAAAGTATAAAAGAAATGAATAATGATTGCACATACATTCATGCACACTACCTAGATCTCAATACTCAGAAGGGAAGGCTCACTTCCTTACATAAAAAAATTAGATTAAATCCATCTTATGAGGTTGAACTAAGAAATTAGCTTCTACAAAAGCCTAATGATAGTTCTGGTTTGGCACATAAAAATTTCTTCATACTTCACTCAAACTCCTTCACAATTTTCTTTGAAATCAAATGTTTTGATCTTTATTCACACATTTTCCATTCACACTTCATATAAATTCATTGATCACACTCCAAAATAAGGAAACAATTGCTCTTATATATCCGCTACATGGAATTACATCAACAACTTTGTCCCCCACAAATAAAGAATAAATGAATTACAAATTGTCAACCCAATTCATGAGAAAATCTCAATGTGTACCAACCTAAGTTAGTCACAACATAATGAATACCTAAATCAACATCCTTGAATATACCAAGTATTCAAAAATTAATCCACAAGGATCTGTAACACGCTACAACAACCATGTTGGTCAAGAACATGAAAACTTGAACACACAAAGGAAAAATCTTTGATCGCGAGCACACCGATCATTGTGGATGTACAAAAATGATAGAGTATGATCTAGAATCATCACAGAACATCATAGGATCATGCAAAACAACTTAGTTTACCAAAATTACATTCTCTTCTTCTAAAATGACTTGTTATAGTAACAAAATAACTGTAGAAACTCAAAAACTCAGAACTCGCTCCAATCTTCATGCGCACCTTTGAAACTTCAAGATAACATACTATATAAACTTAGAAACAAACCCTTTAATGTACAATTTTTTATTACCAACGTAAGAAAATTTCCACTACTTTGATCATTATAGCTTTAGAGACTTCCTGCAACATATTTATTGTAATTTTCTCAATATCCTCGACATATACAACCTTTAGAATCATTAGTGCTAATAGTGTTGACATCAATGACAGCCACATATCAGCAACAAAACCACAACATCTGATAAAGCCACCTTAGCTATGGTAAACTAACAAGAGATATTGATAATGCTTATTGTTTTCCTTTTATTATTTCTTGTTATTTATCTTATTGACCCATTTTGAGCACCTCTCAATGATGTCTAAATGATTTAGAGAGAAAAGAATGGGGCATCAATCATTATCTTTGATTTTTTGTTCTTGTGGATATTCTTGTAAAATAATCTTAGTGCATACATTCTTAGTTGTGTGTAGGGAGGTTATTTGGAGTATATTGTTGACTATTGCATATTCTTTGGTTTGAGATATTATAGTCTTCTAACCTACATTCCAATGAGGTTTCTCCATGTCAAGGTGTGAACAAGAACTATCATATCTATTTCCAGAGTCAAAGTCCATTACACTAGATACAACACCATCTTGGTTATCAATACCATGATGCATCATGTCTATGTGTTATACAAAAAATAAGGAATGGAAGAAAATCCCAATCCCAAGATATGAGAAATTCATCATCATCATCATCTCTCATCAACATATCTAATAAAGTCTTGATGCATCATGGAATTTTTGGACTTCTAAATCAATCTTAAATCAATGTTTAATATATTATTCTTATTCTTCTATCTTTACTAACATTTCTATCTGGGCATTGAATCTATGTAATCCTCATCAAAATGTAAATGAGGCTACCCATAGCCAATGAGTGTCTATATACATCCTAAAATTTGTCTACATTAATATCTGAGATATCATACCAACAATCCCTCTTCCATTGGGGCACAGTGGGGCATCTATATCATCATTAGCTCAACAATATGAAAAGTCACAACTCTTCAACTCAAAATCAACCTGAAATATCAACATCTCAAGCATAAGTCTAATTTTCACCTAGTGTGAGCCCAATCAAAACACTTTATTCTCTGATCGATCTTTCTAGGTGTAACCAACCATATTTCAATCATATAGATATCAAATCATCTAACAAATTTTGTTCCTACAATTGCTAGAAAATATTGATCAAATCTATCAAATCAACCATCATTGGGATATATCGTTTCCTATCAATCCTCGTGTTATTCAACACAATCCTTGAATTGTTGTGAATCCTCAACAATTTCATTAATCAATGAATCAGATGAATCAACTTTAGGTTGGCTATCAACATCTCAAAGATGGGGAAAATGTACACTTAAAAATGTCCTTAGGGATATCACACACTTGAATCTAATATACTAACACCATTTCATCCTAAAACCCATCCTCTTCTCTCTTAATTAATTAAATTAGCCTAGCTATTTAATTAATTGTATCATTTGTATCCATTAATCTAATTTACCTAATTAGGTTAATTCACCCCCTTTCATGCTAACCTTTTGTCCTATTAAATTGAATGAATCAATTTATTTAATTTCATCCCTAAGTTCTCTTATTTAATTAAATAACCCTAAGTTGCTTAAATAAATATCATATCACTTTCTCCCTTTTCGTTAAATCATTTATTTAATGGATATCATATGATTCCCATTTTCATTAAATAAATTAACTATTTAATGAATATCCTATTTCCCCTAATTTGTAAAATTAAAACTTTATTTAATTATCAAACTACTAATAAATCTAATTCCCCCACACTTGCAAGGGAATATTCCTCTTTTGTCCATTCCTCCAAAAAAGGAATATTCCCATGGAATATTCCTTCCCCTTTTGCATATTAAAACTTTGTTTTAATTTGCTAAATATATAATTTTCCTCACCCATGAGGATATTCTAAGAAAAACAAATTCTTTTAATAAACTTACATGACTTCATGTGCAAGTTAACTTACAAAACTTCTTGTGCAAGTATTGAAAGTGTGTTTGTTTGGATTAATGTGAGCCCTTGATTAAATATCATCTTTCATTTTCAACCCTTGATGGGAATCCATGATCCATGCCTCCATCTTCCTTCCTTTTTGACCATTGATTAAATTTTTTGATCTCAACCCTCTCTTTCTCATTTGTCCTCCTATAAATAAAGCACTATTTGGAGGCAAATGGATCCATCTAAAATCAAACTTATTTTGTTCAGATCACTTGCATTTTCACTCACATTTAACCTCATTTTAGCTTATTTTAATTACATCATATTAGCTTAGCTTCCATTAATGGCTTCCATGATAACATAAATGCATGTCCATTTGGTATTGTGTAATTAGGGTTTGAATCCTTTTTAGCTTAAAATTTATTTAGATTAGCTTTGCATACACCCATATCAATCATCTTAGTATACATCATGTTAAAATAGCTTGCATCATGTTCATTTAACTTCAAATCATGTTTCGTCAAACATCTTTCATCGGTTTCGTTGATTCTCTTTAATAGAATCCAGCGAAATAAGTTCATTATCCAAGGGATTGAGAAAGGGTCACCACTCCACATCAATGCGACACCACTCCCCCAATAGGATAAGTTTCAATGTATTAGATTAGAGGTTTGTCAAGATTTCATTATTTAGAATGTTACTTTGAATGGATTATTTTTCTTTGTTTGTAGTGAATGATCTTAATGGAACTGATATATACCAGATTAAATATGCCTCAAATTCATATAGATCAGATGTAGTTAACCTATAATATTTCATTGGTCACACTATATAATCGTTATATTTATGGTCCTCGAAGGCTATCCCTCTACCATAATTGTTAATATCATTGTATTTCTATAACTTTCATGCTTGCATATGGAGTATGCCTATTCAAGGTATGATTGTTCCCAACCTATTATAAAGGATTGTCACCCTTGCATGATTTTGCATCATCAAGTAGATTGTCCTTGCATTTGTTAATTGTGTTTTCTAGTATGACCACTGCTTGCTCACTATTTTGTGCAACTGAACTTCAATAGTCCACTTATGTTAAATATTGCCACCAATAACTGCAAAATTTTCATTTGATGATGGTGACCTTGATATAGAGTGATCTAACTACCTTTAAAATGTCATTTTCAATGACTTTATGACTACCCTAAATAATTATTGTTCCATACATAGTTATTACCTCTCTATTTACTTCCTTATCGTCATCTTTTATAGGTTTTTTACTATGATATGTTCCTCCATGGCTCCATCTTAAGATTTGTAAAGTATATGGCTATTATGGATTGCCGATTGGAGCAAACCTATCATTTTAATGGATTTTTGCTTAGCATTTAGATTACCTGTGTTATTTTCCAAGATATGGTTGTCACCTAAAGAAACTTAAGGAAAACACTGCATAATAAACTCACTAACAGTCCTCAAACTGTTCTTTTCATGGTTGCCTCATCATATTGCATTTATGGTATCTAGGGAATTTTCCTTTGGTGGTCTCTGAATTCAAATGGATTGTAATTTGAAACCCTTACCATAAACAAAGACTTTACTTGCATGCATTTTACTATCCCTAAGGGACAATACTTGACCATCATCTTTCATCCCTTTTGATGGAACTCTTTATGAAGAAGTTACTATTTGTTGAATACATGTACCTGCACAATGAACAAACAAGTTAAGAAAAAAAGAAGCCCAAAGCTTACTATAATGATTAGATGATACTAAATCTTGTTGGATCTTCATGATAACTTTATTTTGATCTTGAAACACCTTCCAATCCTTGATCCGATGCTTAATAAGAAATAGACATATTATCATTTGATTTGACATATGAGAGAACTGTAATCCTAAGTTATAACATCACTTCTTTATCCCTATTAGATACTTGTGGATCCATCAACCAAGGAGTTAAAGATGTAGCTTATCAACATTGGTTTATTTCATTTAAGCAATGATAGATCTCTTTCCTCTTACATATTCTCCTTATTTTCAGATTTTCAATTTACTTCTTATTGTATTTTATCTAATTATTCCCAGGGCTGTGTGGGAAACTTATAAACATACCTCTTGTAAATAATATAAATAGCTACTTTGTGCAAATTTTTGTGTACTATTTCTCATTTATAAGGAAATTGCATAATGAAAAATAAAAATTTCATTTAATGGCACTATTTGGTATGATTATGAAAACCTTAGCAAAAAAAAATTATGTACCTTTCTCTTTCTTCAAAGTAAAACATTAGTGTTGTCCCATCCTAACCTAGCTATGCTAAAAAACACAATTAGGTAACATTTTTCATGAACACTGCTATATGATTTCCTACTAATTATCTTAGACCAGTAGAATAAATCTATCCATTGGGAATAGGAGTCAATTCCCGTGTTTTGAAACTCTAGGAGTCCTTTATAACTCAGCAATAAAAATTGAAAGAAAACTAAAATGGCTCTAAACAAGGCCAACAAATTGTACAACAACACTTATTGGAAAATAAAAACTGAGCAAAAATATATGTGCAATCAACACTTATTAATTTCAAAAGAAAACTTAACCTTACCTATACTAACTAGCAATGGTTACTATCAAACAAAAACATTAACTGGTATTGGGAAATAACTTCCCTTTCTGATTAAGAAAGGATTCTCTACAAGGTGATTTATTAATGATAAAATATGACCCATAAGAACATACCCTATAGAATGTTGTAAAACATTTTGAAGAAAAAAAACAAACTCAGTCACCATATAAACCTTATCAAAGATACTATTGTTATGGGGTGAATAGGTGAGTTGGCTCTATTATTCTAAGGTTGCAACCTCCTCTTTGGGTAAAATAGTAACATGTGTCTCCTTATTTAGCTCTATGTTAGCTAAATCACTGATTGGACATCCTCTTGCAAGGATGAACTTTTGGGTCATACTCCTGGTTTCTTGATTGAGATATGTCGTTACATGTAACGTTGGGATAAAACTACAAAGATGATTGTTAATCTAATAAAATCATATACTACTAATCTAATCCTATGTTTAACAACAAAGAACAAGGAAAACAAATTAACATAAATACAAGAATGATCTCACCGAATATCTATAAAAATCCTTGAATGACCTCGATTGCACTTCTCCATTTTGTTGTTGTAATATAGTTACCCTCAAATTTTATCAAGTATTCAAATATGGCCTATTGATTATTGACTTAGCAAAATATCAAAGATTAAATAAATCTTTCTAAAAGTATATCAATTTCGGGAGGAGGAATAATGAAAAAGGTTAGGTCAATTTATATAAAATTGATTTCCGAATGATCAGCTCCAGTTTAAAAGACAAATTGACGATTGAGATTAATGAATATCATGAGATAAAGATTCAATGTTAGTAATAACACTAGTGAAAGAGCCTGCATGATGGAGATTAAATTAATTAATAATTTAATGTCATGTTGAGACTATTCAAAAACTTGAAGAATATAAAATTGCATGTGAAAGATAAAGAAGAAACATTGTGTTCAAACACACGAATGAATGAATGAATTAAATAAATATATTTAATTAATAATAATTTTCACGTAGAAGAATAAGACTAACTGATTAAGGCAAAAATTCTATTTCTCAGGAATAAATCGGGAGATAACTAACTAATGAATAATTAGATAACTAAGCGATTATCTAATCATAGAGGAATATTTGAGGAATAATTATTTTACAAATTAAATGATTATTTAATTCAACATTCAAAATTTTGAAGATTAAATAAAATAAATAAATGTTTATTTAATTGACTCGAGAAATGGCTAAGGAATAATTAAATAATTTAAAATGATTATTTAATTATGATTGAAAGTGTCATAAGAATACATTAAATTATTTAAAATGATTATTTGATATAAAATGGATTTAATCAGTGACGTAATTAAATAAATAATTTATTTATTTAATCAAGAAATAATAAAGGTAAGACTAAATAAATAAATAGATGAAAATTATTTAATTAATAGAGGGTTGCATGTGGAAGATAAGATTGACATAGATAAAACTGTCTGTTAGACAAAGTCAAATCTTATCTAAACTTAACTGATTAATGAATAATTAAATAATAAATATATTATTTAATTAAAGGGGGAAAAGGCTAAAGAATAATTAAATAATTAAAATAATTATTTAATTATAGTGGAAAGTGACATAGGAAATTAAATAAATAAACATTTATTTAATTTTAGAAAGAAAATAGGTTTAATTAGCAACATAACTAAATAAATAATATCTAATTATTTAATAAAATTTGAAATAAAGATGGGAATAAATTAATTAAATAATTAAAGTTATTTAATTAATTGAGGACATACGACTTTAGAAAATAATTATATAATTAACATTATTTAATTATAAGAAATAAAGATGTAAGTATTATGCAAAAGTTAAGAGTCGTAGGCCTAGAACAATTTTTGGTGTCTATAGTTTGCCCCTCTTTGATATGATGTTGTTTATCACATTATGTTAAAGAAAATTTATCAAAAATATTCCTCAATGAAAGGGATAATGACGAGGACGTAGTGATATGCCCCCTCGAGAGGACATGCAAGTTTGAAGAACATGAGTGTGCTCTCGAAATGGATGAGAAAACTAGAAGATGAAGGATGAAAAGGATAGAGGAACATAGATAATGGTGGTGAAGATGCAAAAAAGAAGAAATGTTAGAGTGAAAAAAAAGATGAATAATAGCATAAAATACATGGATGTTAGTGTTAGTGTTTTTTCATTCCACATAGGATTGGTAGTTCTCTAAGAGGTAGCCAACCTCTATTATAAAGAGCTACAAAGGCTAGTGGCCAACTAACGAGATCTGGTCAAAGACTAACATCTCCAACACTTTTGGCTCTGTGAGACGAAGGTGGGTAAGCCTTCATGTGTTCATAAGATTGTTCTATGAATGATAAGAACACTTCTTACAAATGTAATCCCCACACTGGCAATCATACAACAATTACCTTGGTTGTGGCAAAACCTAAGAATAATAACATATGTCCCAAAGCAAAGAGACTGGAAATTATCATAAGATTTATATCTCAAAATAGATAGCATTTGATATTTATTAAAATGTTCAAATATTGAATCACCATGCTCAGAGCCAAAGTCCTACACCTGAAAGAATTTTACCGACACTATCCAGTGCCTCATTCATCGCGCGAGAGTCATATAAAATCATAATTCAGATATTATGAACTTATCACCATAATGCTTTGCTATTATGAGATCTTTCAATATATTAAAACAATACTCCTTAGTGAATCTTGAGCATATTACCATAAACATGCAATTTGTTTTCAAGAATTTGATTAACTCATTAAGTTAAAGTAGGAGAACAAGTTACACTTTCAAATATAGCATTGAAACTAAATGAACAAACCCTTGATAAATCCATTCATAATCCATGACACATACATAGGAGAGAAAATTGTCTTAATTATTTTAGATTTCTTTCGATATAAGTAATTACAAAAGTATAGCATAATTATTTCATACTATTCCCAACCCCGAATGATTTCCTAAACAATACCTTCAAAATCCTACAATAAAACTAATTGTACATACTAAGAACCTTATGGATCCAAAATCACCTTTCAACAATGAGCCATGAAATCTCCTTTATAGGACAGGAGAGCAACAAAGCATTAGGCTAAATTTTTAATTTCAAAATTGAATTTCATTTAGAATGAAATTTGAATTCACATTCCTCATCATTGGATAACAAGGTGCATGATCCGAGGAATAAAAAAATTGGTCACACAGTAACAAGTCGAAGAAAAACAAAAAGCATGCTAGGCATGCACACATCCACCTCAACAAGATGAATCACCAGAAAAAAAACCACCCAATAGGCCCAACACCAACAACCACTAAGTAGACACATGGCCCCAGTACAAGTAACCACTCTGAGTTCTTGCCTTAGTCAAAAGTGGAACCAACTTCGTTTCTCTAGCCACCTTAGCTCCTCATCCAACAACTTGGTCAGGTGCCACTGCAGTTATTGGTTCAACTGCAAAGGCCTCCTCATGCACTCCCATGAGCTCAGTTAAAGTTACCATGTAACATCGATAATCTGAGTCAGTCTCAGACCTGTTATCATTAGAATCTGATGAAATTAACATAGGGGATGCACAATGCTCTGACCTTTTTCCAGCACTCTTCTTAGTGACCTTAAGTGTTCTGGAAGTAGGTTTCTCCTTCAACATTAGTGACCTCTTGGCTCCTACTTAGGAACTCATTCACCCTATATACTTATCCATAGCTTCACAGAATATAGGAGAATAACCACCACCTACAAATAAAACAACTCAAAATATAATGGTAACACTGGGTCACTTCAACAAGCATTTATAGAGTGAATTGGTGTGAGGGATATTGATTTCTTGAATGAAAAACAATAATTTGAGCCATAAGTGGCTAATGTAGCCACCATAATTGCTTGTATTAGGAGGGCATCATTCACATGGTAGAGAAAATCTAGAGAAAATCCTCTGAAACGCTTGAGCCATTAATAAAATAAGCTTCAGAGTGTGAAAGCTCATCACACAGATGATCTATAATTTCTTTGAACTTGTACTGTCAATGCATAATGGACTTGGCAGGTTGGAGGACTCAAATTGAGTCAATCGAGCGTTGAAAATCCACCTCAACACCTTGAAAAACCACAACCAATCAAAACCCATGAAAACAAAAGGTTGTGACTAGACAATGGGTCCTAGTTAGCCCTCTTGCTCTAAGAACCAGGCCACGTGTCACCCTTTTGTAGACCTCGCAGTACTTTTGAGACATTTACCATGCTCGTGTGAGGTCTGTGAGGGAAAATTATTTTTAATCTCGTAGTTAAATCCCTTCACCGATGAAAAGATAACTACTTGTCATTGCTGGCACCTCAAAAAAAAACATCACCCCTTTGTGCATGCCAGATGGCGGCATCTTGCAGACCTCGCACCTCTTGATGACATTAGTAGGAAAACTTGTGAGGTTTGCAAGAAATGGTCCAAATCAAAACTTTTGATTAGACAGTTAACCAAACAACATAAACAAACATTAGAATATTCAGGTGGGACCGACCGGTATAATCCTCGGCGGTATAAAATTTTAAGCCCCGGTGATAGAACAAAAAACCGATAGGCTGGGTGAAAGGGTCGATAAGAGCATAGAGGAAAGGGCTCAACCAGATCACTTAAGTGACCGGTTACCTTTAGTAGCAATTCAACGTTGAAGCATAACAAGAGGGTTTCAAAATTTGATAATTCACATCACCTTGGGTAACCTTAAACCCTAAAATCCTAGCCTTTTCCTTTAAAATTCGAAAGCTCATCAGTTGCTCCGACTGGGGATGTATGCCCCCTGCGAGCATAGCAAGAATCCATAATCTTTGGTTTTGTAGACAAGACTACTGAATTACACAAGTTCCTTGACAAATATATCACCTTGCTTTGTCAATTGGACTTGTGTACTACCAACTTGGTGGCCCAAGGCCACCTGACAAGAGAAATCAAAATTTTCCCCTATCAAAAACAAAATTCTCTGTCACTTGGAGTAAACAAGGTCTGCAACATTTACACTTTGATGCTTCAAAAATAGTTATAGGATAATTAATATGTTTGTAAGTATCATAATGTTTATTTATACTCCCCTGCATCAATTCAGTCCATGTCCTATTCCAAAGCTTTAAAAGAAACATATGACCATGATAACATTTCACCTTACTTTGCCCCTGGTCATAACTCATAGGATGTTGGCCCAGTTGAAATGAGAAGTAGAAATATTCATAGTGTACCTAGTGTACAACATTACACATTCTGGCATCATCATCAATTTTCACATCAAACAAAAAAAATTCATATAAAATTGTGTGCATATTATCCATACTTCTATTGCTCAACACAGGTGATACACAACTTGGGGAATCCCCACCTTGGAATTTCTCAGATAAGTTAGGTTGCCAGCTCTTGAATTCCATCAATTTGGGATAAATCCTAGCATCACAAATGTCTGTAGTACTAGTTACATCATTCTCCAGAGAATGTGTAAACACATTCATTTCAGGCCTCTCAATGTAAACCTTCCCCTGTATTTCTTCATTTATTCTTAAATGAAAACCCTCAAAAATAGAGTCAAATACATCAATTTCAAATTGGTCAAAAGAGAAAGACCAATATGCACTAGCCTCCTTATACTCAACATTACCTTTTGTATGTGTTAATTTATAAGTGAAAATTTTAGCACAAGCTGAAACATTTTCACTAGCAATATCAATGTCATAAGGTAACAACATATCCATCTCAACTTCACATAAGCAGTTAGGGAAAACAATAGTACCAATAGTTTCTTCAATATGTTGGTTGTCTTTAGTACTATTCATTTGATCACATACTTCATTGTCCTCAAATTCCTCAACATTTAAACAATAGGCTTGTTCCATTGCCAGTATACCCAGAGTATACTCTAAATATTTATCATTTGAAAATTGTTCCTTCACTTGGGAACAAGTAAGAACATGAGGTTCTACATTTCAATACATCTTTGGTGAAAAAACAAGCCTAGTTTCATCCTCAGTACTCCAATCACTACCTCTAAAATCACAATCACTGGCCTGTAACAAAATCTCAGTGACATGAGTATTACAATCAAGATTAGGAGACACAATAGGTTTCTCACATAATCCTACATTATTTTTCCACTCAAATTCCTTTGTAGTTATCTAACTTTCTTCAAAAGGGAAAGCATTGTCTTTATTTTGTGTAGCTACATTCTTGGTTGATTCTACAATTTCTATCCACTTAAGGACTTGGGCCAAATTAGCAGGTTTTAATTCTTCTAGCAAAGCACTTAGCCTAGGTTCATAGAGTTCACAAAATAAATCAATGCATTCATAGTCATTATTTCTATGAATTCTAGGAATTTGTATCAAGACTTCTAAAAATATTTAGAAAAACTCATATGGTGATTCCCTCTCTTGCCTCTTCTTTTCATACAATTCTAGTACAAGAGAAGTTTGATCAACATCATTCAAACTAGACTGGATGTCAACTTGGATCTCATTATTATCACAACGCAATGGTGAAGAAATAATTTTTTTAAAAATACCCTCGTCATAATTAGTGCTCTGAGCAACCAACTTTGGCATTTTACTAGTATTAATTAGGCTAGGGTAATCAATACTTGCAGCAAGATACCCCTTCATCATTGAGTATTTCATATTGTTTTTGTGATCCTAATAAAATGCTACTTCCTAAAATGTGAGATGTTAGATAAAACTAATAGTGCAATAAAGAGAAACAATAAGATAATAGGGCACCTCAATGATTAGCAAAAGAAAATGAACAATATGAAAGCAAGATAAACAGCTAAATTTTTGTTATACCTTCATGTTGTTGCTTCCTTGGTTGGCCCTTGATGTTGAAGTCTTGTGTGCTCCTTGGATGGAAATGAAATGAAGTGGATCCAAGATGAATTGATGTAATATGGGTGCTAAAATGGATGAGAGCTTGAATAAAATTTTTGCAAGAGTTTATTTGCAAAAGACTTGATTCTTTTTAAAATGAAGGAATTGAAGGGGTATTTATAGGCTAAATTGAATTCTCTAGAGAATTCAACGGTTGGGATCGATCCAACAAAGATCAAGATGAAGGGCTATGGTGAGTTGAGGACTCACAAGCCCTCACATCTTGACATGTGGAGGGTGAGATGTCCTAGGGTGGAGTGATGTGGAGATGAGGTGGATCTTGGGGGATGAGAAGATTCCTTGGAGGAATAAAAGTGAATTTAAAATTCACAATGATTGGAAGAATCTAGTGGATAAGAGAGTGTCTCCAAAAAGCTGGAGATTTGTCACATGTGGGTGATGTGACAAGTCCAAGGTTCTAGAAGCCCTTGGCACATGTGAAGTGACAAGTCAAGGCTTCTAGAATCTTGCATGGGGGATGGGGAAGACCTTGGAAAGATAAAAGTGAATTAAAAATTCACATGGGGAAGAGAGGAACCTTGGGAAAATAAATGTGAATTAAAAATTCACATGGGGAAGAGAGTCTAGGTTAAAAATGGTAAGTGGGAAGTTTGACCAGAAAAGGTAAGCCAAATGTGGCTAATGATTCTGATTAAGGTTGTGCAAACACATGATTAAGGTAATTAATGAGAGATTAGAGGCAAGTGGGATATTATGGAGGATGTGACACTTAATCAAGATTAAGTGGTGCACATCCTAATCACAAATTAATTAATTTAATTTGGATTAAAAGAGGGTTATGGAGAATGTGACAAGGAGAGAGAAAAGAGGAATTAAAAATTGGTTTTAATTCAAATGGGTTAAAAGACTAAATTAAATAATTTGTCATATTTATTTAATTTAGAGAAGAAAAGGGGTAAGGTAAAGTATTTAATTTATTTAATTATATACTTTAGGAACCTTAGGCAGAAAATGAAATAATGATTAAATAAATTATTTAATCACTATTAATGAAATAGATGAGTAGAGTAGACGATTTTGACCATATAGAAGTGATCAAATTTAGATGTCTATAGTTTTCAATTTCCATAGCCATTTGATATGCTTGGTGCATGTTTGTAGGTTCTTTATCTCTTAGTAAGTAGCCCATCCTTTTGTCAAAAGCACCAAGATATAAAACTAAGCATTCAACCTCACTCGGTCTTATTTCTTTGGGGATTTCTCTCAAGGCTTTTGAAAAAATGAGATTAAAATATGGGATTAGCTCCTCTTCTTTTATGTGTATTTCCATAAAACCTTTTCTTAATATGTTGGGATTGACTCATTCACCAAATTGCTCCATAAAAACTATCACCTATTGATTCCATGAGTTAACATAATAGGCAGGTAAATAGGAAAACCAATCCCTAGCATCACCCTTCAAGGATTGCACAAAAAGTTTCATGACAACATCCTCATGACTGACTTCATAATCCCCCATTACATCTACAAAATGTTGTAAATGCTTAGAGGTTGATTCTCCACTTTTCCCTTTATATTTAGGTAAATGCTTCCTAATATTCTTAGGAATTGGATTAGGGTAACCACTGACATTACTGAAAATAAAAGGCATATACCTTTGAGTTACAAAACATCCCAAAGGGCTTAATGCAATTTTTTCTCATTGCATAGTTATGTCTATTTTTACATATGGGAAATCACTTATACCCATTTAAAATTTTATCAACAGTATATATTTATCAAACATATTATTTACTATCACAACCATGATTCCGTTAGTGACTACAAATAGTATTCCTTGCTTTCCAAGATATGATGCAACACAAACATTATTTCATGTGACCTTATATATATTTCATCATCAGAAGTATGGAAAAACAAAATAAACACCCATCAAAATTAAAAATAGTGAACTATTTAGTTTTGATTAAATACCTGGTGATTTGTTGTTTTGGCAGCATGTATTAAATTCTTCGTCCTAATTGTAAATATCACAAATCCAGGATTGTTTCTTCATTCATTAACTAGTTCTTTAGACAAAGTCGCCCCCTCTTCAACAGAGGATTAAATTAAAAGAAATATAAAATTCCTTTCAAAGCTTATCAGACTCTGGGTTTTTACCCACAATAGAGTCATACCACACCACTACCAATATACTTCAAAACCATAATCCATTACCATCCAAATTTTAACATTCAAATTCACTTAACAAAAGATTATAGATAGCATCCTTCAACCCCTATGGTTCCTTGTTTCTCTTATCTTTTAAACTTTTCAGAAGTTCTCCCCAATAAAACGACCATTCATCTAATGATTCCAGAACTCCTAAATCCTTTTCCAACAGGATACCATAGATCATAGGATTTTCAGGTTCATTACAAAAAATAATTCTCCAGGGTTAAAATCCTTCAAAACTTGAACAAATTTAGAATGACAAATAATAATATGACTCTATAAATTTCTGCATTTGGAGTTTTAGAATCTTCCCCAGTAAAGTCGCCATTTTGTTGGTGACTCAGATGGGAAAATAGTTCAATAATGTGCAACCTCTGGTTACAAAAATAATTCAACATTTTAATGACTATAAAAACACCATCTACAACCAAAAATTTTGAGTTCATCCCCAATAGAGTCGCCATTCTATTAGTATTTTTTCTTTCCACATAGGATTCGCAGTTCTTTAAGAGGTAGCCAACTTCTATTATAAAGAACTATAAAGGCTAGTGGCCAACTAAGGATATCTAGTCAAAGAATAAAATCTCCTACACTTTTGGCTCTGTGATACCAAGGTGGGTAAACCTTCATGTGTTCATAAGATTGTTCTATGATTGATAAGAACACTTCTTCTTATAGAAGCAGTCCCCACACATGAAATATTTCTATATCAAAAGAGATAGCATTTGATATTTGTTAAAATGTTCAAATATTGAATCACCATGCTCAGATCCATAGTCCTACACCTGAAAAAAAATTAGTGACACTATCTAATGCCTCATTCATTGGGCGGGAGTCATATAAAACATAATTCATATATTATGAACTTATCACCATAATGCTTTGCTATTATGAGATCTTTCAGTATATTAAAACAATACTCCTTAGTGAATCCTGAGCATATGACCATAAACATGCAATTTGTTTCCAAGCATTTTATTAACTCATTAATTTAAAGTAGGAGAACAAGTTACACTTTCAAATACACCATTGAAACTGAATGAACAAACCCTTGATAAATCCCTTCATAATCCATGACACATACATAGGAGAGAAAATTGTATTAATTCTTTTAGATTTCTTTCAATATTAGTAATTACAAAATTATAGCATACTTACTTCATACTATTCCCAACCCCGAACAGTTTCCTAAACAATATCATCAAAATCCTACAGTAAAACTAACTATACATACTAAGAATCTTATGGATCCAAAATCACCTTTCAAAAATGAGTCGTGAATTCTCCTTTATAGGAAAGGAGAGCAACAAATCATTAGGCTACATTGTTAATTTAAAAATTGAATTTCATTTAGAATGAAATTCGAATTCACATTCCTCATCATTGGATAACAAGGTGCATGATCCTAGGAATAAAAAATTTGTTACACAGTAACCAGTCAGAGAAAAAACAAAAAGTGTTCTAGGCACGTGCATGTCCACCTCAACAAGATGAATCACCATAAAAAACATCGCCCAACAGAGCCAACACCGCTAACCACTAAGTAGACACATGACCTCGGTACAAGTGACTGCTCTGAGTTCTCACCTTAGTCAAAAGAGGAACCTCCTTCATTTCTCCAACCACCTCACCTCCACATCCAACAACTTGGCCCAATGCCACTAGAGTTGTTGGTTCAACTGCAAGGGCCTCCTCATTCACTCCCATGAGCTCAGTCAAAGCCACTAGGTAACATGGGTGATCTAAGTCAGTCTTCGACCCATTATCATCAAAATCTGATGAAATTAACATAGGGCATGCACAATTCTCTAGCCTTTTGGCAACACTCTTCGTAGCGACCTCCTGGATCCTACTTGGGTACTCCTGTACCCTATAAATTTATTTATAGCATCACAAAATACAAGAGAATAACCACCACCTGCAAACAAAACAACTCAAAATTTATAATGGTAACACAAGGTCACTTCAACAAGCATTTATAGAGTGAATTGGTCTGAGGGATATTGATTCCTTGAATGCAAAACAAGCATTTGAGCCATAAGTGGCTGACGTAGCCACCATAATTGCTTCTAGCAAGAGGGCATCATTCACACGCTAGAGAAAATCTAGAGAAAATCCTCTGAAATGCTCGAACCATTAATAAAATAAGCTTTAGAGTGTGAAAGCTCATCACACTTAGATTGAGTTAACCAATCATTGAAAATCCACCTTAGTGCCTTGAAAAACCACAACCAATCAAAACCCATGAAAATAGGAGGTCGTGACTGGATAGTGAGTCCCAATTAGCCCTGTCACTCCAAGAACTAGGCCATGTGTCACCCTTTCAAAGACCTCATGGTACTTTTGAGACATTTACTGTGCTCGCACAAGGTCTGCGAGGGAAAATTATTATTAATCCAGTAATTAAATCACTCCATCGGTGAAAAGATGGCCACTTGTCATTGTTGGCACCTTGTGAAAAAACCCTGCCACTCCATACATGCTAGATGGTGGCGTCTCCCAGACCTCACACCTCTTCATGACATTAGCAGGAAAACCTATGAGGATTGTGCAAAACGGTCCAGATCAAAACCCGTGATCTGACGGTTAACCAAACAACATGCATAGACATTAGAATATTTAGGTGGGGTCAACCGATACAACCCTTGGCGGTCTAAATTTTAAGCCCCAATGATAGAACAAAAAACCAATAGGTTGGGTGAAAGGGGCCGATAAGAGCACAAAGGAAAGGGCTCAACCAGATCACTTAAGTGACTGGTTACCTTCAATACCAAGTCACTATTGAAACATAACAAGAGGGTTTGAAAATTTAATAATTCACATCACCCTGGGTAACCTTAAACCCTAAAACCCTAGCCTTTTCCTTCAAAATTTAAAAGCCCATTAGTAAGCATGAAAGACATGGATGTTAAAGGAATCTCAAAATCTTCAATACTTGTCTAAATACATAATAGGTCTTGCATGAATCATAATTGGGCATTACATGACACAAATGGATAGTAAACACAATCCTATGAGATAGAACAAGGTGTACAAAGTCATCCACTTGCTAAAATTAGATTGTTGCAAACAAGGAGTGTCTACACTCATACTAAGGGAGAAATGTCCCATGTCCTTTATGTCAAGACAAACCACATACAACAATCAAAGAAAAAGACATAGTTAGGATTCATCATTGCTTCTTTAAATCCTTCATGGGACATCCTCAAGAAAGCTAGTAACCTGAGTTGAAAACCAAGTTTAAAAGACAGTTGACAGATAGTAGTCAAAGAAAAATAGTCGTGAAACATCCTTGCTTCTCTAAATCCTTCATGGGACATCCTCGAGAAAGCTAGTAGCTAGACTCAAAGATAAATCCAAATAAAAAGATAATACCAAATAAGTTATAAAGTCAAAAATCCAATAAAAATATTTACCAAAAGTTTGATTTGTTGTTGTTTGTCTGATAAGATGATTGTGTAGACATGCAAATTTAACACTATCAATTAACATAATTGATTAGTCATATTTCACCCAGCAATTAAATAAATCTGGTTACTTGAATAATCTCCTAAGGTCTATTAATTTAATTAAATCACCATTATTGAATTAAATGATCAATATTCATTTCCTCTCATTTGATTTAAAAGAAATACAAAAATTTAAATCAAATTTCATATCACCTAACCTTTTGTTAGATTAATCAAATCATGATTAGTTTAATTCTAACTACATGAATCCTCTAGATTCATCCACTTGCACAATAAATCAATTATTTGATTTATTAAAACACTTATTTTCCCTCATTAACTCTCATGTTTGAATTTTTTCGACAAACACAATTCCCCCCCAAAACCCTCAACCACATGCATTTATGGCCATTTTCAAATTTGAAATGAGCACATTGGCCAAAACTTGCACAAGCATAGGCCAATCCCATGGTGACAAGTGGCCCTCTCCTATTGGATGGGATTTAGTCCCACATTGCCTAATCTTGGCTTCTCCTCTCTCAACTTTTCCTATAAATGCAATGCATTTCCTCTCATTTCATCATCTACAATCTACAATCCACATTTAGAGCATCCTTATTATAGGCAACTTGAGTTCACTTAGCATCTCATTGTCTATCATTTCATTAAGCTTATCAAGGATTGGGAAAGGGCTCTTTCACATATTCAAAGAGAACCAATCCACCATAGAATAGATACATTTCATGTCTTCTTTACATGTTTGATTTGGTTTTATCATTTGTTCTGAAGAATGCCATATTATTCTATGAGGATATTGCAGTTGTACTAACCATTTGCAGATTTTGATGTCCACAAAATGGCGCTAGAAGGAGGGCAGTTTTAATGCTAAGTCTTTAAAACTTTTATGACCTAAGGATTTGAGATATTCCTTAATATTTTTTTCCTTTAACAGTTGGTTGTATCATGCCTATTAGTATGATGTAAATACATTTTGTGTATTTAGTTTCCTATCTGATAAAAATATACATATCTATTAAGCTTGAAAAGAATGATAAGTCTACAGGAAGTGAATCAACTAGAAACTGTAAACACCATGCCATTTATTTTCTTTTGACAAGCATGTGCTTCTTTTTTAAGTTCTCGTATGGCAATTGTGTCTTAAATTTTGCATCTCTCTTGCTTTCTGATATGTCCACATTTTTCTTGAATCATGCTTGAATCATGATTTCTGAGTCCACAAACTCTCCGCCCATTCTGCTAGTAGTTCTTCTTGAGGGATAATCTAGGAACTAGATTGAAAGCATGAAACTTGTCACTATTTTGTGTGTGAAACCATCATGGTCTGATCTCACAGAGAGAAATGCCACCATTATCAGGTCTCACCTTTCAAACAAATGGGGCCTATCCAAAAACTTCATTCATAGATAAGAAATAAAATAAAAAATTCTAGTGCCAGTCATTTAGCACTTTATGCAAAAATTTAAAATGTTTGTTGTCCCATGCAGAGACTGACCACTAGTCGGCCTATTGTGGATACTAAAATTAATGCTGGTCAGCAATTTAAATAATTTTGGTGGCTAATTTTTTATAGCCAATTCTTTTTTTTATTTTTTATCTCCAATATGACTTTGTGAAGCTTGGCGAAGGTTTGTTTGTCTTTTATATTTGACTGGCGCACATTGGTGAAGGAAATAAAGGACTTGATGATATGTGATGTGTGTGATAGTGAGTGTGATAAACCTATTCAACAAAACACTACCAAGCCTTTGCCATTTTATATTTACCTTTGTGGCTGTGCCTTAATTTACAAACTACTCACTGCCCTCGGAGCACTCCACGTGGTAGCCTCACGAAGCTTTCTACTTTTTACATCACTTCACTTTTTGCCAGTCTACGTCTATGTTCTGCATGGCATTCTCTATCTATTTTCTGAGTTGGGCCCGCCTTATATTTTATCTTGCTCGGAGCACTCCACATGGCTCCCTCTCTGAGATTTTCGCTATGCATTTCTTTGACTTTCTGTTGGGCTTTGTCTGAGTGACACATGGCGGTTGTTGTTGTGCCAGTTACCTTGGAGTTGCTGCTAGACCTTCTGGTACTTGGCTATTGCCATGTCTCTTGCTATGGCACCATGTGTTCTCACTTGCTGTTGCATGGTTTTTCGTTTCATGTTGTGGCTTTGCTGGCATGCTCCTAGCTGATTGATGTTCGTTGTGGTGGCTTGAGATGATCCAGGCTGTCGATCTTTGCTCGCTTTTTCTTTTCTCTTGGTGCATTTTCAGGCGGTGGGCGGGCCTATAATATGGCCATGTTTCTTTTTAATTATGTTGTTGGTTAAGTTTGCAAAAAAACTCCTGAGCACTGGGAAGAAGGTCTTTGTAATAGCTTTACTGAATTTAAAGACTCTAGACTGTGCCAAATAGTTTTGGCCTTTTTGTTTGTTTATGCATTTAATGAGACTATTGGTCTATGTCGCTATCTTCTTTTATTGTATGAATGCCTATTCTTCAGATTTCTATAATTTTTCATAACTCAATAAATATAGACCATTTTCACTTCAACTCTTCTATGTTAGCTAAAAGTTAGGCTAAAATTATGTTATGAAAAATAGAAGGTACTCTTACATTTCAAGTGCTTTTGGGAAAATTAGTTTAACTAATAGCAATTTAGTGGTTCGAGCCTTTTCATTTTGCACTGTGCTCTAGTAAATTTCTCTAAGACTTTGGCGCATCGCTTCTAGTGTAAATGTTTGCATTCTTGCTATCTTCCTCACCTTTTACTCCCCAAACTAAATGAAGAGCCAGCTTTGGTAAAATCCTAGAGGTAACTTAGCTAGTGCACAATTTCCCCCATTAGCTAAGTTTCCCATGAGACTGTTGCTACATGCAAAATTTTGCATCAACAATTCTTTTTCTAGCATGCCCGGTGGGACCACGAACTTGCATGTTTGCCTAATTTTATAGGTGTGTATGAGCCATTGACCTGTCACTAGGTTGTAGAATGTACGAGTCCCTAGCCAACTTGTACCACCATTAGTTTTTGTGTAGACAAGAGGTTGCCGAGGTAACCCTTCGACTCCTCCGTCTCCTCTATCACCTTCTACTCCACCGTTGCTTCCTTTGACTAATCCTATGGCTGCTACTACTAGAAACTATGTGGCTTGGGACTCCGACAATCCTTTAGTTGTACCTATGCCTCTTGTAGTATGGGCTCCAATTCCTGCTTCTGCTCTAATATCTATCCCTAAGTATTCCTGGGATGAGTCAAAGACACCAACGGAGCATTTGCAAGATGTGATAGACGTATGCTAGGTACACAGTGTATCAAATGAAAATGTAGCTCTTAGGCTACTGGCCACCTCCTTTCGAAGAAAGGTGCTAAACTGGTACCAAACTCTCGAAGCTAGTACTATTGCAACTTGGGACCAGCTCGCAACTCTGTTTTATGAACGATTCTCCAATGCTGGTGATAGATCATCGTTGTACCATCAACTGACAAATATAAAGTGAGCTCCTCATAAAGCTCTACTCGATTTCAATGTGAGGTTCCATTAGACTTGGCAGAGAGTGCCTATTGGTAGCCGACTACCTTCGGATCTGTCATTCATGTTCTATCTAAAGTTGATTAATTTATGAGATCTCCATGATGTTACAAGCTCTGGGTGGAGAAACTTTACCCAATGCTTATTCCTTGGTTGTCACTACGGAAAATAACCTGATTGCCATTGGAAAGTTGGCACCGAGACTGATAATGCCACTATTTCCTGAATGCAATGCCGTAAAGACTAAAGTTCCTTCCACCAGCGCACCTACGACACCTCCCCAATCTATGTACGTATATCCCAGAAGTGCTCTGAGCACAACTCTGATGACAACTTTGATAGTAGCTCCTGTGCCTAATCCCTTGGCTACCGAGATGAATGAGATGAGAGAATAGATGGGAGCCATGACTAATGAGCTAACTACTATGAAGTGACACCAATATAGTTATCAAAAGCTGACCTACCATAGTTACTAAGGTGGAAAATATTCGTACCAATCAAATCAATGGCAAGATAGGTCACGAGGGAATACCTCGGCTCGACCAAGTAACCAGATAGTTCTGGTAACCCTGCCGATGTAGGTCGTCCATCCTAGTTCAAAAAAAGAGTTGGTAGTTGGACAAAATAACTTAGCTAAAGACGCCAATTCATGGTGATTTCCTTGCAATGATGCACACATGCCAGGATTCACCAGAGAATTCTCATCCTTGCCTACCAATGCTTCATCGCAACTAGCACCTGGCGACAGGCCTATTGCCAATCTCATGGTGCAAGAGCACCCACACCTTGTGAAGTCTAAGTTGATACATAGGTGTTTCTTGTGTTCATTTATGCTTAATAAGGTCTAAAGGACCAGTCATAATGTAATTTGAAAAGGTTTTGAATCATTTAGTTGAATTTGTCAATTTGATTCATAATACAAAAGCCATGCGAAATCATGAGTTTTAAGGGATATGGGGAGTAGGGTCTTATTCCATGTTAAATAAGGTCTCAATGACCATTTTAAATGTATTGGAGGGATTAATAGGTCAGTTAGGTGGTATTTGCAAAATCAAGTTGATCAAGTTGTAATGGGATTGTGATTAAGAGCAAACTTGGCAAAAAATTGTCATCTTAGACTCTAACAAAGGGTGGTTATGGTAGTTGGTCAGTTCAAGGGGTTATTTGAAGATGGAAACATGATATATTGTGGGAATATCTCGAAGGGAGGCTGTTGAAGAAGTTTGGAATGAGTTTCTAATAAGAAGTTTGCTGTTTTTTTGTGTTTTCCATTAAGAAATTGCTGATCCCATGCATTGTACGACCTGTACGTATTGTTTTACACTACAATCCTATTATGGTTGGATAGATAATTGAATAAAATTTCTTTTGGCATTGGAATGGTGTGATTTCATTAAAAATTGAGTGAGATATCCTTGTTTTACTGCCGGGTGGTCTCAAACCCCATGTTTTTCCTGTTTTCCTGAACTTTGCAGGCTTGGTACGGATCCGTACAGTATCTTTTGGCTCTAAAAATCATTTGGAATGTGTATAAATATGAGTTAAATTTCAAATTCATTTGATTTGAGGATTTTAACGTTCATATTGAGGGAGAAATCATTATTTTTCTGAAACTGCCTATTTACACTGTTTTGGGGGTTGTGAGAGGAGTCAAAATGCCATTCTAAGCCTTCCACCCACTGTGAAGACCTGTAACTCGGTGGATAGGCTTAGATAGGCATAATAAACATGTTAATACTTTTTTTTGTGCAGGTTAAGTGATTTTCATAACTTCGTGAGAGCCTCTGGGGTGGATTCCATTGGAAAGGTGCATGGTTTGATGGGTATAGTCTTGAATTGGACAATGGGAAGTTAGGGATGGCTATTTTATGAACTTTTGAGCATATTGGGGATAAAATATGAGTGTCTGAGTGGATGGCATGGTCTGGGAGGCTTTTTAAGTGTCATTTTCAATAAACCCTCATGAATTGTGCCTAAAACAAGGTTTTTCAAGTTTGACATGTGTTTGTCCATACCAATGGAATATTTTTGTGATTTTGGAGGTTTGAAGGCATATGAATTGTTGCCCCAAGGTTTCATGGTCCTGTGATAGATTTAAAGGAATGTTGCTTTGTAAAATAGGCCTGATCAACATAATTGAGCCTCCTGGGTTTGCATCATCTCACCACAGTCTAAAGCTACTATTCCTAGCTCTCTGAGTCCACTTCCTCCGAAGGTGAAGGATCCATCGATCACTCTTGATGTTTCCAAACAGTCGGACACACCATCCACAAAGCCAATGCCGACTGTAAAATGTGAAGAGCAAGCAATTGTATCTCACCAGTCGAAAGCACAATTCAATGTGGTGGAACAACTAAAGAAGTCATCTACAAATGCTTCTCTGTGGGACATCCTAGCTATTCCAGAGTAGAAGGTACTATTGCAAAAGGCTCTATTTGATCAAGATGATGTGAAGGAGCCTACTCAACCTAATAAGGAGGAGAAAGTATCCAAGTCCAACTTGGATAAAGTGCTAACAATTCAACTGGAGGAGAAGCTTGAGTCCAAAAAGAAAAGTAAGCCTAAACCTAAGTGTTTCTTTTTGACACTTATTATTGGTGACAAGGTGTTACATAATTGTATGATTGACTCTGGCGCTAGCACCACTGTCATGCCAAAGCAAGTAGTTGATGCTTTACGCTTAAAATATGAACCTCTGAACAATGGAGTCATGCAGCTAGATTGAAATAAGGTTGATACCATTGGGATAATCAAGGGATTTCCTATGACTTTGTTTTCCTGCCCTAGTATCACTGTAAATTAGGATACTATACTCATTGATATTCCTCCTTTATTTGGGATTTTTTTATCTCAGGAATTCATAGCAAATGTCGGAGGATATCTAGCACTGGACTAGTCACACTTGATTCTGAGGACCAAACATGGAGCCAAGATGAAACTATTGTCAAAAACTTTGCATTCCAAACATATTGTTGATGAGGGCTTGCTCAAATTTGAAGTAGCACAGAATTCAATCTCTCAAGAAGAAAGGTTTAACGTAGAATTTCTGGAAGAAGAGGAGGCTACTAGCTCTCGTACAGAAGATAAGGATAATTTATTGAAAGAGTTTATTGATATAGACCCTTTTGGGAATTACCATGCAACTAGCCTCAGAACCTATGTTATACATGAAGAGGGGTGGATTATTCCCAAAGTTACTAAGGAGCCTGGAGGTGAACAATCTTTAGAAATATGGACTTTGTACTTCGATGGCACAAGATGCAAAGTAGGAGCTGGAGCGGGAATTCTTTTGATATGCCCTTCCAAGGAAAAGACCTTGACATTGTATCGCTTCTAGTTTGCATGTTCAAACAATAAAAAAGAATATGAGGGTCTTGTCCATGATTTAAGCCTCATGAAACAAATGGGTGCAAAGCATATAAGTGTGTTTGGAGATTCAGAGCTGGTGGTGAACTAAATTCATGGAATTTCTACTACGAAGAATATCCTTATGAGATCTTATCGACATAGAGTCTGGGATCTGATTGACAACTTTGAGGCATTCAATATTCAAGCTATTCCAGGGGAGATGAATTCCAAAGCCGACAGAATGGCGACTATCGAGGCTCAGTTTGAGCTAGCCTCTGAATTATTGAGATATAAGCATGTGGTGAAAGTAATTGTAGGACCCGTTGTTCTAGATAACAATCAAGATTGACAGGTGTTTGATAGTGATGCTCATATTGCATCATTCCTCTAGTCATCTAGAGAATTTACCGATCAGCTGCAACCGAAGATCGCCAAAGCTTATGGGGATCCAATTATCCAATTAAAATCCAATAAGCTTCTGAGAGGGCTAGTCACTTTAGAGAGCCTATTTGATCTTGATGATCCGATGAGAGACAAGGGGAAGCTCGTGGCTGACAAAGGCAATTGCACCGATTCACATATCAGGGAAGATAAAAGGATCAAGGTTGGAAAAGAAGTTTCTCAAAAGAATAATGATAGACTAAGGCATTTCTGTGAAGAATATTCGAGTGTGGTAACTTGGTCATATGATGATCTTAAAGGATATGATCTCAGGATCATCAATCATACAATTGAGTTGTCAGAAGGGGCAAAGCTAGTTTGACAAAGGCAGAGACCTGTGAACCCAAAGATAGAGTCTCTCATGTCACAGGAGCTAAATAAGGTGATCACATCCTGAGTAGTGTTCCCGATCAAACACAACACTTGGGTGTCAAACCTGGTGCTAGTACAGAAGAAAAATGGGGACATACGCCTATGCATAGACTTTCGAGATTTGAATAGAGCATCTTTAAAGGATCACTACCCCCTGCCTTCAATGTAGGTAATTCTGCAAACAGCAGCTGGTTCCGAAATGTTTTCAATGTTGGACGGTTTTTCGGGCTACAACCAAATTCGAGTAAAGGAGGAGGACCAAAACAAGACAACATTCACCATGAAGTGGGGGACTTATGCATATGTTAAGATGCCTTTTGGGCTCTCAAACATCAAAGCTACTTTTCAAAGAGCCATGGACATTGTTTTTAAGGATTTGATCCACAAGATTATACTCATCTACCTAGATGATTTGGTAGTATTTTCAAAATCTACTGATGATCACTTTGATCATTTAGAGCTTGTCTTCCAGAGGTGCCAAGAATTCAGGATTTCTTTAAACCCGAAGAAATGTGTGTTCAGGGTTCCCCAAGGGAAGCTATTGGGATATGTTGTTTCTAAGGAAGGCATTGCCATTGATCCAGAAAGAGATGATTCGATTCGAGAGCTTCCGTTACCTATAAAAAAAAAGGGTGTGTAGTCTTTCTTGGGTAAGGTCAACTTCATCAGCTGATTCATTGCAGATTTTGCAGGTGTTCTTTGGCCTATTACCTTAATGCTAAAGAAGGACTAGATTTTCAAATGGATGATAGAAGCGATAAAATATTTCGAGCTTATAAAGGAGGCTATTTCCTCTACTCCTGTGTTGGTAAACCCCGACCTATCAAAATATTTTATTATGTATGTTTTTGGTGGTGGCAATAGTATTTCCATGGTGCTTATGCAAAAGAATGATATAGAGAAAAGGTAATCCTTTGTTTCTTTCTATTCACAAACTTTGAAAGAGTATGAGGTAAGGTATAACTTTGTAGAAAAGTAGGCCTTTTCCATTGTTAAAGGGCTTAAAAAGTTATGGAATTTGATATCATACAATAAGGTGATTGTTTGTGTACCGCATCCTAGTGTGCAGGAGTATATCATGGAGGGAGAAATCATAGAGAAAAGAGCTAATTGGATCACCAAGATCCTAGAATATGATATTGAAGTCAGACCTATTAAGACTGTTAGAGGAAAGGGACTATGTGAATATCTCATAGAAAATAGTGAAATAGCGACAGAACTTGAGGCTCTGGAACCTGTGTTTTTGAACCAAGAAAATTCTTAGGGGGACTGGCTAGAAGATAGAATAAACTTCATGCAGATAGGAAGGTATCTGATCAATCTACCTTCTTTCAAAAGGCATTTCTATCGTTTGCAAAATAGTAATTATGTTCTCTTGTAGGGTGTGTTGTTTAAAAGAAATTTTAATGGCGTTCTGCTAAGGTGTGTAAATGAGGAGCAGGCCAGGAAAATTTTAGATCAATATCACAATAGCCCCGCTAGAGGACCATTTTCCGCAAGGACCACAATAATTAAAGTTATATGTGTTGGTTATTTTTGGCCAACACTCTTCAAAAATGCATTCTTACTGATTAGGTCTTGCAATGAATACCAATTTCACATTGGGAGGAGAAAGAATGTTGCTATGCCATTAAGGCCTATAGTAGTAGAATAACCTTTTTCTCAATGGGGCTTGGATTTCATTGGGATGATTAACCCTTTCTCCTCAGTCGGACATAAGTGGATATTGATAGCTATGGATTACTTCACCAGGTGGGTAGAGGTAATACCATTAAAAAATGCTACAGAGGTGGAAATTGTTAATTTCTTAGAGGAATTGGTAGTCAGGTTTGGCCTGCCTAAAAAAATCATTTCTGATAATGCTAAAGCATTCATCGGCTCAAAGATGAGCCAGTTTGCATTGAAGCATGGGGTTTTCTTGAAAACCTCTTCTAATTATCATCCCCAAGGGAATGGCCTTGCAAAGTATACTAACAAAAACCTCATCAGGTTACTAAAGAAAATAGGTTCGGAACACCAGAAAGAATGGCATAGGAACCTCTGGACAACATTGTGGGCAGACCGAATCATGCCCAAGAAAATACTAAGGACATCCCCCTATGAGATGGTGTATGGAAAGGAGGCATTGCTGCCTATTTCCACAAAAATTCCTACCTTGTAGCTACTTAAATCTCTGGAAATTGAATAGAATAGAGCAATGGAGGTGAGTTTTTCTGAGTTACTCGAGGTTCTTGAAAGAAAAGAGTGTGCCCTTGAGGTGATGAATAACCGCCAACATGTGGTAAAGAAATGGTTTGGAAAAAGGGTATTGGATCAAGGGTTACAATGCGGGGATTTGGTGCTCAAGTTGAATGAGTGCGGAGCAAAGCCCGACCAGTACAACAAATTCGATAGCCTCTGGGAAGGACCTTTCAAGATTACCCAGTGCAAATAGTTTAACTCTTTCGAGTTGGAAGATGAAGAAGATAACACCCTCATTATTCCAGTTAATGGAATACATCTATTTTTTTTTTATTAATCCTACCTGTGTGAAGGCCATGTAAATTGTAGATATGTAATTAATTTGTCCTACTTTAAATTTTTGGATATTCTCAGCACTTCATAATAACAACAATGGTACAAGAAAACACAAGAAATATTGTAAATAGGCTAGGATTTTTGAAAAGACATATACTATATTGATAAGAGTTGAAAATTTACATTATACTTGGGGGGCCAAAGGCCTTGTATCAATATTTACATATGTCTACTATAGAGCAGAGCTTGTAAGGTAAAAGGGGAAAATGGGGATTATCTTCATTCTCAAGTTATCAATGGGAAGGGCTAGCAATCATAGCATCAGGTGGCATGAGTTTGGGGAACACCATTCTTTCAAAATATTCATACCATTGAAGATTTTGGAATGGTTCAATGTAGTGCACATGGATAAGGAAGTAGCAGCCAACACGAACTTTGGCATGACGCTCTTCGTGAGTCTCCAACTCGAAGCTGAAGAGGAAGGGCCTGGTTGGAACAATTCCTCCATCTAGTTGCTGCAGGCGAATGTTGTGAACTGAGGGAATACCATGATCAAATTGAGTTGCATGCACAATCTACTCTAGGCCTCCGAGGTAGTGTTGAGGGAAGACCCGCTTTGTCAACTTTAAGATTTTACATTTGGAAATGCTAATGTCCAATAGTGAGGTGATAAAGTGGGAGTAGATGCTAGTATTTACCTGGTACTGCTCCTCATACTCCACATAGTCTTTCCCCAGGATCCACTTGATTTCCTTCACATACAACAGGTTCTTCACACCTGTCATGCACTTTAGGCACATGCATCTAATTTTTCCTAATAGGCATCTAGAGTCTTCTTGCAAATAAGTCTTACTAGTGTTTCCATGCTATTTACTTTTCTAGCTAGAGAAATGCAATTGCTAAGTAAATGCAGAAAGCTTGCTAAGCTAGGAATGCTAGAAAATTTTGTGATTTGCTATGCTACCAAGGGTCTTATTTATAGACTAGCTAAGGTTCGCTAGCCGAGGAATGCCATAATTACAACTAAGCCAAAGTGTGTCACATTGCCTCAATTTTTCAGTGTTGTGGCATGTGAGGTGATGAAAATATGCAGGTATAGTTGCAACTTGTTTGGTTAAGTTACCACATTCATTAGAGATAGGCTAGGTGTCTACACAAAGCCTTGTTGTCGTCCCATCCGAATCAAGGTAAAATCATTTGGAAAAATTGTTGGGCAACATGCCTAGGTATGTTTAATGAAATTAGTAAATGCTCAAAGCTTGCAAAAGTATTTTGCAAGGTTTCCTTGGTTCGTCTTTCAAGAAAAATCAAGTTTTGTCATGCACGAGAGGCCATCTCTTAAATGTTGAGAGCAATGTTGTTGGTTGGCAATTCTTTCACACATATGAAAGGTTGGCGATGCATAATGGCAACTTAGTATGAATGGCTAGCACGTGCCCTTTTCGATCGCTTTTCTCGAGGATCGAAAAGGTAGGTTAAGGCATGCAAAAACACATTTATTGCAAGAATTTACTTAAGAATTAAACAAATAAGGCATTTAGAGAAGGAAATAAATTTTCAGGAAAAGCTAGGCCATTTGTGAAAGTTTGTAGAAAGGTTCTTGCGAATATCAAAAATGGCTGAAATGGCAAAGAATCGAACATAGACCATGGCTCAAGCAAGTCTAAGTGAGTAAATGTGAAGGGTTCCCTACATGCAGCTCTATGACCAGGACTCTTATGCAACTCTAGGCATACCCACAAAACTTTGTTGGCCATTCACCCATCTAGTGGACTAGAGAATACTAAGCATAGTTCCTCACATAGATCAGAATTTGGTCATGGAGGATTGGGATAACGTCTTTGATCTTGAGCTATCCCACAATTCTAAGAGCCTTAGGAAAGCTGCATGCAAAAAAATGAAGCATGTATCAGACCAATTTAACAAGCGTTTGTGGTTCTGTAGGCTTCCATAGTACATGGTTCCTTTGGTGCACCCATGCCCAAAAATTGTGGTAGCATGCTCGACACGCTTTGATGCAGATATTGGAGTAATCAATAGCAAAAATTTTAGGGTAGTCATTAGCCTTGAAGCTATTCAGGATATGCTATATGTCTCGCTTCCCTTGACATGGGAGGTTGATATTTTTGATGTAAAAAGAATGCACCAAAAGTGGGGAGAGCTCCAGAAGGCACAACAATTTTACCACTCAGAGATTAATCAGCTGACAAGCAATTTAGCACCACCCAAATTCCCTTTTGGTTTGAAGGCTCTGAAAGGTGGGTCTTCCTTTATTGCTTCTATTTTGGCCCTGGTTTGTGGTGTAGATTTGGACAAACATGTTCTTGAGTTTCAAATGTGCCTCAGCTTTTTGCTGAAGAAGAATCATAAGGCTCCACTCCTAGATTTTGCTTGGGTCATCAGTGATGGAATTTGGTAGCAGCTGTAGGAATTCCAGGCCAGCTCTAGGTTTAGGTATCCCTCTTTCTTGGCCTACTTGATTCTACATCATAATTCAGATTTTTTTTGACATTTATGTCTCTAGCCATTTTTGACAAGGGCGGATTGAGAAAGCCAGTCTCGACATGGACTCCTATGATGTCATTTTTTTTTTTTTCTATGCATTTTTGGATTTGTTCCTAGCCCCAACTTTGTGGGTTCTAGATGGAGCTGGCATCAACATGACCGAATGTATATCACCCTGATAGAAGTCCTAGTTGGGGAATCTAGTACCCCCCTGTGATTGGTTCTTTGGCATGGATTTCACCATACTCTACATGTGAGGTTCTGTCCAGGAACCCTTTCGGCTTCCCCATTTTCTTTTCGATAGAGTGTTGGCCCTCGAAGCAATGAGGCAACTATTTAATATTGACAATGATTACTGGGGAGGAAAGCATTTGACCACCTATTTGTTGCTACCAATTATGTTCAGATTTGTGTCGTTGATCAAGAAGAGGACTCCAAAGATTGATACTTCAAAAATTCTACTTTCAAATTTGGGCCATCTCTAGTTGGTGTTGGTAGAAGATGCCTAGCATTACAACCCTAGAAATAATTTTTCAAAGGTTGGTATCAAAATCCCGCATTCGCCTCGCCCATTCTAGGACCTTCAGAGAAATTCTGAAAAGGGTGATTTAAATAGATATGTAGGCCTTGAGTATTTTCCTACTAAGGATAATAGTTAGCCATGGCTGAATTTTTATTTTATCATGGGGAAGGCCAACCCAAAACAAAAGACAACCCATCCCTATGCACCCAATTGACTAAGCTCAATTGGACATTCGAGAAGATTCAAGACTTTTGGATATATAGGTAGGAGATTCTAACAACTAGCAAGCTTCATGAAGAGGTAGCCCTTGATGAAAATTTGATGATATCTAGGAAAATGAGCATCCGAACATGCAAAGATCTCTGAACCATTCAACATCTATGCAACATTACATAAATGAAGAGATTTCCACAAATCATAGCGTGGAAGTAATCAAAATCCCCCCGCTGTTGTTGAGAATCCAATGCACGAGAGGGATACTAGTAAACAACCTGCACAGGAAGAAGATCCACACACACAAGCATCAGAGCCATCTGACTCCTCTAAATCAACGCAGAAGTGGGTGAGGACCACCAGTTGTCGAAGGCAGGTCATTCTTGACCTTGATGATTCTCCGGAGGAAAACCAACAACAAACTAGAGATGGTGGGGAGGAAGAGCAGTTGATTGAGGAAGCGATCGAGATGTCTACAGCTCCACATGAGCCTTAGGTAACTTTTTCTCCCTCTTCTATCTCTTTTATGTCTCTGGTTTCTTCCTCGTTAGCCCTTGCTTTTTCATCTATGCCAATTTTATCTACCACTAGATTTCTCGGGCAGTCTAATCTTGCCCCTTTTGGTTTCCCACCTTTATCCTGTGCTTTCCATCCCTTGCCCAGAATGTAATTCAGTGTAAGTACTGGTCTCATGGGCCAACAATTTTTATCTCCAAGGCCCAACCCTGTGGTTGGTGCATCTCCAGTTTTCCCTTACACCTCTTTTCCATCTCCTCTAAGTGGCCAATTCATTCTGGCATTCTCCCTGGCCATTATAACGAGACCCAACAAGACTTCTGATGCATTGAGTATGTTGTCTTTCCCACTGGCCCTCCCATAGGAGTACCCTTTTGCTGGTGGCCTGAGTATCCTTGCCCAGGAATATTTCTCGCAGGTTGATGTAAATAAGAGTGTCCATGCCAATCGGATCAATAAAAGAAGATAGAAGGATGCAACCAGGTAGGCAGAACCCTAATTGCAAATTGTATTCAATGAAAGTCAGAATTCCTTGATGTTTGCAAAAATCACTCCTAATGTGATCAAACCGGTAGGAGAAATGCTACCAAATGATTTTTCTGTGAATTTTGTCAGGTTAGACTTGCAGTAGGCCTACCTGTGTGATAAAGTTGAGCTGATGGAGGAGATCCAAAAAATAGTGACTACTGATTATTTCAATCTTAATTGCCAGATAAAAAAAAGGATGATTAGATAGGGCAAGGTCGAAATCTAGGTAAACAAGTTTAAAGCACAAGAGAACAAAATAAAGCAACTAGAGAAGGATAATTGTACCTTCAAAATTCAAATAAAGGAGCTGCAAGGTTTGAGCACAAAGATCATTCCAAATCTCCAGCAAGAGGTTGAGCTGAGCCAAGCAACTGAAGAAAAAATCCACGCTGCATATGAGCACCTAAGAAAAGGAATGAGGGACCTCCAGTGAAGCACAGATGCTGAAGTTAGTGAAATGAATGTCATTGTCAATTTGGTAACTCAAAAAGAAAAGCAGGCCGAATTGGCCCTTGAAGAAAAATAAAAACAAGTTTCCACTCTGAGGGAGCAGTTTTCTACATTGGAAAGAAACTTGTCAGAGCTAATGGAAAATTTGAGCAATAGAGAGGCAGAATTGGCTTCCCTAAGGACTTGACCTCTTGTACCCTAGATGAGCTTGTTACTAATTGCCAAAGAGTTGTATGGCTAATACTGGGACAAGGTGAAGGCATTGTGCCTTACTCTTCAGCACACCTTAAAATTTATGGTGCAAGAAGCTAGCCTTTGCGGAAAAGTGATTGAATCAATATAGCAGGTTCAAGAGTTAACTTCTGAAAAGGTTCCAAAGGCTAGGATTTTATTGGGAAAGTTGTATACAACTTCCAATGAAGATTTGAGTAGTGTTGGAATCAATGACCAAACACTGATGGCCATGGGCATCAGTATCCTCATCTTTATGCATGAGGCTGTTCAATAGGTAGCAAAATGCAGGTCTCGGTTGAACTAGGTTACCAATGATATGCGGAAAAAAATTTCCCGTTTGACTTAGAAAGGCCTTCTCTCACCCTTCATTGTAGATTAGGTAGTAGCGGGTGTGGAGCATATTGTTGCAATAATCGAAGAGAAGAAGTAGGACATTTCTGTCTTCTAATATTTTGATCAATCTCCGACCGTCGAAGAAATAGAGGGAATTGTGCATCAACTCGCACAACTCTTCTTCCAATTGGAATTAGAGACAAAAGTATCAGGCAGATTGCCTTCCAAGGCAATCATTGATCTTCGGCTAGCTCACGAGAATCTATGAGCTCTCTCTACATCGTCAAATGAAGTCTAGACCAATCTATAGGCCACCCTCTTAAGGTTGTAAGCAGTTTTGGGATGTTGAACCAAAGTTTATGGGATTCTTCATTCCGTGAGGAAAATTCCCCTATGAGTCACCAAACTAATCAACAAAAAACTACCAAGACTTTTTCATTTTATATTTACCTTTGCAGCTGTGCCTTAATTTACAAACTGCTCACTACCCTCGGAGCGCTCCACGTGGCTGCCTCAGGAAGCTTTCTACTTTTTACATCGCTTCGCTTTTGGCCGGTCTCCATCTGCGTGCCATGTGGCTTTCTCTATCTGCTTTCCGAGCTGGGCTCGCCTTATACTTTATCTTGCTCGGAGTGCTCCACGTGCCTCCCTCTCAGAGCTTTTTGCGAGGCATTTCTTCAACTTTCTTTCGGGCTCTGTTTGACCAACGCTTGGTGGTTTTTGTTGCACTAGTTACCTTGGAGTTGCTGCTAGACCTTTTTATTTTCACCTATTTCCGCGTCTCTTGCTATGGCGCCACGTGTTCTCACCCACTGCTGCATGGTTTTCCATTCCATTTCATGGCTTCACTGGCATGCTCATGGCTAATTGATGTTTGTTGTGGCGGCTCAAGATGATCCAAGTCATTGGTCTTTGCTCACTTTTTCTTTTCTCTTGGTGCATTTTACAGGCAGTGGGCCAACTTATATTACGACCATGTTTCTTTTTAATTAGGTTGTTGGTTAAGTTTGCAAAAAAACTCACGAGCACTAAGAAGAAGGCCTTTGTAATAGCTTTATTGAATTTAAAGACTTTAGACTATGCCAAATAGTTTCAGCCTTTCTATTTTTTAATGCATTTAATGAGACTAATGGTTTGTGCCGCTATCTTCTTTTATTGTATGAATGTCTATTCTTCAGCTTTTTGTAATTTTTCATAACTCAATAAATATAGACCATTTTCACATCAACTCTTTTGTGTTAGCTAAAATTTATGCTAAAATTATGTTATGCAAAATAGAAGGTACTCTTACATTTCAAGTGCTTTTGAAAAAATTAGTTTAACTAACAACAATTTAGTGGTTCGGGCCTTTGGATTCTACACTAAGCTCTAGTAAATTTGTCTAAGACTTTGGCGCATCGCTTGTAGCGTAAATTTTTGCATTCTTGCTATCTTCCTCACCTTTTACTCCCCCCACTAAATGAAGAGCCAACTTCAATAAAATCCTGGAGGTCACTTAGCTAGTGCATAATGTCCCCCATTAGCTAATTTTCCCATGAGACTGTTGCTACATGCAAAATTTTGCATCAACCAAACCCTAATGGAATGACCTAGTGTGGCCTCAGGGGCTCATCAATTGATGGCCTTGCCTACATTATACACACAAAGACCTCGTAGTTCGACACGACCAATGACTTTGACATGTACAAATAATTTGTCATGCTTTTTATGTGTGTGATATGTGACAAACCTAGAAAGATAGACCTAATACCTCAAGAGCACATCATTAGATGGCCTTGCCTACATTTAGTCGCAGAGGCAATGTAGTTCGACTATGCCTATGAATGACTTGACAAAATTGACTCTTACTCTATTTTTGGGATTTTGGACATGTTATGATTTTGGACAAAGAATTAGGCTACATTGTTAATTTCAAAATTGAATTTCATTTAGAATGAAATTCGAATTCGCATCCCTCATCATTGTATAACAAGGTACATGATTCAAGGAATTAAAAAAAATGGTTACATAGTAACCAGTTGGAGAAAAACACAAAGCGTGTCAAGCATGCACATGTCCACCTCAACAAGATAAATCACCAGAAAAAACACCGCACAACACTCCCAACACCAACAACCACTAAGTAGACACATGGACCCAGTAAAAGCGCAACCGACTTCACTTCTCTAGCCACCTCAGCTTGACATCCAACAACTTGGCTCAGTGCCACTGCAGTTATTGGTGCGACTACAAGGGCCTCCTCATTCACTCCCATGAGCTCAGTCAAAGCTGCTAGGTAACACCGGTAATCTAAGTTAGTATCGGACCCGTTATCATCAGAATCTGATGAAATTAACACAGGGGATGCACAATTCTCTAGCCTTTTTCCGACACTCTTCATAGTGACCTCAAGTGTTCTAGGATCAGGTTGCTCCTTCAACATTAGCAACCTCCTATCTCCTACTCAGGCACTCCTACGCCCTATAGATTTATCCATAACTTCATAGAATATAGGAGAATAATCACCACCTGCAAACAAAACAACTCAAAAATATAATGGTAACACTGGGTCACTTCAGCAAGGATTTATAGAGTGAATTGGTGCAAGGGATATTGATTGCTTGAATGCAAAACAAGCATTTGAGCCATAAGTGGCTGACATAGCCAACATAATTTCTTCTATCAGGAGGGCATCACTCACACGCTAGGTAAAATCTAGAGATAATCCTCTAAAACACTCAAGCCATTAGTAAAATAAGCTTCAAAGTGTGAAAGCTCGTCACATAGATGATTTGTAATTTCTTTGAAGTTGTATCGTTGATGTAGAATAGACCTGGCAAGTCAGATGACTTAGATTGAATCAATTGAGCATTGAAAATCCACCTCAGTGCCTTGAAAAACCACAGCCAATCAAAACCCATGGAAATAGGAGGTCACGACTAGACAGTGGGTCCCAATTAGCCCTGTCGCCCTTTCACAGACCTCCTAGTACTTTTGAGACATTTACCATGCTTCTGCAAGGTCTACGAAGGAAAATTATTATTAATCCCATAATTAAATCCCTCTGTCAGTGAAAAGATGACCACTTGTCATTGCTGGCACCTTAGGAAAAAACCCTACCCCTCTGTACATGCCAGATGGTGGCATCTTGCAGACCTCACACCTCTTGATGACATCAACAAGAAAACCTACGAGGTTTGCAAGAAACGGTCCAGATCAAAACCCGTGATCGGACAGTTAACCAAACAACATGCATGGACATTATAATATTTAGGTGGGATCAGTTGGTACAACCCTCAACGGTATAGAATTTTAAGCCCCGGTGATGGAAAAAAAACCGACAAGCTAGGTGAAAGGGGTCGGTAAGAGCATGGAGGAAAGTACTCAACCATATAACTTAAGTGACCAGTTACCTTCAGTAGCAATTCAACGTTGAAACATAACAAGAGGGTTTCAAAATTTGATAATTCACATCACCCTAGGTAACCTTAATCCCTAAAACCCTAGCCTTTTCCTTCAAAATTTAAAATCCCATCAGCGGCTCTGACTAGGGATGTATGCCCCCTATGGGCATAGCAAGAATCCAAAATCTCTAGTTTTGCAGACTAGACTACTGAATTTAAAAAGTGCCTTGACATATATATCACCTTGCTTTGTCAATTGGAATTGTGTACTACTAACTTGGTGGCCCCAGACCACCTGACAAGAGAAATCAAAAATAAAATTCTTTGTCACTTGGAGTAAACAAGGTCTGCAACATTTACACTTTGATGCTTCAAAAATAATAATAGGATAATTAATATGTTTGGAAGTATCATAATGTTTATTTATACTCCCTTGCATCATTCCAGTCCTTATCCTGCTCCAAAGCTTTAAAAGCAACATATAACCATGATAACATTTCACCTTACTCTACCCCTAGTCATAACACATAGGATGCTAGCCTAGTTGAACTGAGAAGTGGAAATATTCATAACTTACCTAGTCTGCAACATTACACATTTTGGCATCATCATCACTTTGCACATCAAATAAAAAAAAATCATATAAAATTGTATGCATATTATCCATACTTCAATTGCTCAACAAAGGTGATACACAACTCTAGGAATCCCCACCTTGGAATTTCTCAGATAAGTTAGGCTGCTATCTCTTTAATTCCATCAATTTTGGATACATCCTAGCATCACAAATTTCTATAGTACTAGTTACATCATTCTCCAAGGATGGTGTAAACACATTCATTTCATGCCTCTCAATGTACACCTTCCCCTGTATTTCTTCATTTATTCTTAAATGACAACCCTCAAAAATAGATTCAAATACATCAATTTCAAACTGGTCAAAAGAGAAATAGCAATATGCACTGGCCTCCTTGTACTCAACATTACTTGTTGTATGTGTTAATTTATAAGTGAGAATTTCATAACAAGATGAAAACTATTCATGGGAAATATCAATGTTAGAAGGTAACAACATATCCATCTCAACTTCACATAAGAAGGCAGGGAAAACAAGAGTACCAATAGTTTCATCAATATGTTGGTTGTCTTCAGTACTATTCCTTTGATCACATACTTCATTTTCCTCAAATTCTTCAAAATTTATACAATAGACTTGTTCCATTGTCACTATACCTGGAGTATACTCTAAATATTTATGATTTAAATATTGTTCCTTCACTTGTGAACAAGTAAGAACATGAGGTTCTACATTTCCATACATCTCTGGTGAAAAGACAGGCCTAGTTTTGTCCTCAGTACTACAATCACTACCTCTAAAATCACAATCATTGGCCTGTAACAAAATCTCAATGACATGAGTATTACAATCAAGATTAGGAGACAAAATAGGAGTCTCACATAATTCTACATTATTTTTTCCCTCAAATTTCTTTGTAGTTATCCAACTTTCTTCAAAAATGAAAGCATTGTCTTTATTTTGTGTAGGTACATTCTTGGTTGATTCTGCAATTTCTATCCACTTAAGGACTTGGGCCAAATTAGCAGGTCTTAACTCTTCTAGAAAAGCACTTATCCCTATTTCATAGAGTTCTCAAAATAAATCAATGCATTCTAGTCATTAGTTCTATCACTTCTAGGAATTTGTATCAAGACTTCTAAAAATCTCAAGAAAAACTCATATGGTGATTCCCTCTCTTGCCTCTTCATTTCATACAATTCTGGTACAAGAGAAGTTTGATCAATATCATTCAAACTAGACTAGTTGTCAACTTGGATCTCATTATTATCACTTTGCAATGGTGAAGAAATAGTATATTTAAAAATACCCTCATCACAATCAGTGCTCTGAGCAACCAGATCTGCCATTTTACTAGTATTAGTGAGGCTAGGGTAATCAATACTTGTAGCAAGATACCCCTTCATCATTTAGTATTTCATATTGTTCTCAATTTCCATAGCCATTTGATATGCTTGGTGCATGTTTTCAGGTTCTTTATCTCTTAGTGAGTAACCCATCCTTTTGTCAAAAGCACCAAGATATACAACTAAGTATTTCAACCTCACTCGGTCTTATTTCTTTAGGTATTTCTCTCAAAGCTTTTGAAAACCTGAGATTAAATTATGGGATTATCTCCTCTTCTTTTATGTTAATTCCCATAAAACCTTTTCTTAATATGTTGGGGTTGACTCGTTCACCAAATTGCTCCTTAAAAACTATCACCAATTGATTCCATGAGCTAACAAAATAGGCAAGTAAATAGGAAAACCAATCCCTGGCATCACCCTTCAAGGATTGCACAAAAGATTTCATGACAACATCCTCATGACTAACTTCATAATCCCCCATTACATCTACAAAATGTTGTAAATAATTAGAGGTTGATTCTACACTTTGCCCTATATATTTAGAAAAATTCTTCCTAATCTTCTTAGGAATTGGATTAGGGTAACCACTGACATTATTGAAAATAAAAGGCATATACCTTTGAGTTACGAAACATCCCGAAGGGCTTAATGCAACTTGTTCTCTTTGCATAGTTATGTCTATTTTTACATATGGGAAATCACTTATACCCATTTAAAATTTCATCAATAATATATATTTATCAGACATATTATTTACTATCACAACCATGATTCTATTAGTAACTGTAAATAGTATTCCTTGCTTTCCAAGATATGATGCAACATAAAAATTATTTCATATGACCTTATATATATTGCATCATTAGAAGTATGGAAAAACTAATCATTGTTCCTTTCTTGATGCTAGACATATAGTTTGGAACCATCTTCATCCTTAATTACAAACACCCATCACAATTAAAAATAGTGAACTATTTAGTTTTGATTGAATACCTCATGATTTGTTGTTTTGCAAACATGTATTAAATTCTTCTTCCTAACTGTAAATATCACAAATCTAGGACTGTTTCTTCAGTCATCAACTAGTTCTTCAGACAAAGTCGCCACCTCTTTAACAGAGGATTAAATTACAAGAAATATGAAATTCCTTTCAAAGCTTGTCAAATTCTAGGTTTTTAGCCACAATAGAGTCATGCCATACCACTACCAATCTCCTTCAAAACCACAATCCATTACCATCCAAATTTTAACATTCAAATTCACTTAAGAAAAGATTCTAGATAGCATCCTTCAACCCTTGTGGTTCATTGTTTCTCTTTTCTTTTAAATTTCTCAGAAGTTCTCTCGAATAAAACCACCATTCATTTAATGATTCCAAAACTCCTGAATCGTTTGCCAATAGGATACCATAGATCATAGGATTGTTAGGTTCATTACAACAAATTATTTTCCAGGGTTAAAATCCTTCAAAACTTGAAAAAATTTAGAATGAAAAATAATAATATGACTATAACCGTTTGCAATTGGAGATTCAAAATCTTCCCCACTAGAGTTGCCATTCTGTTGGTGACTCAGATGGGAAAATAGTTCAACAATGTGCAACCTCTAGTTATAGAAATAATTCAACACTTTAATGACTCAATAGCAGCACCATCTGCAACCAAAACTTTTGAGTTCATCCCTAGTAGAGTCACCATTTTGTTGGTGTTTTTTCTTTCCACATAGGATTGGCAATTCTCTAAGAGGTAGCCAACCTCTATTATAAATAACTACAAAGGATAGTTGCCAACTAATGGTATCTAGTCAAAGACTAACAACTCCTCCACTTTTGGCTCTATGAGACCAAGGTGGGTAAACCTTCATGTGTTTATAAGATTGTTCTATGACTGATAATAGCACTTTTTCTTATAGATGCAGCCCCCACACACGCAATCAGACAACAACTACCTTGGTTGTGGCAAAACCTAAGAATAATAGCATATGTCCCAAAGCAAAGAGATTGAAAATTATCATAAGATTTATATCTCAAAAGAGAGCATTTGATATTTTTTTAAATGTTCAGATATTGAATCACCATGCTCAGAGCCATAGTCCTACACCTGAAATAATTTTACCAACATTATTTAGTGCCTCATTCATTGGGAAAGAGTCATATAAAACATAATTCATATATTATGAACTTATCACCATAATGCTTTGCTATTATGAGATCTTTCAGTATATTAAAACAATACTCCTTAGTGAATCCTAAGCATATGACCATAAACATGCAATTGTTTTCAAGCATTTGATTAACTCATTATGTTAAAGCAAGAGAACATGTTACACTTTCAAATACACCATTGAAACTGAATGAACCAGCCCTTGATAAATCCATTCATAATCCATGACACATATAGAGGAGACAAAATTGTCTTAGTTCTTATAGATTTGTTTTGATATCAGTAATTACAGTAGTATAGCATACTTATTTCATACTATTCACAACCTTGAATGATTTCCTAAACAATGCATTCAAAATCCTACAATAAAACTAACTATACATACTAAGAACCTTATGGATCCAAAATCACTTTTCAACAATGAACCGTGAAATCTTCTTTATAGGACGAGAGAACAACAAAGCATTAAGCTACATTGTTAATTTCAAAATTGAATTTCATTTAGAATGAAATTCAAATTCACATTCCTCATCATTGGATAACAAGGGGCATGATCCAAGGAATAAAAAAATGGTTACACATTAACCAGTCGGAGAAAAAACAAAAATCATGCTAGGCACGCACACGTCCACCTCAACAAGATGAATCACAAGAGAAAACACCACTAAGTAGACACACGACCTTGGTACAAGTGACCGCTCCGAGTTCTCGCCTTAGTCAAAAGTGGAACTGCCTTCGTTTCTCTAGCCACCTCAGCTCGACGTCCATCAACTTGGCCTGGTGCCACTACAATTATTGTTTCGACTACAAGGGCCTCCTCATTCACTCCCATGAGCTCAGTCAAAGCTGCCAGGTAACATTGGTAATCTGAGTCAGTCTCAGACCCATTATCATCAAAATTTGATGAAATTAACATAGAGGATGCACAATTCTCTAGCCTTTTGCCAACACTCTTTGCAGTGACCTCAGGTGTGGGTGATCCCACAATAGTGGTTTACAATTTTTGGCCAAACTGGACACTAAAATTATTATTTTTAACTAAATCTTCACATTCGAGCACCTATAGCGGCTAAACCATGAGGAATTTGAAGATGATGCAAACTAGAGTCTCATCACATTTTTTCTATAGATTCTTAAAATATTTTTTCAAAATTTTTGGAATAAGATTGCATTTCTTTTTTCATCTCCCATGAAAACTGGTTTTTTTCGGAAAACAACATTTTTAAAAAGTGACGCTCACCATATACAACATCAATTTTTTTGTATGAAGGATAAAATTCTAAATTTTTTTAATTTATATTTTTAACTATGATATCTAGCACTTTTATTTGGTCTCATAGTTTTTTATTGAATATCTTTTCCTTAATAGAGTTGCAAAATCAAACCAATTGCAATTCAGACATAAGCGAGCTCTATACAACATAAATGTTTCTGTATGTATCAAAATTCTTTTGTTTTTTAATGGATCAAGGACATCAATACCTAGCACAAACATATTTTAAAAAAAATATTTTGATAATTTGCTATTTTTCCACATGTGCAAAACAAAGAGCTTGATTTTCAATGAAAAACCTATGTTTAATAAAACTACAAAAACACATACATAATAAAAAAAATAAAAATTTAAAATTATATTCATGGGATAGCTCATTTGAGAGCTACCATAATCATTTCAAATAAATTTTAAATGAATTCATTTGATCCGCCAAAAAGTAAATCAAAAGTGATTTTTTATTAGCATTTTGATAGGTGTAAAAGAGACTCATTTATAGGTATGGTTTAAAATTAGTGAGGTTCTATCCAAGGGGGTTTGATCTAAGGTGGTTTTATCAAAACCTCTTCAATTGGAATCCTTAAAATGGAAATTTTAAAGGCTTAAATCATTATATTTTCTAAAAATATGTGATTTCAGCAAAAATCAGTTCCTCTCAAAAATTGTAAACCAGCTTTGTAGGATCACCCATGTTCTGGGAACACATTGCTCCTTCAACATTAGTGACCTCCTGGCTCCTACTCAAGCACTCCTGTGCCCTATAGATTTATCCATAGCTTCATATAATATAAGAGAATAACCACCACTTGCAAACAAAACAACTCAAAAAATATAATGGTAACATTGGGTCACTTTAGCAAGCATTTATAGAGTGAATTGGTGCGAGGGATATTTATTGCTTGAATGAAAAACAAGAATTTGAGCCATAAGTGGCTAACATAGCCACTATAATTACTTATATCAAGAGGGAATCATTCACATGCTAGAGAAAATCAAGAGAAAATCCTCTGAAATGCTTGAGACATTAATAAAATAAGTTTTAGAGTGGGGAAGCTCATCACATAGATGATTAGTAGCTTCTTTGAAGCTATATTGTCAATGAAGAATGGACTTGGCAGGTCAGATGACTCAGATTGAGTCAATTGAGTGTTGAAAATCCTTTTGAGCACCTTGCAAAACCACAACCAATCAAAACCCATGAAAACAAGAGGTCATGATTGGACAGTGGGTCCCAATTAGCCCTATCACTCCAAGAACCAGGCCACGTGTTGCCCTTTCGCAGACCTCGCGGTACTTTTGAGACATTTATCATGATCATGCAAGGTTTGTGAGGGACAATTATTAATAATCCCATAATTAAATCCCTCTATCGGTTAAAATATGACCACTTGTCATTGTTGGTACCTTAGGAAAAAACCCCGCCCCTCCGTACATGCCAGATGGTGACATCTCATAGACCTCGCACCTCTTGATGACATCAACAGGAAAACCTATGAGGTTTGTGAGAAATGGTCTAGATAAAAAGCCATGATTAGATGGTTAACCAAACATCATGCACAGACATTAGAATATTCAGGTGGGACCGACCGGTACAACCATCGGTGGTATAAAATTTTAAGCCTCGGTGACGGAACAAAAAATCGACAGGCTAGGTGAAAGGGGCCAGTAAGAGCATGGAGGAAAGGGCTCAACCAGATAACTTAAGTGACCAGTTACCTTCAGTAGCAAGTCACCTTTGAAACATAACAAGAGGGTTTGAAAATTTGATAATTCACATCACCGTAGGTAACCTTAAACCCTAAAACCCTAGCCTTTTCCTTTAAAATTTAAAATCCCATCAATTAGCATGAAAGACATGGATGTTAAAAGATTCTCAAAATCTTCAATACTTTTCTAAATACATAATAGGTCTTGCATGAATCATCATTGGGCATTACATGACACAAATGAATGGCAAACACCATCATATGAGATAGAACAAGGTGTACAAAGTCATCCACTTGCTAAAATTAGATTGTCGCAGACAAGGAGTGTCTACACTCATACTAAGGGAAAAATTTCCCATGTCCTTTATGTCAAGACAAACCACATACAACAATCAAAGAAAAAGGCATAGTTAGGATCCGTCATTGCTTCTCTAAATCCTTCATGGGACATCCTCAAGAAAGCTAGTAACCTGACTTGAAAATCAAGTTTAAAAGATAGTTGATAGACAGTAGTCAAAGAAAAATAATCCTGCAACATCCTTGCTTCTCTAATCCTTTATGAGACATCCTTGAGAAATCTAGTTTCCGAACTCAAATAAAAAGATAATACCAAATAAGTTATAAAATCAAAAATCCAATAAAAATATTTTCCAAAGTTTGATTTGTTGTTGTTTGTTTGATAAGATGATTGTTTGATAAATCCTGATGTCAAGGATGGCACATACCGTATAAGATGTTGAGTCTTGTTTTGATGTTGTGACTATCTGTGTAAGGCATGAGGGAGCTTGGTTTCAGAAAGACATGTACCATATAAGACATTGAGCCTAATTTTGTTGATGCAACAAGTTGTATAAGGCTATGATGATTCTTAATGATAATGTCTATTGTCAAGAAGGACACATCTTGTATAAGACATAGGTTGATTATTTTTGGAAATTTATTTAATTTGACCTGATGATATTGTTGACTTGTTTGTCCAATTGATGCATGACTTTTCTTTGTGTTTTGACTATTGTATGTGTGTGTTGACAATTTATTACTTATGTTGACTGACATGACATACCCTAAAGGACCGACCTACTGCGGCCTTAGGAGCTCATCAATTAATGGCCTTGCCTACATTATACACGTAGAGACCTCGTAGTTCAACTAAATTTGACTGAAATGAATGATTGATAAATGTGTACCTAACTTGGTGATATGTGGCGTGTGTGATAGTGAGTGTGATAAACCCTAATGGACTGACCTAGTGTGGCCTCAGGGGCTCATCAATTGATGACCTTGCCTACATTATAGAAAAAAATACCTCGTAGCTTGACATGACCAATGAATTTGACATGTAAAAATAATGAGTCATGATATTTATGTGTGTGATATGTGACCAACCTAGAATGAAAAACCTAATGCCTTAGGGGCACATCATTAGATGGCCTTGCCTATATTCAGTCGTAGAGGCAATGTAGTTCAACTATGCCTATGACTGACTTGAAAAAATTAACTCTGACTCTATTTTTGGGATTTTGGACATGTTATGATTTTTTTTTGTCTTTTTGAAGTTTTATGATTTTTTTGGATTTTTTTCAGGACATTTTTGATGTTTTTGGATTTTTTCAATATATTTTTTCTATTTTTGGATTTTTTTAGGATATTTTTGTGATGTTGGATGAGTGAGTGCAATGTCCAAATGATGTAGGTCGAGGATTCACCCCCATTCACATATAAGACTAATAGGATGTAGTGGAGAGATGGAGTGGACATGATGTCAATCGTTCCAGGTTATGGAAAGGACAACCATTTATTATGGTAATGATGGAAAATTTTGATTGGAACGATGGTAGACAAAGGAGTGAAGTCGACTACACATAGTGCCTGTTTGCCAGGTTTTCACCATGGTACTTATCCAAAGCGCCACCAAAGTGGTTTTCATATTGGATGAATTATTTCTCTTTACTATTTTATTGATATTTCAATTCTTTTGGTGTTACAAAGATTCCTATTTGCTAGGTTTTTATCAAGGTAACAATTTCATTGTCCTAGATTTTTAGTAGGTCAATAATAACCTAGTCTCATAATATTCTTAGCTAAGGTAGGACCACTATAATGTGATCCACATATACCCTCATGTACCACATGTAAGGTTTCTTGTGCTTCTTTAGCATCAATACATCTCGACAAGGTATTATCTAAGGCAAGTCTATAAAGGGTATCTCTGATGATGGTATATTTGGAAGACTTACGGGTAAATATCCTATGTTGGCTATTCGATAGGTCTAAGGGTAGGATTTAGGAATAGAGGAAGTCATATATGTCCTTGTACCATGGGGAAGTGGGACCAACAAGCTCACACACCATCATCGAATCTGAGACATCATAGGAAAGGACCGAAATATGTTCGACCAAGAACTCAAATTTAGGCATGTTGCTAGGTATATCCAATAATGAAGCAACAATTTCCATAGCATTTTCTACTTTGTTCTGAATGTGGGGTATTTGTTGAAAGTTGATGTTATCAAAATATTTCTTAAAACTATCCATCATGTGCTTGTATGGGGCAAGTTTCTCATCTTTAGTTTCATACTCATCATTAACTTGTCAGACTACTAGTTGAGAGTCTCCATAAACATGTAAATGCTTAATATTCGATTGGACTACCATTTTTAGTCTTGTTACAAGGGCTTCATATTCCACTATGTTGTTTGTACAAGGAAAAGCAATTGTGAATGACTTAGGAATAGTGTCACCTTGTGGTGTAACAAACAATATACCTATTGTTGAACCATGATTAGTATGGGACCCATCAAATTATAACTTCCATGTGGTTCTTTTGTCAATGGTAAAGATGAACTCATCAGTAAAATCCACAACTAGAGGATGCTCGACCTTAATTGGTGTGTCTACTAATTGATTTGCAATAAATTTTCCTTTTATAGCTTTTCTTTCCACATACTAGATTTCATATTCACTATCATTACCTATTTAGCCAATCAGCCTATTAGTGTTGCTTTACTTAGGAGATATTTCAAAGGATCAATCTTTGCGACTAGCATGGTTTGGTGATTTAGCATATAGTGCCTAATGTTTTGAGTAGAAAAAACTATTGCAAGACAAGAATGCTCTATGTGACTATAATTTAGCTCATATCCCACCAAAGTACAACTGATATAGTACACTTCTCTTTCATGACCTTCATCATCATTTTGTGCAAGTAAAGCTCCTAGTGCTGATTGGGTCGCTGAAATATAGAGTATCAAAGGCTGAGTATTTGCAGGTGGCATTAACATAGGTGGCGTAAGCAGGAAATCCTTGATCTTCTAAAAAGCTTCTTGGAATTTGGCTATCCATACAAACAGTACACCCTTTTAGAGTAAGTGTTGGAATGGATGTATCTTGTCTGCTAACTGTACTATGAAGCGTCTAATAGACTATAGTCTCCCTTGTAATGTTCTTAGCTAACTGATATTGGCAAGTGGAGGCATGACCATTATAGCCTTTTCTTTTGTTGGGTCTACTTCAATGCCTCATCTAGAAATGATGTATCCTATAATTTTGCCTAATTGAATGCCAAAGACACATTTTTTTGGATTTAGCCTTACTTTATATGCTTATATTCTTTGAAATATCTTATCTAGGACTTGCAAGTGATTATCTCTTGTTAATGGTTTGGATATCATATCATCCACATAGTCTTCCATGAGAGTATGCACGAGCTCATGGAATATAGTTGTCATGGCACGTTGGTATGTAGCTCCAACGTTTTTGAGCCCAAAAGGAACAACATTCCAACAATATGTTCCCCATGGACATGTAAAAGTTGTCTTGTGTTAGTCCTCAGGTGCGATCTTGATTTGGTTATATCCAAAGAAACAATCCATGAGGGATAGCATCTCATATCATGTTGTAAGGTCCACTATCATGTCATGTTTGGGAAAGGGAAGTCATCCTTAGGACATGCCTTGTTAATATCTCTAAAATATTTACAATGGTGGATGCCCCTAGATGGTTTTGTTTCTAGAACAAGATTAGAAATCCATTCTACATAGTCTATTGATAGGATGAATCTGGTAGCCAAAAGTTTCTTAATTTTAGCTTTGACCAGTAGAGCGATTTGTGGATGCATTTTCCTTAAATTTTTCTTGATGGGCTTAACACCTAGTTGTAATGGTAGATGATGCAATATAAGTTTAGGATCTAGCCTAGGCATGTTGGCATATGAGCATGCAAAGTTAATCTATCTTCTTGTAAAGAAGTCACAAAACTATGGTTGCTCTATCTCTATCAAAGATGCAACAAATTAGAATACCCAAGCATTTTATTTAGTATTTATGTTGTTTTCAATAGATTCTTCAACTAACATTGGTGACTTTTCCTGAGCAACTGGGAGAATGTTCAAATCTCCATCCTTGGGTGCCCTAGAGAGATTTTCCCCCTTGGATGTATCCTTTGTTTTTACTATTTCTTCATCCAAAGGCACCTTTCAGTTTTCACCTAGGGACTTATCATTTTCATTGTTTTCATTTTTTTAAATTTTTTTTTACTTTTGCGACTAGAGGTGTGAACAAACTCCCCAAAATATGCCATGTTATCCAATTCTATGGTAAACCCAACTTTATGATCACCTCTACATATTCCTTCTCCCAGTCCCATGAACTCAACTATTGCTTCTTCATTCTTAAATATGTCTAAGATGGGTGTACCTTGCTAATCCCAATCGATAAATTGGGGATATACGAGGGGAATTTCATCATCAAAATTTTCAAATGTGGAGGTTGACAAGGTGAGGATAGATTGGTTGATATGGTCATATAAGTTTTAGAAAAACTCCTTTTTGTTATTTTTTGAAGGGATAGTTATACTCTGAGGTGGTACTACTATAAGGGATAGATCATTAGAAGATGGTTTGTTAGGTTCCCAAGAGTCAGGATCAATTGTTTCCCAATAATAAATATTAACCCATTCTTCTCTTGGCAAGGATTTTTTAGGATGAGAGTCAATTGATTTTGGCGAGGTATTTAGCATTTGGTCAAGTTCCCCAAATAACTTATCTAGGTCCATTATGCTAGTGGAGGAAAGGAGATCCCATTTATATTTGTTTGATTCAAGGAAATCACAGTAGAATGGGTTTAATGGTTTACGGGATATCTCGATGTCTTCGAAAGAACTTACTTCCTCTTGTGATAGTGCCAAGGTACTAGGAACACAAATCCTAATTGGTTGAAACCCTAGCCCTAGGAATTTTGGTCATTGTGAGATAATGATTGGTTTAGTCCATCCATCTCGATGTAGCCCTAACCCACTATCTCCATCATATCCTTTGTTTTGAATTATCATGAATCTTTTTCCATATTGATATTTAGATATTTGAATAGATGGTGGAGGGTTTTCATTGTATTCAATTTATAACTAAGAGGTGACATCTTCTTGGTCCATAGCTTCTTTACTTAACTCTTTCCATTTTATGAATGTCATTGTAGGAGGAAAATGTATTGTGACAATTGATTGTTTGTTATTTGTTGTGGGTAAACCATATGACTTAGGAGGAACTAGCTGGATGACACAATAGGATGCTTTCATGTGATATTATCCACAACCCTTATCTTGGATCTCAACCTTAGGAGTGGATGGCAATGGCTATGATGCGATAGACTTGGAAAGAGTTGATGGATCAACATACAATAATAAGGTGGAGGATGAAGCCTCTTGATTAATTGGCACTTGTCATTGTGGTATTTACTGTAGGCTTGTGCAATATTGCAAAGGATCTAGATCACCATCAATTGTGATCTTTGTGCCATTGTACAATAATTTAAGACATTGATAATAAGTTTAATGTACAACTTTCATAGCATGTATCCAAGGTCTACCTAGTAAAAGATTATAGGGAAGGGTGAGATCCAAGACTTGGAAACTAGTGTCCATAATCATAGGTCCAATCCTAATAGGGATTGTTACAACTCCTTTAGATGATATTTCATCATCATTGTATGCCTTAATGAATATAATCTTAGTGGTGTCCACACATGCTTCTAAGAAACCTAATGCCTTAACCAATTTCAAGGTACAAATATTTAACCCTACTCCTCCATCTACCAAGACTCGTTTGATTTTGGTTTCATGGAAAAAAAATTCAAGGTGTAATGGGTCATTATGGTTGGTTTTCTCAGTTGAATAATCCTATTGAGAGCAGGTGGCATGATGAGAATTTGTTAAGTATCCTACCATTTATTTGAAATGATTGGCATCCAAGTTGGTGGGGATAGTTGTGTTTTGTAAGGCTTTGTATAGAATGGCTCAATGATCAGGTGATAGGGTCAACAGTTCCAAGATGGATATTTATGTTGGGGTCTTCTCCAACTGGGCAAGTAAATTATACTTAGGCTTGGAAGACTATGGTTGTGGCTCTGATGAAGGACCTGGAAGTGTTATCTTAGTTCTGTGTGTAATGACAACACATTCAAGATGCTTCTTTATGGTAATGGTATGGATATTTTTGTTAGCCACTCAGACATGATTGATTATCGTACTTAGTTTATAGTCATACTTGGTACTAGTATAATTGGACACAATATTATTCTTAGTTCCCAAACTGGAGGACTTTCCTTTCCCATGGTCATGTAATGGATCTATCAGGACCTTGTGATAACATTTTCTGGTATGTTTTCTCGCATTGACTTCTATGGTTTTGTCTTCAATAAAATCTTGTATGATGTTATTCAATTGTCGACATTGTAGTATGTTATGTCCCTTTGTTTGATGGTACTCACAATAGGCATTTTCATCCCACCATGATGATTTAAACTATCTAGGATCATACTGTTTTGGATCCAAAGGTTGCATGAGTTTATGTTTAATTAGTTCTTTGTAAACTATCTCGATTGGTTCCCCCAAGGGGGTAAAATCATCTTGTGGAAATCTCCTTTGTGGTCATTGTTGTTGTGGATTTTGGACAAATTTGGTAGTTTGATCAGAATCATTTAGCATGTTATGAGAGGGGTTGTAACCTCTAAGTGTGATGACAGGTCCTACGTGTAGGGTCTTAGCATCAACAATACCATCATTAGTTACATTTTTGTTTTTGGACAAAAAATTTTTTCTATCATTGGGAGTGTTTTGATATTGAACAACTGGATTCCTACTTGGTGTCTTAATTTCCCATTTGTCAATAAGGGCTTTCTCAATTATAATAAATTTTTGCACTAAGTCCAAAAAGGAAGTACAAAAATGTACTCGTAATTCACTTCTCAATTTTGGATGAAGATTTTCAAGGAATATTGTGACTTTTTGTTTCTTTGGTATCTCAATATGACAGTGACTAGCTAAAATCCTCCATCCCTGGAATAAGGTGGTGAATTTTTCTTTGTCTTCTTGCATACTGTGACACAAGGTAGCTATCATGATTTCATTGTCTATGTTGAAAGAAAACTATTCCACATTTTTTTTAGCTAATTCACCCCATGAACTTATCTCATATGGAAGTTTAGAGAACCATTCCAACCCTATCCCGACAAGGGTTCAAGAAAAAATTCTCATAAGGTATATGGGGTCATACAAGATGTCCATGCATGTCGTGGAAAATTCTCTATTGTTTTCTAGAGGATTTATCTTCCCATTGTACTTAGGAAAATTTGGTATAATGTATCTGTGTGGGAAGGGTGTCATGTATAGTGCTTTCTCAAAAGGACATGGACATAAATCTTGTGCTGAAATGGTTTGTTTGCCTAACATTGAAATATTGTCCATTTGTTGTTGGAGAGCTTGCATTTGATTTTGCAGAACATCTACTTATGTTAAAGATGTGTTGATTGCGTTGTTAGGATCAATGTAAGTGTTCTGAAATGCAATATTCTATGACGGATTTTGATTTGGTGTGGGAATATGTGCTGACATAATATCCTATGATGGATTCTAATTTTGTGTCGGAATATGTCTTGACTTAATATTCTATTATGGATTATGATTTGGTGTAAGAATATGTTGCTAGAGTAATAAGTTATGGCACTTAATTAATTTAATCACATTTCTTAACTAATTAAATCACTTATTCCTTTAGGTTTACTTAAGCTAAAATCAGCCATGTTAATAATTATTTATTCTTTATTAAGTGTGCACACTAAGGTTTCTTGATCTCCTTCATAAGGATTGATCTTTTTTTAATTATTGATTCTCTTAATGCATTTTTACTTTGAGTCTTCTAGAACGCTCATCTCCTTTTGTTCTGGATATCTTTTCTCTATAATAGGTTATTGCATGCAAGTGATTCTTAGGGCTTGTGAGGTTGGGTTTCTCAACTTCTACACAGTATCAAAGCTCTAGACCTATGGCTTCTTGTTCATCTTTTGAAGATATTTCCTCACAGTGATTTTTTTTGTGCAAGGGTTTCAAGCCAAACATGTTTTTTCTTAATCTAGGGGTAGCCTATTTTTTTGGGAATTTTTGGACAAAACGAACCTTGCCATTGAATCTGTAGTGCTCAAATTTTAAAAAAAAAACAATTTTTTTGACAAATTTGTAGTCCCTCCAGTTATAAAGGGAGCACCACTCCCACACCACTGGGTTGCCACCATAGCAACATCCACTAGCCGGTTCGGTAAGTGTTATCGACACCTCTCTACTCTAGTCGTTCAGCCCCCAGCGTTCAAACATGCGGTCTTATTAAGGACCAGGCTCCATTGCCTCCAACACCCACGTGCCCTTAAGCCTTACCCATAGTCCTATTGGGGACCAACACTAGACCCCCGCTGGGCGTTTAGCCCCTTCAGTTTCCAGGCGGTCACATTTGTGACCTGGAGCTTCCTTTTGGCCCTTGAGCAACAATGGTGATCATATGCAAAATCGAGGGCCAATGCTTGAGGCCTAAATTTTTTCCCTTGTTTAATGATGAAAGTGCCTTTTATAGGCCTTTTTTTCATTTTCTCATAACTTTTGCAAATTGAGACATTTTTTTGAAAATGAGATATCGTAAAAAATTTGGTTCGATGCTCTATCCAGTGATGTAGGTGTGATTTTCTGATTTTGTAAATTTGATGCCCTTTTGGGCCTTTGTATTTAGAAGTTGTTGTTTTCACTATAAGGGGCATAACTTTTGCATCTGAGCTCCATTTTGCACAAATGAATATGCATCAAAAAAAAATTTTAGTGCTCTGCATAATGATTAGACTTTTTATTCTAGATTTTTTCCTAGGTATATTTTATGCATTTTTTTGTGTTTTCATAGTTTTCTTAATTACTTGAACATTTTGGCACTTGGGAACCTCTTGTTTTTGTAATTTGGCCCTATTTCATTTGATCTACATTCAGTTTGGTCAATTTTCTCATATTTTTTAATTTGAAGAGTTATCATGGGTTTTTCTACTCACCCTTCAGTTCTAATTTTAGAACGGGGTAGTTATGTGTCATCAGCAAAGGGTATACTTAAACATTGTAGGTGGCTTAATATTTTTCCTTATTTACATGATCTCATACCTGAACTAGCCACTCCAAAGGGAAAATTATCTTGGTATATCATTAGAGATCCCATAGTAGGACTTATATTGTTTAGTGTTGATAATGACATTGTGTAGGCTATATCGGACATTTTGTGTGCCCACCCACTTTGGACAGATCTTTAGGAGATCTATGGAGACCCAAATATTTCTCCATTCCCAGAGGATCTTGCTTTAGATTGTCTCTTACCCATTGCTTGGAGAGAGAATAAACCCTTTGATAATGATACTTTAGAGGAGCTTGAGTATTTAGAAATTCTTGCATGTTCCGATGGATCAGAGGCTTGTCTCACAATTGCTACTCTTCAAACTGAGATTACACATTTATCATTCATTTTTCTAGATGACATCAGTATCACCACATTGGCCCTTGTGGATTCAATTCACTATCATGACCATCTTGGTCACTCATTATCTACTACATCATGGGATTCTTATCTCGTAGAAACATTCCTGTTTGTTGAGTCTCACACTACAGATCTTGAGGATTATTTTGAGGACATACATCTCCTCTACCTTGATACCCAGGTTATCACCATATGCCCACCATTATTTGTGGATTCAGAGGTTGCATTTTAGGAGTCTTCACATTAGTTTGGATTTGGAATCATTTGTTTTAGCTCAAACAAAGAGATTCTTCAGCATCCTATCATGGCACACATTTTGAGATAGAATGGTTCATCACTCTTTGTAGGGTTTCTTCGACATTGTCCTTTCGATCCAGTTCTTCCCAAGGGGAGGAACATTATCTACCGCTTTAGGATCTCTTTCTGGATTCTACATCAGGCATCTACCATTGCAACATGAGTTTTTTCATTCTAGAGGGGCCTTCTTGTCTCTTTCTATATCTCCTACGGATACCATTGTATATGTACTTATATGATAGAAGTTGTCTATGGGGGGTATCATGTAATCCACCTTATATCCTTCTTCTATTAGTGCATTACATTCTTTTCTTTGCAACCTACTATGGGGAGGAGTTTTGTTCCCACTGGGTTTTCTCCTCTACCCTATTTAGTTTAGTTTGTATTTCATTTGTACTTGGGTACCTGATCAAGCCTTTGTTGTCAGGACCCATCCTTTCTTTCATGCATCTTTTTCCTAGTGTTTCAGCTAATCCCTAAGTTCATCTTAAGGGGGCTATTAGATTAATAAGTTATTTCACTTAATTAATTTAATCATATTGGTTAATTAAATAAGTCACTTATTGCTTTAGGTTTTCTTAAGCTAAACTTAGGCACATTAATAATTATTTATTAATTATTAAGTGTCCACACTAGGTTTTCTCTTTTAGGTTACACTTTAGGGTTTCTTGATCTCCTTCATAAGGATTGATATCTTTGTAATTATTGATTCTCTTAATGTATTTTTACTTTGAGGCTTGCAAAACATCTTCTTTGGTTCTATATATCTTTTCTCTATAACAGGTTATTGCATGCAAGTGATTCTTGGGGGCTTGTGAGGTTGGGTTTCTCAACTTCTACATATGTCTTGTTTGTACTGCCCCTATTTACAAAATGGTAGTATTGGTGCTAATTTTTGGTATAACCTATGTCATGTTTACACCAATTTTGGGTCTTTTACTTCTGGTGTTTGTGGCAAAGGGGTTTGATGAGGATGCTCCTGCAATAAATTATAGGCATTGTTTTATACCAAAGGGTGTTGTATGTATAGTTGAGGCAGTTTGAGTAGGCATGCTAGATGGTATGGTTGTAATAATCTGAGGAATAGAGACAATCGATGTCATGGCTTGTGTTACTTGTGTAGATGAAGCCTTTAGTGTGTGGATATCAAATCCTGGAGGTAGTGTGGAACCTTCTACTAGCAGCTTTGTTAGGTATCTCTGGGGATCTTGTGCTAAACACTCATCTACAAAGGACACAAATTCAGGATCTTGGACAACAATGTCTATGTCTTCTACTTGAATATATCCATGTGCCTCTCTAGTGACAAATTTTTCAAGCAAGGTTTTGTGAAGTCTAGTTGATCCTGATGGTATGTTTGAGAAGGGATTGATGAAATCATGTGGATCAACCATTTCTCTACATTTATTTTTAAACCTTGTTTCGACAATGAAAAATATTTCTCAAAGTGGGGGAATGCAAAACTATGTCTAAAATTATATGATCTAGTCTATGTTTTTGGGATTTTCTGGATAAAACAAATGAATGCTACCATTTTTTTGGTATTTTTTGGAAAAAAAAAGAATTTCTAAAGTGATGAGATGCTAGGATGACAATATGAAGAATTCTAAAGCAATAAACTCTAAATGATTCTAAGAGGAGGTTACCTACCACCTATAGCTTAACCAAGGCTATGATTTAACTTTTGTCAAGGAACCTGATGTAGGACTAGGACCAAAAGATAAGGTGAACTCCCAAACTAGAATGATGAGATGTAAGGTTTCACAAGTAGGACAAAAGATATTGTTGACAAGTGACTAGGTTCAATGAAAATGAGTACCAAAGCATGGGTTTGTCCAAAGTGCAAAAAATTGACCTATTCTAAGATATGCAAAGTAATTTTCCTAAAATTTTGAACTATCTGAACGTAGTAAAGACTCCTAAGATGCAAACAAGTTTCATAACTAGGATGTGTACCACTAAAAGTAAATGACACCTAAAATATGGAAAATGCAAAGTTTGAGCAATTTTCTAGTTTATGTCCAAGAGTGACTGTGAAAAATAGCGATTAAGATGACTGCTTGGTTTTAGACTATGATAGTGAATTAGTTTTTTTGTTGGCAGGAAAATTCCATTCACTATTACAGATGCATCACAAGATTTATCAGATGTGGTTTTCTATGTCAAATGCAATTTTCTACTAAATTCAGTCTCAGTTTGATGATAGAAAAATGCAATTCCCTATAACAGATGCGACTCACAATGACACATGCGACTTAGGATATCAAATGCGACTCTAACATTTTTGGTAAATGATAGTGGACTCTGGTTTGACATATGTGAGTTTTTGGTTAATAGATGTGACTCAACTTAATAGTTGTACTTTTCTACTTAGCAAATCCAACTTGGTTTAACAGATACAATTTTCTGATGAACTAGGTTTTTCGATTGACTCTGTTTCGTGATCAAATTTTGGAAAATGTAAACAAATTGAAAGCAAAGTGTTCTGGTTTGACAATCATGAACGTGCATATTTTTAGAAAACATGTACAAACCTAAGGTTTTTAGTGACAATACTTGTTGAACTCTCACTTGGGTTTCCCCAATTACTCTTATTCAAAGTGGATGACTAGAAGCTTGATCACATTGGCTCCCCTTACATGACACACACTTCTCAGGTTAGCCAAGCTTCAATTCCCATTACTCTCCCATGGAAAAATTTTCATCTCTATGATGAATCATAAGAACGTGAGATAACTTCAGAGGTCCGACCTCTTGCACCAACAAATAGGGCCTTTTTGTTAATCTAAAAAAAAGTTGGAAAATTAGTATGGGAACTCACTTAGAAGGCCACATGGGAGGAAATATTATCCCAGTCTATAGAGGTTATGCTCTATAGGTTTTGATGCACCAAAAGGGTACTCGAGGAATCAATTGTTGGTTCCTAGGAGCTCCTATAATGCAGAGTTTTCCTCAACATTAAAATTTCTATACCGGTTGGGAGTAGCTTGGAAAAAAATATCATCACTAGTTATGAGTTGCCTTGGTTACTCTTAGCCACCAAAGCAGGCCAAAATTCTAGAGTCAGTAATAGTTTCTCTTACACCCAGGATCACATGAATGCACAATGGGGGATGATACTTTTGTTACTGAATAGAGATCTAATCTAACACAAGCAAGCATAGAAGACACTGATTATTTTTAAAACCCAAATGAAAATTTTGTAATCTACTCAAACAGTTTGTTTTTTAGATTTTAATTTTTCTCTTCGAATTTGGTCCTGCAAACAAACTATCAGTAGTTTAATTTTTTTGTCTTCGTCAAAGGTCCTTCAAAACATTAATTAGTAGTTTATCATTTCTATGTCTTCATCAATCATCATGCTAAATTTTTTGAACGATTTTCTTCTATGAAACATCCTACAAATACTATTTTAACTCCTTAAAAACACAAACTACAAATCCGAAGTTAGTTGTAATAAAGCTAAAAATTAAAAACTAAAACATGGAAATTCAGAAAACTATTTACCAATCAAATGCATCACAAAAAAGAACAGATGCATCATAGAAAGTCAGATGTGTCACAAAAATTCATATGCATCATAGAAAGCCACAAATGCATCATTTTGGCTTACAAATGCGTCACTTTAGCTCACAACCACAAGAAAATTATATTTTTCTTGTAAAAAATGCTACCCTTGACCAAAATATGTAGTATAATATATGAAAATTCATCTCGTGACCCTTCCAAATGCAACCATGGTATTTATTTGACCTCAAAACACTCCCAAAAGTGTTATTTCCAATATTATTAAAAATTACCTACACCTTTCAAGACAAAAAACTCCAAAAACTTCCAAAAAAAGAATGCCAATCAAGAGGGTTAGTAGTTCACATTGGGTTCACCAAATGTAACGCTGAAATAAAAATGCAAACAACATTGTTAATCTAATAAAAACATATACTACTAATCTAATCCTACGTTTAACAAAACAAAACAAGGAGAAAAAATGAACAAAAATATAAGAGTGATCTCACTGAATATTTGTATAAATCCTTGAATGACCTCGATTGAACTTCTCTATTTTATCGTTGTAATATAGTTTCCCTTAGATTTTATCAAGTATGCAAATATGGCCTATTGATTATTGACTTAGAAAAATATCAAAGATTTAATAAAGCTTCCTAAAAGCATGTCAATTTCGGGAAGGAGGAATAATGACAAAGGTTATGTCAATTTTATAGAAAATTAATTTTTGAATGATCGGCTCAGATTCAAAAGATAGATTGATGATTGAGATTAATGAATGCCATGTGATAAAGATTCAGTGTTAGTAATAACATGAGTGAAAGAGTTTGCATGATAGAGATTAAATTAAATATTAATTTAATATGATGTTGAGACTGTTCAAAAATTAGAAGAATAGAGAATTCCATGTGAAAGATAAAGAAGAAATGTTGTGCTCGAATGCATGAATGAATGAATTAATTAAATAAAGTTATTTAATTAATAATAATTTGCACGCAGAAGAATAAGACTGACTGATTAAGGAAAAATGCTTGTTTGTCAGGAATAAATTAGGAGATAACTAACTAATAAATAATTAAATAACTAAACGATTATCTAATCACAGAGGAATATTTGAGGAATAATTATTTTTATGAATTAAATGATTATTTATTCCAACATTCAAAATTTCAAGGATTACATTAAATAAATAAATATTTAATTAATTGATTGGAGATATGGCTAAGGAATAATTAAATAATTTAAAATGATTATTTAATTATAGTTGAAAGTGTCATAAGAATAAATGAAATAATTTAAAAATATTATTTAATAGATAATAGATTTAATCAGTGACATAATTAAACAAATAATATTTATTTAATTAATCAAGAAAGAATAAAGGCAAGAATAAATTAATTGAATAATTAAAGTTATTTAATTAATAGAGGGTTGCAAGTGGAAGATAAGATTGACATAGATAAAACTGCCTATTAGAGAAAGTCAAATATTATCTAAACTTAAGTGATTAATGACTAATTAAATAATAAAGATATTATTTAATTATAGAAGATTGTGATATGGATAAATCTTTTAATGAATTAAATAATGATTCAACATTTAAGATTTTGGGATTAAATAAATAAAGATTTATTTAATCAAAGGGGAAAAGGCTAAAGAGTAATTAAATAATTAAAGTAATTATTTAATTATAGTGGAAAGTGACATAGGAAATTAAATAAATAAATATTTATTTAATTTTAGAAAGAAAATAGGTTTAATTAGCAAAATAATTAAATAAAAAATATTTATTTAATTAATAAAAAGGGAAATAAAAATGAGAATGAATTAATTAAATAACTAAAGTTATTTAATTAATAGAGGACATATGAGTTTAGAAAATAATTAAATCATTAACATTATTTAATTATAAGAAATGAAGATGTAAGAATTATGTATAAGTTAAGAGTCGTAGGCATAGGATAATTTTTGGTGTCTACACTACATCCTCTATCACAATTTCAATTAGATTTGAAGGAGACACTGATCTATCATCAAGTAATGAAGTAATGACTACTTCTTTCACTTGAATAGGTTGATCACATACTACTGGTTCACATGGCATCAAACTATCATCAATGTTAGACAAAAAATATTTTATGATACTTGAGAAAATGTTCCCATCTAACTCATAATCTTGTACTGAATCCAAACGAGTTTCATCATTCTACTGCTCAAAACTAGGAACTAATGTTTGTATGCATGTGTTATCTTCATTCTCATCTACCAATTCTGGAAATTCATCAAACAAATCAGCTATATCCTGAGATTCAACCTCTATTTCCTTCAGAAAACATGTTCAACCTGATTTTGTTTGACATCTAATTTTGACACAAAGAACTCAAGATCATTCCAAAATAAGGCTTCTTTATACTCTTAATTTTCATTTCCTTCTTGAATTAGATCAACAACTTCCAACTTGTCAATTTGGATCTCCTCTTCCTTTTATATATTATTTACCTTCAAGTGATCTTTCTCATCAAATCAATCATTTTGATAAACAGTTGTTGCTCCTTTGAACAAAGAAATGGTATCAGGACATGCATACGCATGTTGGCTCTCTTGAAGAAGAATAGATACTTGAGATGGCCACTCATGAACCCTCATAGCTTGATTTTTTGCATGCACTTGATTTTGCAATAGAAGAGGATCTTTGAAACTTGGAATGGGAAGATTTTCTTTGGTATTCTTCTTTGGTATTTGAGCAAGTGATTGGATCTTTAGGTCTTCTTCATACCTTTCTTTTTCTTCCATCTCCTACTGATAAAAAATTTAATATAAGACTGTTGTTCCTACTACATACTATATTCAATCGATGAAGGAAGATTAACTTGCTCTTTGTTAAACTGAGAATGAGGCATTATTGACTAATCTTGGCCATTAATTATCTTTAGAGCTATAAAAATATTCCTAAAAATGCGAATTATGTTTCACTTGTATTTTATAACTTCATCTTTTTCCTAATTTTGGGTTGTTGTTATGCCAAGAGCATCTTTAACTAGATTTGACATTTTGAAATCAGAACCCTTGGTTCAAGAAGGTTGCCATGTTTGAAGAATTTGAGGCCCTTTCAATTGAATAAAAAATTGTTTTATCTATTCCTCTTTGGCTGTAAACTACATTTTTGTGCATTCTTATTCATAAATTCTTTTATTTTCTACCTCCTATTGATAACAATAATCTTGGTAAGACACCTGTTGTTGCTGCATGTTGAATTCTTCTTCCTTATTGGTCTCTTCTATCTAATTTTTGGAGTCAAGAAATATACTCTTTATGATTGCAGCCTCCTCCTCTTATTGGTGTTGATAATCCAATTCTTGTTGTAAACTATATTTTTTATCTCATGCATACCCTCGATTTCCTCCAACCCCACTCAGCTACCTTTCAAAGTGCAACCTTATATCCCTAAAGCTCATATCTTCAATATGTGGAGTTTGATTGGAAGAATATCCATGCTAGTTGGAAACAAAATGGGCCTCTTGGGGTTTATTTTCAGCATGTGTAGGCTTCCAACAAGGTTGAACTGGGATGGGTAGAAAGTTTTCATACTAGTTTCTTTGTAAATCAAAGGATTTAGGTGTAAAACCAGCATAATGATCAGCTTGATAAGGTTGGAAATAGGGTATTTTAATAGCTTCCTCATGAAATGGAGCACGATGAAATATTTCTCTATGAAAAAATACATTTTTCAACATTCATATAAGTTGGAAACTCATTGAAATACCCAAAAATTAGAATATCAAGATTGATCTTCAAAACTTAAAAACACACTAGCACTTTGTCCACCTTGAAACTAGTAAATTTGAGCTTGAAATTTCTAAATGTGTGTAGATTTTGGTTCCAAAGGTAGATGTTGATAATATATGTTGTCCCTTTTGCACACATGCCCCGTTCGGAATAAGGACCCTCTTTTCCCTCTTTCCTTTTTTGGTTCCTTCTATTTCACCTCGTTTTACGTACCCATTTTTGTGCCCTAGAGTCAGGGGTAGCACGTCTCCCAAATGCCATATTTTAAGTCTCGGGCTTTCCGGGTTTTCCTCGTCGAAATTCTGGCATCAATGGCAATTTTTTGGGTTTCCCCTTTCGGATTTCCTTTGCCGGATTTCCTCTGTCGGATTGCCTCTGTCAGGTTTCCCCTTAGGCTTTGTTGTTTCCAATGGCTATCCTAGGATGGCTCCCTGGACCCTGGACCCCGAACCTCCCGCCGCCTCTGTGATTTTCAGAAGTTCACCAACCCAACTTGCAACCGTACGGAGGAGTTAATGCCACATTAATGGTTGTCTTTTGCTATAAAACCAATTTTTTGGCCGTCATTATCAAAGGCTCGAGTGATAGAGAAAGATTGAAAAGCTCCCAGTGAATCTGGTTTTCTTCTTGTAGGATTTTGAAGTGCTTTCCCGATGACCTCCGCGCATTTGGCAGCTTGTTCTTCAGATTTTTGAGGTAGGTTTTCCGTCCGCGCGCTCTCGTTTTGTTTTTTGTGAATTTTTGGATTTTCTTGGGGTTAAAGTGTAAAATGAAACTTTAACTAAGTAGATTTTCCCCCTACATGCATAACCCATATCTTAGAATCAGAAAATCCACTATTAAATCGCCCAAAAAAATTGATTCAGAACTTTCCCGCATCGTGGCTATTCATTGGAATGGCGCTGGCATCTTCCGAGCCTGGGTCTTCCTGCGGTCGTCTGTACCACCATCTTCCTTTGAATTTTTGACCTTTTCCCTCCTTTTGGATTCCCATCTCCGGAATTCCCTTCTCGAAATTCCATTGCGTCTCCGTTGTTTCAAATGGCCCCATCCGAGTGTCTTCCCAGCCCTCGGATCCTGGACCCTCCATTTCCATCTAAAATCAAACTTCACAATTTTCTTCAAATTCGTCCTCGGAATTTGGTTCCCAAGATTCTATTCCTGGAATTCCATCCTCATCTCACCATTTCAAACGGCGTTCGCCTTGCGGCTTCTCAGACTCCATTTCCCGGCCACAAAATGTTTCACCTCCCAGTCGAAACCCTTATCATTTTCTTTCCCTCAGACTTTTGCCTATGGAATTCCCTTCTTGGGATTTCGTTGTGTTCTCGCTGTTCCAAACCGCTCCATCCGAACATCTTCCTAGATCTCGGACCCTGGTTTGCTATCCGTCAGAACCCCATGCCTTTGGTCTTTTTTCCTCCAAGCTTCTTCTGGATTCTAGACGCTGGAATTCCCTCCTCGGGATTCCGTTCCTCTTGCGTCATTCTTAAAGGAGAGCTCCGAGCATCTTCCCGACCTCCGGGTCCCGGTGCCTCGTTCGTCGTTCGTTTGTCCTGAACCCTCTGGCCACTCCCAAAATCTTCCTCTCAGGTTTCCTTCGCCAGATTTCCTCTTCTATTTCGCCATTCTACATGACCAACTCCTAGCTGCTTCCTGGTGATGGAAATCGGAGACTCGGATTCTGTTGCCCGGAATTCCCTTTCCTCTATGCCGTTTCCAACGGCTTCCCTATAGATGGTGCCTAAACCTCCAAATGGGGCATCAAATGCCCTCCAAATCCAAAATGGATTTCGACCCACTTGTTAGAATTTGGTTTTCTTCCATTTCCAACCTCAAATCTTCAAATCCAACTTTGGGAAGTGCATATGGGAATTCCATTCTAATTTTTCCCTTTCAAGCGGCATTCTACCAAGGGATTTTTGACTCAGGAACTCCGGATTGACTGCATTGCCCTCTATATGGTGAAGTATCTAGCTTTCGTGATTATTAAATATGAATTGTGATAGCTGGACTAATCTTGACATGTAGGGATTTGTCAGTGGCCCTCTTTTCAAATTCATCATTACTAATTCTAGTTTGTTGTGTAAGATTTATGGAATCTAGTCCAGAGACTTCTAGTGCTTCAAAAAAGGGAAAGGGAATAGCCAAGCCACCAAGGGGCAAGGAAGATAAAGACCTAATGAAATACAAGTTCCAAGAGGTCCCTATCTAGTCTAGGATCACTACCCTTTGGAGGGACGTCTTTGATACCAACATCAATCAGGTTGATGTTCATGAGTTCACGCAAAGGGTTAGAATGATCCCAAAAACTGTGAATGCCAAGTTGATAAAGAGTAGTGGACTAGTTAAAGCTACAAGTTTCTCACCAGCCCTAGTGGCCCTGGAATTGGTGAAGGTGTGTGTTGAGGCATACCAATCTAATACCAGAACAATCATGGATTATGAGGGGAATATCATTGTAGATATGTCTCCTTGAGGCATAACCGAGACCTTCCACATTCTAGCCTTCGAGAGCATGGAGGTCCCCACCTTGGAAGACTGTCAGGAGGTGTGGGAATATGACCTATTGGATTGTAAAAGGCTCATCAACCAATGTTGGTTGAAGGACAAACGGACTAGTGCTGGGAAGCTCCCTCAAGAGCTCTACCGCATTGACTTCCATGATGACTACCATGATCTTGTAACGCTACTCAACTGAGTAAGGGGCCTTCTTGGTGTGGTTTTCTTTCAAGAGTGGATGTTCTATTTCATAAAACAAATCCTCTAAGATAAGGGTACTGCCTTCTATTGGGGTGAGATAATTAGCGACTATTTCCATGAGCAGTTTACCACTGTGAAGAAAACTAACAAATTCTTCATGACCTCTTACTTGGTGTATTCCCTCACCAATCAGCGACATTATCAAGGTTTGACAGTGATGCCAAGTGATCCATCAGGGCCAGAGCTCAAACCATATAACAAGTACCCTCAGTTGCAGCTTAAGAATTTCAAACAAACTATAGTAGGGTGAATGACGCGTTCATTGCCCACATAATCCGGTTGATGGGAGGAGATTTTCATAGAAGAATGTCCCACAGTGCTAGGGTCCTCCTTAGACAATATGCCTTCTAGTACATCTAGTTCCCAAGGTTCACCTACATCCATGCTGAAGGCTTCTTAGATAAACCAAACAAGCTGCCTTGGTGCCCAAATGACCAGATCGTTCTCTTGGAGCTGACTCGACAGTTGCGACACATTCACGGTGTCTTGAGTGAAAAGCATCTGGTAGGCCCTGTCTACCCCATAAACCTTGGATAGGGGATGTATAAGGTCCACAATTCCCAGTACGGAGGATATTCAGAAAGGGAGTTGGCAGAATATAATTTTGAATGATATACAGCAAGGCCACAAATGGATCCCAATGGCCATGTCAGAAAGGCACTGGGGTGCAGATATGCCCACCTCCACAACATTGAGGACTTCTGGGCCAATGGCAGGGATGATCTTGAGGTCCAGTTGTGATATTATATGCACCTGACCATCATCCATGTAAGAAGGGTGAACTTATGCCCAATCCCTGATCAATTGGAAGAGGATGAGGAAGCAATTATGGATCCAGTTTATGATACCATTTCCAACCTATTGCTACTTGCTATCAACTGGGATACACCAAAAATTAATGATATTAGTGTGCTCACTAGGTCCGTTAAAGCCCGAATGAGAGCATGGATCGATGAGAAGGTGGCCCAATTGAAACAACAAGGGGTCATCCTAACATACACTGACATTGCAAGTGAACATGTAAGTGAGCCAAGTGGCTTCGAGGGTGGGGAAGTTGCTGCTACAACTAGGGAGACATCTAAAGCCCCACCACTTCAGAAGACTAAGAAAAGAAAGGACGCTAGCCAACAACTACCCAAACCAAAAGTCTATGCCCGTAAGTCTTCCAAGCCGAAGCCCTCTAAGAAGAAAAGAAAAACAATAGGAGGCACAAGGACAACGGTGATGCCTAAGGGTTCACCCCTCAGGATCACGAGCAAAGGATCTAGCTCATTTGGATCTCCACCCATTATAATCACCCCCACCACCCCACTTGCTTCAATTCTAGCTTCTGCTTCATCCCCACCTACGGTGGATTTCTCTGTCCACCTTGCTTAGTCTCCTCCAATATCACAAGTCATTCCCATGCATTCATCATCTGCCACCACCTCGCCTATGACCTCTCCCTCCATGTCTCCTTCCCTTCCTTTTGTTTCCACCGCCACAATGCTAGCCCCAAGCCTTCTTAAGTCTTTGGTGAAGTATATGTAAAATGTGCCTTCTGAGCTTTTGGGGATGCTCACCAATCCAATAGTCTAGGCTGCAATAGCTCAGGCTATGGCCTCCACTCCAATGGCATCCCCCTCTACTGAATCACCAAAGATGAAGGCGACCATGCAGATATTAGATGAGCATGAATGATAGTAGCTTGAGGCTGAGAAGGTGCTGAAAGATGAAGAGTTTGAATATCACGAACACTCTTTGTTCGAGCGTCAAAAAATTGATAAGGTGGCTTATGAATCTTCAAATGAGGGCAGTGAGTCCAGTGAGCGTAGTGAGGACATTGACACAAAATTGATCCAAGAGTCAAATAATCCCAAGCTCAATGCAGAGTGGGGCAAACAGCTCAAGGAGATTGAGGACAAGGAGGCTGAGGATCGGCTTGCATAGGAAGATGAGACTACTGCTCTGGAGATAGAAGGTAACAAGTCTTCGACTGAAGAACATGGAAAAACTCCAGAGCATGGTGAGGAAACTTTCCTCCAAGAGAGTAAACAGATAGAGAGCCTTGAGAAACATCAAGATACTCTAAACATAGAAGAGGATACCGAAAAGAAAGATTCACCCAAAGAGCAACTACGTATTAAGTCTCTCACTGGGCATGGAACATTCGAACAAATTTATGATGAAGGAAAGGAAGATGCAGGAATGAATGAGAAGGCTTTGGTTGTCAGTATTGTAAAACTCAAAGGAAAGGCTAGCGGGTCTCGAAGTGTACTGCCAGCCGAGGAACCTCAAATGCCCAATTGGCTGCAGCAACAGCTCAAGCAAAAGACTACCACGTCAAAAGATCCCAAGGCAAGGCTGGAAGCCATCATGGCCAGAGCATGAGTGAGCACTAGAAAATACAAGAAGCCGAGGGTTAGATTGAAGATAACCATGGATACCTCGGGATCAAGAGTAGTGGAAATAGAAATGTCGATGGTTGGGGAACAAGGCATAACTTATAACATCTCCACCATTGATCTGGGAGTGGCCATAAGGGAGCAGAAGGTTGACCATTTCCAGGAATCAGTTGCCACAGTAGTGCACCTTATCCAGTACGATAAGATCTCCAAGGAGGAATTAAAGGAGCAGGTGGCCGACCTAACAACTTATATTCAGTAGTGGTTGTCTTCGGATGATCAGCTGACAACATCATTGGCCCCTCCTCAGTTGCTATCCAAAGAATAGATTGACAAACTAGAAAAGAGATGGAACTTGGACAAAACTACAAAAAATTGGTTCCAGCAGGTTTTGGACATAGGGAGCACAGATATCAACATGGCTGTCTAGGTAGAAAATAGGTTCCTAGAGGTTCACAAAACTCTCAAGGACACGAGGCAGATCTGTGAGAAGTTCCCTAGGAAGTACGATACATCCTACCCAAAGATTGAGGCCATTCTTGCGCTGTCGAGTGATATCTGGGAGAAGGACTTTGCCTTCAAGGACGATGACCACTAGCTGGTGGACACCTGTAAATGAGATTATATCCACCGAAATAGAAGGCTAGAGTAGATTTTGGAATGGATAGCACCTGATATTGAATGGGCAAGGGAGTCCAAGGAGGAGTGTACTCAGTACCTAAAACTAATGACGGGGTACAAAGTGCCCGCAGTCAAGATCAATCCCGAAAACATCAAGCCCCACTTCTTGAAGATTATGGAAGATGGGATGTCCATTGAAATCACCATCGAGTTCATGTGTTTTGTGGCCCAAGCCTTCATGCAATCAAAATTTTGCAAAGAGAACGATGCTAAGTATAAGGCAGACTAGGAGAAGCTTGGCAGCAATTCCCAGGAGTGGAGTTACCAAATCTTGAAGGCTGACATCCTGGAGGTGGAGAAGTTTTAGTCTCTGATCTTGAGTTTCACGGAGTATGCCACGTTGAGGAAGCAAGAGGGCAACCCGGTCATCGACAAACAATTCCTTGAAGAATAGCTATAGCAGAGGGCAAATCACTAAAAGAAAAATTTGCTATAGTGTTGTCACTAGATGACGAAAAAGGGAAGAGACAAGAAAGTATTTATTAATGTAATATGTTATGGGGTAGGTGAAACCCTAATGTAAAATGAATCTTGGCCACATAATAGAATCGAATCTTTGCCACTCATTTTTTTTTTTGAAAACTATAAATAGGGCTCTTCTCCTCTCATTTTAAGAGAGTTGAGTTGTTGTAGAGGCATGCTGCAGAAATTATAAATAGCAAATACAGTCATTTTTGGTGTATTTTCTTGGTTTCTCAATATGTTTTATGATTCCTCTCCCTCTTTAGTTATAGTTTTTGCTTTCAGTTACTTTGCTGTTCTAGCATTTTTAGATTAGACTTGGTAGATTTAGTATGTTATTTCTAGTTTTGGAGATAGTTGTTGTGTGTATGCTTTTCTTGTCCATACTTTTGGTCATTTGCTGAAGGTAGGTGGCTGTGAAAAGTTAGTCTAGACTTTGATTCCATTGCTGCTCATTGAACTTTGTCTTTTATTCATGTTTCCATAGTGAATGAATGATGAACATCTACATTCCCTAGAAGATAGCACAAATTTCATGATATTGTGAGAATTCTGATTAAGTGAAATCTCGTTTAAGGAAACTATCCATAGTCGGAACCTCCATGATCATTGTTCATTGGTAGTTGCAAGTCCAGGAAACATATTTCTTCCTCGCCCTTTCTTTTTCCATTTTTTTTAGAATCAAATTGTGCCAAGGTTCATTGCACATTATAAAGCCAAATCCAACGAAATAATGGAATCTAACACTGTTGTTTGAAGCTACAGCAAAACATATCAATTCTAGGCCTCTAGAATTACATTTATTGACTCAATTCCCCTACAACTTCAACCACGTAAGGCCGCCTTGTGATTCCAAAAAATCACATAAACAACTGAAATATTCCAAGCACTATCAAGACCTGACATCTGAGACACCTTGGGATAGTTTTCTATAATTTGGTTGTGGAAGATTGTCTTTCAAGAGAGGTGATGCACCTATGCATTACCTGTGTTGAGAAGTGTATGAAAACACAATCAATAGAATTGGCACTAGAAGCAGGGCCTTGAAAGGGTAAAGCTGGATTGAATTGAATCATTCTCCCCTAAGAGATTCCATTGAATACTGAGATCTACACCAAACAGGGGGGAGTTGTAGGAATTACAGCCACCCATCCGAGCTAAAAGAGCTAAATGCTGGGGATCATCCATCACTAACTCCATGGAGCAGCTCACTACCCCTTCACCCCTGCCCTCTTGATCCTCATTAACAGTTTCATCTTCTGCTCATCCTACCATGGAGACCTTCCAAGTTGCTACTTCATTTGGGTTGAACGCTTCCCCCTAGTTGAACGCAGTCCCCAACCTAGTTGCGGCCTCCGCAGCTATTGTTGTTTTGTCCCTACCATAGAGCAACCTAGTGCAGCCACCTCCACCACCTTTCCCAATGGTGTGGCTAGGTAACAACCCATCTCCCCTTGCTTTCAACCTCTATCATGACATGCCCAAGAACCCTGAAATTTTTTGCACAAAGTTCAACTCCCGGGATCCGCAGAGGACAACCGAGGAACATGTTAGGATTTTTGAAATCGCTTTGAAGACTATGTAGATCATATATGAGGATGTAGCTTGTAGGCTCTTTCCTTATTCCTTGGGGGAAGAGGCCTTTTATTGGTACGTTAATTTTCCAACTAGAACTATCAGCACATGAGATCTCTTGAAGAATGCATTTCTACAAAAATTCAAGACCCCAGTCAGCCCAACAGATTCGTACAGACATTTCATGGTAGTTCAAAGGGAAATTAATGAACCAATCAGCACGTTCAATGATCGCTTCCATAGAGCGTACACTTGGCTGCAGGTTCCGTATGTTTTTAATGATGCTACTCTCCTACCCGTTTACTATGCCGCACTAGACAACCTCACTTCAGCCTTGGTGAAGAGGATGAGGCTGCCACCTGCTAGGTTAGTCGACACATATGCTGAAGCCATCATTGCCAGTATAGATTTGGGATAGAATATATGTGGTCCATTACCTTATTTTGGACAAGTTGCACATCCAACACAGATACAGGGACTCATGCAAGCATTGCAACATCAAACGCCTCTGTTAAATCCGATACCTCAGCTGCCTATGGTTTCGCATCTTGGACAGCCAATGAACCAGGTGTACCCAATGCCTCAATACTTGCTACCCTAATAGCAATAGTTACATCCACAAGGATCCAAGATGCAAGTATACCTTCAAGTAGTGAAGTTCTCACCCGCTCATTAGAATCAGCTGGCAGCACAGCCTGTGTTCCTTCAGAATACCGTGCCGCAACCAAGTAGTACTGAAAGGGATAAGATTGATGAGCTTATAGAAATGGTCAATAAGATGTCAACTAAAATGACACACCAAAGAAATCAGAAAAACTAGATATAGACGTCGCAAAAGAGCATCTAGGCCAACTTTAATAGGGAGAATCGAGACAATCAGGACACTAGCACTTTGTCGGGGCAGAATTATAACAAGAGTCAAAATTCAGGCTAGAAATTTAACAAAAGGCCCTTCCAAAGGCAAAACCGGATTTGGAATACATGCCCTAATAATGGTGGCATTTCCACACCCCTTGATCAGCCCAACAACAATAATGGTGAAAACCTCGCAAGCAGAGTTTACTTGGTGGAGGCTGCATTATCCATTTGGCACCGCATACACAAGACAAGCCGCCATTCTGAGTTGGATTGTCCAGAGTTTCAAACTATGGCCGAGATCTTCCAAGTGGAAGTTCAGAATGCAGTCGACAATTCAGGATGCTAGGACATCGTCCCATCTGATCCGTACGATGCCTCAGTGCTGGTGCTAAATTAGGCCCCTTTTCTAAAGGTAGAATGCAATGCCCCTGAGCTAGAGAGCACTGTTTCAAACCATCGTGATACAACAAGAGAGGTAAGTTTTGAAATTTCTTTAGCTCAGCTTTTCAATTCAATAGATAATGGTCCCGAAGATAATGAGGAGGAATGTAGGGAGGATGAAGTCCAAATTTTTCACCAATAGACTACCCCTTATAACCTTAAGAATAGACAAGCAAGGGGCCATGTTGGAGGTCCCTTCACGACTTCCACCCTGCCAAATAATTTCAGCACCTCTCCCAATCTGAGTATGAACAATAATTTGGGTTTTTCGCTCACACCCACATGATACCTCAACAGAAATAAACAGCCAAGCGTTGGCCAAGGTCAAAATGTTAGCCCCTCCTAGAACATTTCTAATGACCAAGAAATTGAGCAGATGGGGGAGTATATTGCTAAAGAATTAAAAAAGGCAAAGCTAAGTGTGTTCGCATTCAAACTTCTGAAAGTGCTTGCAGTCAAGAACACCTTCTTCTAAATGATAAACGGGACCCCATCACAAGGGACAAGTCAAGAAGAGATCCCAGCAAAGAAGGTTTCTTTTAGTGATCAATCAAATGAGCCGATGGTCAAGCAAATTTCCAACAGTAGGGTGGACCCGCCATCAAGTCAGCAGGCAAACAAGCAGTCCGAAATGGCAGCTAATCTGGCACCAACCCAAAATAGAGGCAATGAGAAAGAAAAAGCCCAGGTCACTCAGGTGGACGTTTATAGAGGGTTGTTTCAAAGGAAATTCGAAACCCCTCCCTTTCTGACCACCGTCTGTGTGTTTGGAAAGAACCTCCATAATTGCTTGCTGGATGGATTCAGGGGCCTCAGCCAATGTCATGCCTCTCTGCATGTGCAAGGCACTCGAAATAAGACCAACTCCTTCTCGTCGAAAGGTGATGCAGCTCAATAAAACTGAAATCAGCATAGTTAGGGAGATCAACAAGATACAAATGTAACTTGTTGCTGATCCCCTGATCCAACAGACTATTGACATACAAGTGGCTGATATCCTAGATACCTATAGTATAATCTTAGGTAGGGATTTCATGAGGGCACTGAATAGATACGTCACCAAAGATTACTGTCATATATAGCTCCCATGGAAGGGTATGCCTAATCAGATCCAGATTGACAGGGAACCCTGAATGAAATTCATGATTACCGAGTACAACAATACGAATGAGGTGTTGTATGTCGAAACAAGTCTAGAAAACTATTTCCCGGTAGCATACTTGAATGAGCAAGAAGACTTTGAAGGTGAAGAAATGAGCGAGGTTTTTCTCATATTATGTAGCCCACCTGCTAATTTGACCAATACTCCTTCGAGCACTAAAATGCTCATCAAGCCTGATAATGAAGAGTTGGGAGAAGGTGATGGTCGGGGGCTACTCGATGGTTTCCAAGATTTTATGCAAAAGTGTGTACATGACAAACTCAGTCTAGGAAATCGAGTGAACCTTCAAGAGCTCTTGCTCCCTAATTGGTGTCAGGTACACAATGCTGCTCATTCAGAATTTGAGTGCTGTTTATGTCAAGCAGCAATTGAACATGCCCAGAGACGAGCTGCTTCACATGCGGATGTAGGCTTTGCATCCGATGGATGAATAGGTTTTGCCCCTGTAGTTCCCAAGCTGGTTACTGAAATGCTACCCTCACCGAAGGTCAAGGCAGTTCCTATCAGCCCCGCGTCTGAGGACTCCCCCGGGTTCTGGACGTTGCGCTTTGATGGTTCTAAATCCAAGCATGGGGCTAGGGTAGGTTTTGAACTGGTCAATCCCAAAGGTAAATCATACTTTTCCACTCATAGACTGTAATTCTATTGTACTAACAATGTGGCAAAATATGAGGCTTTGGTGTTGGGCCTCTTGATGGCTTTAAGAAAGGATGTCAAGATGCTCCAAGTGTATGGAGATTCAGAGCGAGTCATAAAGCAAGTCAGGAAGCTGTATTCTTGTTATGACCGAAGGCTCACTAACTACCAGCACCACGTATGGGACCTACTGGAAGGGCTGGATGCTTTCAACATTTAGTTGATCCGGCACGCTCAAAACTATACTGCCAATGCCCTGGTATAAGCAACAAGTACACTACAACCATTATCCCTATCTGGCCTCAAGCAATTCATGGTGGAACTCACTTCTATCCTGTCAGTGCCAAATAATGTAGCCAATTTCCAAGTATTCAACAACGACAAGCATATCCTGGACTTCATCACTAATTCGGATGTGTTTGCTGCTCAAATAATCGATGAAGTCGAACCCCAAGAAGTGGACTTAGATATAGAGGGGATCATTAACTTAAAGACTACCACCATACCTAGGGGTATGGTTGAATTAGAATAGATCTTTGACCTTGATCAAATCAGAGAGCAAGATCAAAGGGCCAAAGAAGATGCTATCAGTGGTTAGTGTGATACCTAGAACCTAGGAACAGCTAGAAAGACCAAAGATGTGTTCATTGGTAAGATATGTGTTCCCGAAGAAAGAAAGGGGATCATCGAGGCACTGCAGAAGTACCATGATGTCATAGCCTAGAGTTATGATGATCTCAAGACTTATGACATGTCGATCATCATGCACACTATCCCTCTCAGACCAGATGCAAAACTATTTCACCAACGGTAGCACCCTGTCAACGCTCTATTAGAGCCAATCATTTATAAGGAAGTACAAAAGTTGATGTCAGCTAGGATCATCTTTCTGGTCAGACACTCTACTTGGGCAGCAAACTTGGTCCCCATCAGAAAGAAAAATGGAGAAATCAGGTTGTGTGTGGACTTTCGCAATCTGAATCGAGCATTAGAGAAGGATAACTATCCTATACCTTCATTGGATGAGGTGTTACAGGTAGTGAATGGTTCCCAGATGATGTCCTTCTTGGACAACTATTCAGGATACAACCAGGTCATGGTTCAATACGAAGATCAACACAAGACAACATTCACCACCAAGTGGGGAACGTTCGGATATAGAAGGATGCCCTTTGGACTAATCAACGCTGGTGCCACTTTTCAACGTGCCATGGACATCGCATTCAAGGACCTTATTGGTAAGTGCATCATCATATACATGGATGACTTAACGGTGTTTTCAAAGCAACAAAACAATCATGTTGCTGATTTATGCAAGGTCTTTGAGAGGTGCCACATATTTGGGGTATCCCTTAACTCAAGGAAGTGTACTTTTGGGGTCACGGAAGGGAAACTCCTTGGGCATGTTCTATCTAAACAAGGAATTTCTATTGAATCTGAACGTATTGAATCCATCATGAAAATCTAGCTGCCAAGTAGCAAGAAAGAATTGAAGTCTTTCTTTGGAAAGATTAACTTTGTCCACAAGTTCATTATAGGCTTTACAAAAATAGTGAAGCCACTCAATGCCATGCTAAAACAAGATGCCAAGGTTGAGTGGACCCTTGAAGCAAAGCAGGCCTTCAGGGAAATCAAGAAGGCCATTTTTGACGCCGCTATGCTGGTCAGCCCAAACTACATAAAGCCCTTCTTTATTTACTCCTCTTCAGATCATTCCTGTGCTAGCATCCTGATGCAAAAGGATGACGAAGGAAGTGAGCACCCAATCACTTTCATGAGCGCCCCCTTGAAGGAAACTGAATTATGCTATCATAATGTCAAAAAATAGGCTTACGCCCTTGTTAAAGGCATTAAGAAGTTCCGGCACTATATCTTATGCAATAAAGTCTTTGCCATAGTTCCTAACCCTGCCGTAAAAACATTGCTTATGCAGAATGAGTTGGGGGGAATGAAGGGAAAAGTGGATCATAGTGCTATAGGAATACGACATGAAGATTCAACTGATGAAGCTGGTAAGAGGATAGGCACTTGCTCGAACAATGGCTTAGGTAGTTATTGATGTTGCACTTGAACTCACGATACAACAGTACCAGCTAGAGGATGTCTCCCGAGGAAAATGGTACGATGACGTAGTGTACTACCTATTGAACCACAAGTGCCCACCCCACTTGCAGGGAGTCCAGAGATGAGCTCTAAGGTTGAAAAGCAGTAGCTATATGTTGCAGGGCTCTATATTGTACAAGAAAAATCATGAAGGTATCTATCTATGATGCCTGGGAAAGGAGGAAGTTGATCGCGTCCTTAGGGAATTCCATGACAAATTTGGAACTAGCCATGGCTCAGGCCTATCGACTGTGCATCAAGTACTGAGAGCTGGGTACTACTAGCCCACCATTTTCAAGGATGCTCATAGTCATGTTCGTACCTGCCACGTGTGCCAGACCATTATTGCTAGGGAAAGGAACGTTGCTATCACGTTGCAACTGGTTCTGGAGGTAAGGCCTTTCACATAGTGGGGTCTCGATTTCATTGGTCTGGTGAGTCCTCCATCATCTGCGAGACATAGGTACATTCTAACTACTTCAGATTACTGCACTAGATGGACATAAGCAATAACTTGTAGGTAATGTACAACAAAAGTTGTAATCAATTTCTTAGAAAATTTTATCTTAAATCATTTTGGTTGTTCGTATGCCCTGGTATGTGATAATGGCCCTGTGTTTGCCTCACTGAAATTCACAAGTTGGGCCTTTGATTATGGTGTCACCCTCAAATTCTCCTTTAACTATTACCCTCAAGGCAATGGTCTTGCTAAGTCCACCAATAAAAACTTGATCATGGTGATTAAGAAGCTGCTAGATAGGAATCCTAAGGATTGACACACCCAACTTCATTTCGCCTTATGGGAAGACCGCACACGCCAGAAGGCTGCCCTTGGAGATTCCCCATACCATTTAGTCTATGGCTTAGAACCCGTCTTCCCCATACATTTGAAAATCCTGACCCTCTAGTTCATCAATGATTTTTATGGAGGAGATCGCAAAGAAACTCGCCTCGCTGAGCTGTTGCACCTTGAAGAAGTACGAGACCGTGCAATAGAAAATTTTGCCAAACACTAGGGCGTAGTCAAAAGATGGTTCGATCATTGAGCCAAAATTAAGGCCTTCCACATTTCTAATCTAATCCCCTACTAGGACAAGGCCCATGAAAAGAAAGGGGGACACAATAAATTCGACAAGCTCTGGCTTGGCCCCTTTCAAATTGCTGAAATTCTTGGAAATAATACTTTTCATCTAGAAACTCTTACTGGTGAAGACATCTCATTGGTGGTCAATGGGCAGCACCTCAAGCACTACTTCTAGGCCTAAGGTCTCATGAGCTGTCAGTGTAAATACTTATGCATAAGTTAAGATGGATTTATTGCTTTATCCTTTGGTTTTGTTTGCCTTTTTGGTTGCTTTGTTGTGATTCTGGGAAGTAGCTCCCTGTTCTACTGTGGTGGTCGTGCTCGGTCCAGCAAACGATTACCTTGCTATCCACTTTCATGTTGTTCTCTAGATAAGCCATCATCCCCCACTGCTACCCTCTAAAAGCTCCTGAGTATCGGTTTTCAACTTTCGAACTTTGCACTAACCTAGGATGGCTATCTGCTTAAATACTTGCTCTTATCATGGAACACACAAAACAAATTTAAGGAAATATCTCCAAAGAATGGTATAGTGATTGCTGGGAAGCAGAGATAAGTGAAAAATCTAAAGTCTATTCTAGTGAGCACTACAATTCTCAAGCCGATTGTGAACTTCATTATTCGTACAGTTGACAGAAAATTAAAGAAAAAGAAGGTGCTAAAAGGAAATATCTAGCACAAGTAATAAATAAATTGCAAAAATCAACCGTATGGGTGTGTGAATATCTCTACCGGGGCTATGGATGCCTAGTTGGCAGTAGAGCTATGTTCATGAGATCGTAGCGGCAACTCCGTCGAGGCTATGGATGTTTGACTAGCAACAGAGCAATGTCTAGGTTACTTTTGGGATTAGATGAACTACGTAGCTTATCTCCTCCGACCAGTGATTATTCATACTATGTTTGAGGGAAGGGAAATAAATTTACCATGCACACTTCCATGATAAATCTACAGTCCTATTCAGTCATGCCTTCCTTAAGCTGTCCTCAATTTAGCTTTCAAAATTTTCTTAGGTCTGTGCAATCAGAGATTTGGGTTCAGAATGAATATTTATCTCTAGAACGTCGGGAGCATTCTCCCAATGGAGTCGCCATTAGTTGTGCTTTTTGCACACACGCCCCATTTGAAACGGGGACCCTCTTTTCCCTCTTTCCTTTTTGGTTCCTTCTATTTTGCCTCATTTTGCGTACCCCATTTCTATGCCCTAGAGTCAGGGGTAGCATGTTTCCCAAATGCCATATTTTAAGTCTCGGGCTTTTCGGGTTTTTCTCATCGAAATTTTGGCATCGATGGCAATTTTTGGGTTTCCCCTTTCAGATTTCCTCTGCTGGATTGCCTCTATCGGGTTTCCCTTTTCCGGTTTCCCCTCGGGCTTTGCTATTTCCAATGGCTATCCTGGGATGACTCCCTGGACCTCGGACCCCGGACCTCTCACCGCCTCTGTGATTTCCAGAAGCTCACCAACCCAGCCTACAACCGTACGGAGGAGTTAATGCCGCATTAATGGCTATCTTTTGCTATAACATCAATTTTTCAGCCGTCATTATCAAAGGCTCGAGTGATTGAGAAAGATTGAAAAGCTCTCAACGAATCTGATTTTCCTCTTGTCAGAGTTTGAAGTGCTTTCCTGATGACATCCACGCATTCGACAGCCTGTTCTTCGGATTTTTGAGGTAGGTTTTCCATCTGCGCACCCTTGTTTTGTTTTTTGTGAATTTTTGGATTTTCTTGGAGTTAAACTGTAAAATGAAACCTGAACTAAGTAGATATGCCCCCTGTGCGCATAACCCATATCTTAGAATCAGAAAATCCACTGTTAAATCGCCCTAAAAAATTGATTCGGAATCTTCCCGCATTGCAGCTGTTCTTTGGAATGGCGCTGGTGTCTTCCGGGCCCGGGTCTTCCTGCGGCTATCCATACCACCATCTTCCTTCGAATTTTTGACCTTTTCCCTCCTTTCGGATTCCCACCTCCGGAATTCCTTTCTCGGGATTCCGTTGTGTCTCCGCCATTTCAAACAGCCCTGTCCAAGCGTCTTCCCAACCCTTGGATCCCAGACCCTCCATTTCCATCTAAAATCCAACTTCACAATTTTCTTCAAATTTGTCCCCGAAATTTCATCCTCATCTCACCGTTTCAAATGGTGTCCGTCTTGTGGCTTCCTGGACTCCATTTCCCAACCACAAAATGTTTCACCTCCCGGTCAAAACCCTTATCATTTTCTTTCCCTCAGACTTTTGCCTTCAGAATTCCCTTCTCAGGATTTCGTTGTGTTCTCATCATTCCAAACGGCCCCATCTGAACGTCTTCCTAGATCCCGAACCCCTTGTCTACTGTCCACCGAAACCCCATGCCTTTGGTCTTTTCTCCTCCAAGCTTCTTCCAGATTCTGGACGTTGGAATTCCCTCCTTGGGATTCCGTTCCTCTTGCACCGTTCTTAATGGTGAGCTCTAAGCATCTTCCTGACCTCCAAATCTCGACGCCTCATTCACTGTCTATTTGTCTTGAACCCTCTGGCCACTCCCGTAAGCTTCCTCTCGGGTTTCCTTCACCGGATTTCCTCTTCTGTTTCACCGTTCTGCATGGCTGACTCCTAGCCACTTCCTGGCGACAGCAATCCGAGACCTAGATTCTATCACCCAAAATTCCCTTTCCTCTATGTCATTTCCAATGGCTTCCCTGCAGATGATGCCCGAACCTCTAAATGGGGCATCAAATGACCTCCAAATCCAAAATGGATTTCAACCCACTTGCTAGAATTTGGTTTTCTTCCATTTCCAACCTCAAATCTTCAAATCCAACTTTAGGAAGTGCATATGGGAATTCCATTGTCATTTTTCCCTTTCAAGCGACATTCTGCCAAGGGATTTCCAGCCCAGGAACTTTGGATTGTCTGCATTGCCCTCTATATGGTGAAGTATCTAGGTTCCATGATTATTAAATATGAATTGTGATTGCTGGAAAAATCTTGACATGCAAGGATTTGTTGGTGGCCCTCTTTTCAAATTCATCATTACTAATTCTAGTTTGTTGTGTAGGATTTATGGAATCTGGTCCAGACACTTCCGGTGCTTCAAAAAAGGGAAAAAGAATAGCCAAGCCACCAAGGGGCAAGGAAGATAAAAACCTGATGAAATACAAGTTCCAAGGGGTCCCTATCCAATCTAGGATCACTACCCTTTAGAGGGACATCTTAGATACCAACATCGATCAGGTCGATGTTGATGAGTTCACGCAAAGGGTTAGAATGAACTCGAAAACTATGAATGCCAAGTTGATAAATAGCAGTGGACTGGTTAAAGTTGTAGGTTTTCCACCAGCCCTAGTGGCCCCAGAATTGGTGATGGTGTGTGTTGAGGCATACCAATCTAAAAACAGAACAATCGTGGATCATGAGGGGAATATCCTTGTAGATATGTCTCCTTGAGGCATAACCGAGACCTTCCACATTCTAGCCTTTGAGAGCATGGAGGCTCCCACCTTGGAAGACCTTCAGGAGGTGTGGGAATAGGACCCATTGGATTGTAAAAGACTCATCAACCAATGCAGGTTGAAGGAAAAATGGGCTAGTGCTGGGAAGCTCCCTCAAGAGCTCTACCACAACGACTTCCATGAAGACTACCATGATTTGGTAATGTTGCTTAGCCGAGTCAGGAGCCTTCCTGGCATGGTTTTCTTTCAAGAGTGGATGTTCTATTTCATAGAACAGATCCTCCAAGGTAAGGGTACCACCTTCTATTAGGGCGAGATAATCAACGACCATTTCCACGAGCAGTTTACCATTGTGAAGAAAACTAACAAATTCTTCATGACCTCTTACTTGGTGTATTCCCTCACCAATCAGTGACATTATCAAGGTTTGACACTAATGCCAAGTGATCCATCAGGGCCAGAGCTCAAACCATATGACAAGTACCCTCAGTTGCAATTTAGGAATTTGAAAACAAACTAGTGTAGGGTGAATGATGCGTTCATTGCCCACGTAGTCTGGTCGGTGGGAGGAGATTTTCATAGAAGGATGTCCCATAGTGCTAGGGTCCTCCTCAGACAATATGCCTTCTGGTACATCCAGTTCCCAAGGTTCACCTACATCCGTGCCAAAGGCTTCTCAAATAAACCAAACAAGCTGCCCCGATACCCAAATGACTGCATCGTTTTGTTGGAGCTGACTCGGCAGCTACGACACATTCACAGTGTCTTGAGTGAAAAGCATCTGGTAGGGCCCGTCTACCCCATGAAGCTTGGACAGGGGATGTATAAGGTCCACACTTCCCAGTGTGCAAGATATTCAGAAAGGGAGTTGGTAGAATATAATTTTGAACAATATACAAGGCCATGGATGGATCCCTATGGCCATGTCAGAAAGGCTCTCGGGCATGGATATGCCCACCTCCACAACATTGAGGACTTCTAGGCCAATTGTAGGGATGATCTTGAGGTATAGTTGTGATATTATATGTGCATGACCATCATCCATGTATGAAGGGTGAACTTATGCCTGATCCCTAATCAGTTGGAAGAGGATGAGGAAACAATTGTGGATCCAATTTACGATACCGTTTCCAACCTGTCGTTGCTCGCTATCAACTAGGATACACCAGAACTTAATGATATTAGTGTGCTCACCAAGTCTGTTAAAGCCTGAATGAGAGCATGGATCAACGAGAAGGTGGCCCAATTGAAACAACAAGGGGTCATCTTGACATACACCAACATTGCAAGTGAGCCAACTGGCTCCAAGGGAGGGGAAGTTGCTGCTGCAACTGGGGAGACATCTAAAGCCCCACCACTTCAAAAGACCAAGAAAAGAAAGGAGGCTAGCCGACAACTACCCAAACCAGAAGTCTACACCCGTAAGTCTTCCGAGCTGGAGCCCTCTAAGAAGAAAAGAAAAACAACAGGAGGCACAGGAACAACGGTGATGCCTAAGGGTTTGCCCCTCAGGATCGCAAGCAAAGTATCTAGCTCATTTGGATCTCCACCCATTATAATCACCCCCACCACCCCGCTTGCTTCAATTCTAGCTTCTACTTCCTCCCCGCCTACGGTGGATATCTTCGTCCGCCTTGCTTAGTCTCCTCCAATATCACAAGTCATTCTCATGGATTCATCATTTGCCACCACCTTGCCTATTACCTCTCCCTCCATGTCTCCTTCCCTTCCATCCATTTCTGCTGCCACAAAACCAGCCCCAAACCTTCCTGAGTCTTTGGTGAAGTATATGCAGAATATGCCTTCTGAGCTTTCGAGGATGCTCACTAATACAATAGTCCAAGATGCGATAGCTCAGGCTATGGCCTCCACTCCAATGGCATCCCCCTCTACTGAATCACTTAAGATGAAGGCAACCATGCAGATATCAAATGAGCATGAATGATAGCAGCTTGAGACTGAGAAGGTGCCAAAAGATGAAGAGTTTGAATATCATGAACACCCCTTGTTTGAGTGTTGGAAAATTGATAAGGTGGCCTATGAATCTTCAAGTGAGGGTAGTGAATCTAGTGAGGGCAGTGAGGACCTTGACACAAAATTGATCCAAGAGTCGAATGATCTCGAGCTCAATGCAGAGTGGGGCAAATAGCTCAAGGAGATTGAGGACAAGGAGGCTGAGGATTGGCTTGCACAGGAAGATGAGACTGCTGCTTCAGAGACAGAAGGTAACAAGTCTCCAACTGAAGAACATGGCAAAACTGTGGAGCATGGTGAGGAAACTTTCCTCCAAGAGAGTAAATAGATAGAGAGCACCGAGAAGCATCAAGATACTCTAAACATGGAAGAGGATACTAAAAAGAAAGATTCACCCAAAGAGCAGCTATGTACCGAGTCTCCCGCTAGGCATGGAACATTCAAAAAAATTTCCGATGAAGGAAAGGAAGATGCAAGAACGTATGAGAAGGCTTTGGTTGTCAGTACTGTCGAACTCAAAGGAAAGGATAGTAGGACTCAAAGTTTACCACCAGCCAAGGAACCTCAAATGCTCGATTGGCTGTAGCAACAACTTAAGCAAAAGACTCCCATGTCAAAGGATCCCAAGGCAAGGCTGGAAGCCATCATGGCCAGAGCACGAGTGAGCACCAGAAAAGACAAGAAGCTAAGGGTTAGATCGAAGATAACCATGGATGTCTCGGGATCAAGAGCGGTGCAAATAGCAATGCTGATGGTTGGGGAACAAGGCATAACTTATAATGTCTCCACCATCGATCTGGGAGTGGCCACAAGGGAGCAGAAGGTTGAGCATCTCCAAGAATCGGTCGCCATAGTAGTGCACCTTATCCAACAAGATAAGATCTCCAAGGAGTAATTAAAGGAGCAAGTGGCTGACCTAACAACTTATATTTAGTAGTGGTCATCTTTGGATGATCAGCCAACAACATCGTCGGCCCCGCCTCATTTGCTATCGAGAGAACAGATTGGCAAACTAGAAAAGAGACGGAACTTGGACAAAACTACAGAAAATTGGTTCTGAGAGGTTTTGGACATAGGGAGCACAGGTATCAACGTGGTTGTCTAGGCAACAAATAGGTTCCTACAGGTTCAAAAAATTCTCAAGGACATGCGGCAGATCTATGAGAAGTTCCCCAGGAATTAAGATGCAGCCTACCCAAAGATTGAGGCCATTCTCACGCTGTCGAGTGATATCTGGGAGGACCTTTCCTTCAAGGACGACAACCATTGGCTAGTGGATGCCTGGAAATGAGATTATAAGCACCGAAAGAGAAGGCTCGAGCAGATTTTGGAATGGATAGCACCTAACATTGAATGGGCAAGGGAGTCTAGGGAGGAGTGTACTCAGTACCTCAAACTAATGACGAGGTATGAAGTGCCCACGATCGAGATCAATTTTGAAAACATCAAGCCCCACTTCTTGAAGATTATGGAAGATGGGATGTCTGCTGAAATCACCACCAAGTTCATGTGTTTTGTGGCTTGAGCCTTCACACAATCAGAAGTTTGCAAAGAGAACGATGCTAAGTATAAGGCAGACTGGGAGAAGCTTGGCATCAATTCCTAGGAGTGGAGTTACCAAATCTTGAAGGATGACATCCTGGAGGTGGAGAAGTTTCAGTCTCTGATCCTGAGTTTCACAGAGTATGCTACATTGAGGAAGCAAGAGGGCAACCCGATCATCGATGAACAGTTCCTTGAAGAATAGCTACAGTAGAGGGCAAATCACTAAAAAACAAATTTGCTACAGTGTTGTCACTAGATGATGAAATAGGGAAGAGACAAGAAAGTATTTATTAATGTAATATATTATGGGGTAGGTGAAACCCTAATGTAAAATGAATTTTGGCCACTCATTTTATTTTTTTAAACTATAAATAGGGCTCTCCTCCTCTCATTTTAAGAGAGTTGAGTTGTTGTAAAGGCATGCTGCAAAAATTATAAATAGCAAATACAGTCATTTTTGGTGTATTTTTTGGGTTTCTCAATATGTTTCATGATTCCTCTCCCTCTTTAGTTATATTTTTTTCTTTCAGTTACTTTGCTTTTCTAGCATCTTCAGGTTAGACTTGGTAGATTTAGTATGTTATTTCTGGTTTTGGAGATAGTTGTTGTGTGTATGCTTTTCTTGTCCATACTTTTGGTCATTTGCTAAAGGTAGGTGACTGTGCAAAGTTAGTCTGGACTTTGATTCCATTGTTGCTCATTGAACTTTATATTTTATTCATGTTTCCATAGTGAATGAATGATGAACATCTATAGTCCTTTTAAGATAACACAAATTTCATGATATTGTGAGAATTCTGATTAAGTGAAATCCCGTTTAAGGAAACTGTCCATAGCAGGAACCTCCATAATCACTGTTCATTGGTAGTTGTAGGTCCAAGAAACATCTTTCTTCCTCGCCCTTTATTTTTCTATTTTTTTTAGAATCAACTTGTGCCAAGGTTCATTGCACATTTTAAAGCCAAATCCAATGAAATAATAGAGTCTAAGACTGTTGTTTGAACCTGCAGCAAAGCATATCAATTCCAGACCTCTAGAATTCCATTTATTGGCTCAATTCCCCTACAGCTTCAACCACATAAGGCCGCCTTGTGATTCCAACAAATCACATAAACAAATGAGATATTCCAAGCACTGTCAAGACCTGACATCCGAGAGACCTTGGGATAGTGTTCTGCAATTTGGTTGTGGAAGATTGTCTTTCAAGAGAGGTGATGCACCTATGCATTACCTGTGTTGAGAATTGCATGAAAATACAATCAACAATATACACACCTCTCAAAAGGATGAAACCCTATTGTTCACACCAAGACATCAAAGTAGAACGGGATTCCTTTTGGCCTGAAACTCTATTCAGAGTCACACCAGGCATGCCAAAAACTATTTTCATGAAGGATTGCACCCAAATGCTAAGATTGGAGGCTCAGTAATCCTGTGAAACATGGAAAACTATTCAAGCCTATGGGTTGCTCATAATGAAGATGAATCTCCAATTTTTGGGCTGGTTCCCCTTTAGATCTCCTAGAAACTAATATTTTTTAGTGGGAAAAGGGAAGACGGGTAGAGCTAATGAAAGGAAAAGATAATTCTAGGAGGTGATGCACCCAAATGTAATTAACCTAGAATAGATTTATTCACAAATACTTCTCAAAATATATGTTTACATAGCTCATTTTGGGAAATCTGATAACATAAATAATTCATAAACAGGCTTGAGAAATCCATCTTCTTTGAAGGAAAATAAAATTTTAACAACTTGGAAGATAAGACAAAACAATAGCATAACCTACAACATGTGATGATTAACTACTTTTGTATACATGCAACTAGGAATAAGACAAAAAATTAAAAGTTTTAACACTAAAACACATCAAATTTGAATAAAAATAATTCATAAAAGACACAACACCTAAAATAAGAAGGTAAAAACTTGATTCTACTGAATAATGGACTGAATCTTTGCAAACACATAAAAAATAATCTAAAAAAATAACTGTTGTTATATATAAAATATGAAAATACCTAAGTTACAAATCTCCAAGTCTCTCTACAACATGCAAGAGAATGAAAAAGTAAGAACTAAGGAAAAAATCATAAGCTTTTTCTCCTTTAATACAAAAATTGTTCCAAAGTTCCAAGAGGTGTCACTTGCAATCAACTGCACTCCAAAATATCCATCTCATGAGAAATTATAAAATCCCTAAAAAGGGACTCATAATTGCTCGAATTTGAGATAGTTTAGCTCCAACCCCCCTTCCCCCCCTCCCCTCTCAAACTGTTTGATAAAAAGAACTCCAAAAATACCTCAGTTTGACTTGAGGTCAAAGATATAACTCCAAATACATGCTTGAAACTTTTAGTTCAATTCCTCCTACTTTTTCATAATTTCGGAACTAGAATAAACTATTTGAACAAATATTAGAGACATTCAGTTATGAGTTGATTTAATATGTGTCAAGTAGCTATTTATTTCTTCAATTACATGAAAAATATTAAGGTTATTTGTAAAATATCACCTTTAATATTTATTTACATATCTATTTTTTGTGTTAACTTCATACAAAAATAGAAGGGGCAAAAATAAATTTATTTATCTCCTAACTCCCATGGACTTCATATTTTTTACTATGTAAATTTTTCAATAAATCTTTCACCATGGGTTAATTATTAATCCTCACACATCTTATAAAAGAAAGGTGAGAATACCCTATTTTGGTAGGCCAAAATTTTGTATTTATTTTCTTTTGTAATACTCATGTTGCATCTTCTACCAAGGTTTTGAGTACCTCTACAACTTGGGTATTTTCTTGTACATATTGAACCGGGACAATGTCGGTAAGTTGCTCTCTTGTTGGAAATGTTGATATTCTTCATTTTCTTGAAAGAATAAAATTTGTGAGTTTTTTTTTTGTGAAGGAAAACATTTCTCATGCTTTGGATTTTGTTGATAGTTCACTCACTTTTTCCCCTTTATTCATGCTATTATCAAATGCAAAAGAAACTCAAAACTGCATTAATACCTAATTATCAACCAAAGATAATGATAGTGATAACTCTCCAAGAGATTTCATGAAATATTTGTGCTCCATTATTTTCATTGGGGCCAATATTTTTTATGCATTATTGCTGCATTATTCATTCAAATTCTCTTAAATGCTCCTTCTTGAGACTATATTCCATTTGTCTTCCTTTCTCATATTCACTATTGTGCTAACTGTTACAAGTGGCTCATTGTATTTTTTACCTACTTCTCTATAAAATGAAGAAAGTAACCCTCTATTCTCTTTTTTTCCTTGACTTTGAGCTGACATGTCACATTTTTGTAGTGAGTCTATATTGATCCCTATGAAACCCTTCAGATATGTAATGGTTTTATTCTCATGATGATTCATAACAAGAATGGATATTTCGATGCATATGAAGGATTGCAGAACATCTTTCATGGATTATTTAACATCTATTGACTTTGTTTCCTTTATGAGAAACCTTTATCTTCACCATGGTCATGAGAAAAAATATTAATCCACTCGCTCTCAAGATATGCTACACTATATGGTCTTGTTGGAACTCTCCACGATCTTTTTTTAGATTTATTTTGCTATCCTATTGTAGGTGGCTATAATCATGATTTGTTGCCCTCAAGATTCATAGGTCATTGTTTCATACTTGTTATTTGGAAAAATCATATAATGACGGTTCTCTCTTCATTGTTTCTTGATCTATTACTTTGGCACTATCCTTATGTCATATTGCTCCTTAAGGTCTACACATAGCATTATGTATTCATCCTTACTATCATTGACACCTAATCTTTATTGTAATGCATTCTCCTTGAGGCTTTGACTGCCCACTTGAATAATGACTGCCATTTATTGCTTTTGAGTCTACAAACTATAAATTCCATGTACTATATGTCATTGTCTTCATCTGATCTAAACATGATAGGTCACTTAATTCCCTTTTAACCTTTAACCTCATTGTTGCTTCAAAAATTTGGCACAAATATTTCATAATCAATGAAACTCAAATAGGTATATAACAGTTTTATTGATGGTCCTCAAAGGATATCCCTCCGAGATAGTTGTTAATATCATTATCTTTCTATAACTTTCATGCTTGCATATTGTCTATGACTATTCAAGGTATGACTGCCCCCAACCTATTTTAAAGGATTTTCACCCTTGCATGAGGCTGCATAATCATGTAGATTATCCTTGCATCTATTAACTATGTTTTCTAGTATGACCACTGCTTTCTCACTATTTTGTGCAACCGAACTTTAATAGTTCACTTATATTAAAATTTTCCACCAATGACTATAACATTTTTATTTGATGATGGTGACCTTGATATAGAGTGAGATAACTAACTTTAAACTACCCTAAATGATCACTTTTCTATAAATAGTGATTACCTCTTTGTTCACTACCTTACTATCATTATTTATAGGTTTTGACTATAAATTGTTCCTCCATGGTTCCATCTTAATATTTTAAAAGTATATGGCTATTATAGATTGACACTTGGAGTAAACATATCATTCCAAAGGATCTGTCCCATAGTCTTTGGCTTAACTATGTTCTTTTTCAAGATATGGTTATCATCTGAAAAACCTTAAGGTTAACACTGCCTAACAAACTCACTAACAATCCTCAAACTATTCTTTTCATGGCTGCCCCATCATATTGAATTTAAGGTATCTAGGACGTTTTCCTTTAACTGTCTTTGAATTATAATGGACTATGATTTGCAACCTTTACCATGAATAAATACTATACTTGCATGCATTTGACTATCCATAAGGGATAGTACATGATTGTAATCTTTCATCCCTTTTGATGGCACTCTTTATCAAGAAGTTACTATTTGTTGAATACCTGTTCCTACATAGTGAACAAACAAGTTAAGAAAATAAGAAGCCCAAAGCTTTCTATAATGATAAGATGATCCCAAATCTTTTTGGATCTTCATTATAACTTTATTTTGATCTTGAAAAATCTTCAAATACATGATATGATGCTTAATAATAAATAGGTTGAATATCTATTGATTTGACATTTGAGAGAACTTGAATCATAAGTTCTAACATCACTTCTTTATCCCTATTAGATACTTTTGGAGCCATCAACCAAGGAGTTGAATATGGATTTGATCAACACTGGGATTCATCATTCAAGCAATGATGGATCCCTTTCCACTTACATATGCTCTTTATTTTTAGATTTTTAATTTATTTCTTATTGTATATTATCTAGTTATTCCCATGTCTTGTGTGCAAAACTTATTAACATACTTGTTGAAATGAATATAAACAGGCACTTTGTGCAAATATTTGTGTACTATTTCTAATTTGTAAACAAATTGCATAATGAAAACTCAAAATTTCATTTCACGACACTATTTTGTATGATTATGAAAACCTTAGCAAAAAAAAATTGTGTACCTTTCCCTTTCTTCAAAGTAAAACATCAGTGTTATCCCAGTCTAACTTGGTTGGGTTGAAAAGCACAATTAGGTAGCACAAACTACAAAAATAGGCTCAAAATAGGCTTTGTGATGCAAAAAAAAAGATTAAAAAGGCTCAAAACCCTAATTTTCAAGGTTAAATAAGAGAGGATAGGTCATTTTCTACTCATTTTTGCATTGACCCTTATCGAATTCTTGTGATTCTACTCTGAGGATCTGATAGAATGGGTGATTGTGTGCTTCCTAGACACCACGCAGATCGCATTCATGAGTACCAATGGACTTCAAACATAGCGACCCTAGTACGTAAATCAAAACTTTTCTCATGTTTTGTGTTATTTATGCATTTTTTAGAGTCTGAATGTGTGTTCAAATGCGGTGTTTTATTGTTTCAATCTTGCTCTAGTCAATGCTACTATTTATCTTGTGTGACGGCCATGCAAGATATCATCGCACAACTTTATTTGAGTCTGGAATCGCTCATGAAATGCTAACTCACCTTTGTGAAAGTGCATTTTATGATCTAGAATAGGTTTAGCATTGCTTGAAAATATTGATCTACCTATGCGGTAGAGTGTCACGAGAGTCAATGTTGGTATAGTTTCACTCATAAATGTCAATACACCTTTGAGGAATGGCACAACTTTTGATTTTAGCATGACTTTTTCTAAAAATCAGCATGTTGCCTTGTGAAAATCTAACTCACCTTTACTTTTTTAGCATTTATATTTTATTTTTTAAATTCCAATTGTTTTTTATGTTGTGCATATTTTGAGTGGAGGATGTTCTTTTCCCAATCCATTCAAAGGATCATTGATTTCATATTTTTCATTAGGTGGGATACTTGATCAACGATGGATTGTAGTTCCTAGGTGTGACTGGGTTTGGGTTCATCACACAGATGCCAGTTATTCGCACACACCTAACGATGATGACAACTTTGGTTAACTGGTAGTGGAGTGAGACTTCATCTTTTCATTTACCTATTGGAGAGGTGATAATGACTCTCAAGGAAGTATGGTGGATCATGTGGATCCCAATCCATGGTGAGAAGATAGTGTCTGATATAGAGGCTAGAGTTGATGATATCTTCCAAGTGATTGGTGTGGACCAGTATGACATTGACAATGGCCAGAGTGACCTACTCCATTATGAGGGGATTACCCCAGATCTGGTATTTTTTGTGGGTGCCTTGATTTCAAGTGTCTTGGTACTTGATAGATAGGCCATAGGATGTATCATCAGATGGGAGATTGTTTGGGAAAGAATGATGGAGTAGATGATAGTCTTTTTCCTATGGTCTGATTGTCCTAGCATCTTTATGTCATGATATGCACCAAGTAGTGAATTTTGGTGCATGCAACATTGGTGTTGGGGTTATATTACTCCATATCTAGGCCTATGAGCATATTGTAGTACTATGGCTCATTATTACACTTGTGGATATACACCAAGATGAGCCTATAGTATACAAATATGGGGTGATGATGACCTTACAGTATACATGCATCACAAGTATCCTAGACTGGAGGTGGGTGATTGATGAGATGATAGTCTTCCAATGGAGGCCCTAGATACACACTCATTGATGGATTTATGATGATGAACATCTCTTATATGCCAATCAAATTAGACATATACAAGGGTAGGAGAACAAATGATAGAGTGGTACCTTCCTAATCAGGTAGCCTGCCAGTTTGGGGAGGTGTAGGACACACTACAGGATGATTACAATTTAGTATTTCCTAGGACTTCTCATGAGACTTCTTGGGGAGAACAGATCCCCTCCAGTTTACATTGGATGAGCTTAGATAGTTGGCTATATAGCCATGGGTATACTTTGATGGGCCATATGATGTTAGCACTACAATGTCCTATTAAACATATTGGTGGGCCCATATTTTGATATAACTGATAGATCCAACCATAGTGTGAGTTGTAGGGAGAGGATGACAAAGAGGTCCTCGGTTGGGTCAGTACAAGCCTCCACCCCATGTTCAAAATGATGGATAGGATAGGTGTGATCTGAAATAGGATTAGGAGCTAGGAAAGGACCAAGAGGTCCCCTCAATTCAACCTATAGATCAAAACTACCCTAGCAACCACCACAAAGTCCACCACAAGGTCTCAACCCATGGGACATGTAGATTGCAGCTTCAATAGCATAGGTGCATCAATTGACTGCACAACTATAGTAGGTGACAACTTAGTTACAAGATGTTACCCTAGAGGGGGATCAAACTAGGTAGCAACTATTGACAGTTAAGGGAGAGATAGATCATAAGCATCAATTGTAATAGGATGTTGACATAGCATTGTCTCAAGATATGGGGCATTGAGAGCAGTTAGAGGCTATTGGGCAGTAGGTGTAGGGGTAGTCGATGGTCCTCACACATATGTATAGGAGAGCGATGTAGGAGGCAATATACTACAAGATGTGTTATTAAAGAGAGTGTCTTCAAGATCATTGGGAGCCAAACTTTTCACAAATGAGTAGGGTGGTTTCGAGTGGGTCTCAAGGATCCCATCAATTAGTTAGCATGTGTTGGGTTCCCACTAGGATGATCAATAGAGCCATCGATAGAAGGCTCATATGACAAATAATTTTTTGATTTATAGCCTAATTATTTATGTATATGCATTCATTGGTTGAGTTTTGATTACCCTTTTGTATATTATTTTGATGATATTACACACTGATCTTGATTTGTATCATAACATTTGATTTTTGATATACATATGAGATGGCTCTTATGCGGCATTCTATGATCTGATGTTTCTTTATTTCATTCTTATATGAATGTATGAATGTATGGATGCATATGATGTTTTATGGATGAATGTTCTTGTTATTTATGATTATGCTATGATTTTTATGACTCGTGATGCAATGTATGTAATGCTATGGATGTATGACATGGATTCCAATGTGATGCATAGTTTTACTTTCCTTTACAATATATTTTCTATGTGATATACCATGATGATGTTAGATGTATGTATGGATGTGTTTCTATGTGATATGTTTATGATATGGATGTAATGAATGATTATATGATGTGATAAGATGCTTAGAATAAAATATATATATTATCCTACATAACTTAAATGATGATGCAATGCAAATGAGATGGATTTAGATGCTTAGAATAACAAATCTATATTATCCTAAACAACTTAAATGATGTTGTAATGCATGGATTATGCTTCCTATTATGATGATACACTATGATTATGAAAGATGTGTGTATGCTAATGTTTTGTGGATGTAGGATGGATGTATTGATATTTTTTCTGAATTTCATGATACCATGTTAGCACAAAAAAGAAGATAGAATAATGGGAAGGATCAACCCTCAATTTTGAGAAGATGCAAAATTATAATAAGTCTATGAGTAATAAATAATTTATTAGATATGAATATAAGTGATGATGATTTTCTTATCAAGGGATTGGGAAAAAAATGGAACAAATTTCCTTATTTTTGATAAAACACATAGATACGATGCATCAAGGTATAGACAACCAGGATGACATAGTATCTAATGCAATGGAATTTGACTCAATAAATAAATAGGAGTATCCTTTTTCACACCTAACATACAAAAAATTCACTAGGATGCACTTTAGATGCTTTGAACATCTCAGACCAAAATAGAGAGACACATAACCTCCCAATGTAATAGTCAACAAGCTATCCAAAACACCCTCCACACATACCTAACGAAGTAAGTATTCACCAAGGTTATATTAAAAGAACATCCAACAAGCACGAAAAATGAAAGATAATGTCCAATGCCTCATTCCTTTCTATCTAGATATTTTTTATAGACATCATCAAGAGGTCATTGGAATGAGAACAATAAGATAAATCATCTGAAAAGATGAATCAAACAAATAAGAAAAATGTTCTTCATATACTAAGACAAGGCTTAAACTATGGTGATACCTAATGTTGATATCCATTGTAGGAAGGGTACATCCTAGGACATTATCATCAAAATATTTTGAAACTAACATGATGATAGGAAGTTGATACCAAGAATTTACCGACTTGTTTACATATTGACCTAGACATACGACTTTTATGTTTAGGTTTAAACTTTACCAATTTGCAATACTTGTTTCCACTTGTTTTTACAAAGTTTAAAGGTGAAGATTAACTTATTATAGATGGAAGTTTATTGCAAGTGAAAGTGAAATGAGGTGAATTATTTTGGGTTTTTCTATCTAATATTCCAATGTTTTTGGTGATTTTGAGATGTTATGAAGCTATTTTTGGGATTTTTGGGTTGGTTTTCAAATGCTTTGATTTTTAAGTTTTTTGATGTTTTTGTGTTTTCTAATTTTGACCAAGAACCTTGTTGGTTATTTTTTGATAACCAATCTTGATCTCACCATTATTTATGAGTATTTCACAACCTAAGAGTCAATAATGGCGAGGATTGGCCAACAAACAAGTAAAGGATTTCTAGGCCCTTACTTCTACACTTTGGGCTTTGTGAAACCCAAAAGGGTGATCCTAACAATGTAATAGCTCGACAAACAAAATGTATCAAATAATTTTTTTGCTTCCGAACAACAATCTACATTCAAAGTATGAGAATGGTAAAAATTAACAAAAAATAATAACAATTGTAACCTATTTTAAGAATTTGATTTAATTAGTAATTTTCTATTGAATTGATCAAGAAAGTGCATTATGAATATTCACCTAGATCAATGCCTTATCCTAAGCACAAAGTGTTTTAAAGAGACACTATGAATATAATTTGGTGTTGTCATTCATGGAAACCCTAGTCGGTGATTGGATTTGTGCATCATCATTTGCTCATATTGATAGTCAGATTGTAAATAATCAAGGAAGAACAGAGCATCCAATAGTTTTGTGCTCATTGATTCAAATGAAGATTTTTTGTTAATATTTTTTGTTATGTATCTCAGGGAAGGTTGATCTATGTATTTTTTATGTTATTCATGAATCTCAGTGCCTTGCATTGATCTATGTGTGAGTTAGAAGATCTAGTTGGCTAACTCTCTAGTTTATCAATATAGAAGCTAACTTCATGAATGCAACTTGTCACAAATGGTTGGGAAATAATTGTCTAAGTATTTTTGTGTTCGTACATGTTGATGTTGATCATTTATATTCTATAGATGGTTTTGGTTGGTGCACATTAAGGATTACTCATGATTTGAGCCGATAGTTTGTAAATGTTTTCATATATTGTTGAAGCTGACATATGGGTGATTAATTCTTAGTCATAGATATATATAGGAGATTGTTCATATCAATTTGGTGTATGAAGAAGGTATGTTGATGTGAGTTATGAATAAGAGCAGAGCAAAAGAGTGATAATGCATAGTTTCACTTGTGCATAAAGGATTTGTGTTGCGAGTGTGAGTAGAACAAAGAACAAGTGTAGAATCAATCTGAAGGACAGAAGATCAATTTTTGAACCTAACCAAAACTATAATCAAGCATATGTAGATACTATTTTCTCAGTTCAAATTCTTAGATGGTATTCATATGAATTTTTTGTAAGACAACGAGTCTTCTTTGAGAAGTGATCTGTAGTTAGTGCACGTAGATGCAAGTGCATTCCCCATATTGTAAAGTTCATTTGAGTATACTTTTATCATATTGTGGATTGGCCATCCACCGTGATTTTTCCCCTAATAGGGTTTCCACGTAAAAACTCTCATGTGATGGTGTTGTGGTTGTTTGGTTTATGTTCATGCATATTTATTTTGAATGAATTTTTTAAATGCTTGAAGGATCAGATCAATAAAGTTTAGAAATTGTACAACACTAATTCACCCCCCCTCTCAATGTTGCTTGATTCCAACAATTAGTATCAGAGTGAGTTCCTTAGAATAAGAAGTCTAACAACTTGGGGAGATCTTGGAAAGTGTTTCAATGGATTCAAGTAGTCTTCAATAATAACTTATGGTGGCCCTAGATGATTTGGATCAGTCAAAATCTAAAGTTCAGAAATTGCAAGAAAACCTCATGGATGATGAGAAATTCATTGAGTAATTGAAAAATAAAATCAATAAATCCAAGGAGAAGAGAAAGAAAATCTATGATCAAATTAAGTAGAATGATAGTATAAACATTGAAGATGAACAACTCAGTCAAGCCCTGAAGGAAAAGATAGAATAATGTGAAAAGTTTACCAAAGATAATACAATCCTAAAGAATGAAATGGAATCTATCATGATGAGGATGACCAAGGAGATTGAAGACAGAAAGAAGAATGAATAGAATCTTGCACAGTCTTTGAAAGAAAAATATGAAATATGCAACCATTTGGACAATGAATTGGAAAAATCTAAAAACAATCAGGAAGTAATTGAAAAATAGATTGATGATCTCAGAGATGAACTTGCTACTAAAAAATATTACAAAGAAAAGTTCAAAGTTAGCTCACCCAAGTTTGATGAGCTGATTAAAAATTAGAGTATAAATGGTGACAAGCAAGGTATTGGATATGAAGAAGGAGAAATTTCTAGATCCACACAAAAGATATCTAGGAAATAAAATTAGATAAATAGAACTGGAAGAAATTTGGTAAGATAACCTAATTCTCAAAGATTTAAAGGCTACTATTTTAGCTGCAATAAATTTGGTCATATGGCTTCTTGGTGTAGAAATAGGATGAATCCAAGTGGTCCATAATTCTCAGGTCAGTGCTTTAATTGCAATAATTCTGGTCACAACTCAAATGAATGCAAAAATGTGATGAAAAAAATTCATAGAAATATCAAATGTTATACATGCAATATATTTGACCATACTTCTAACCAATGTAGATCAAAAGAAAATAAGTGGAACAACTAGTCTGGACAGAAAAATGTTGTGTGTTATAACTGCAATAAATTTGGTCATGTTTCTAGATTTTGTTGGAACATAAATGGTCCAGTAAATCAAAGGAGAAACATGTAGAAGGATGTTAAGGGAAAAGGAAAGTTCAGTATAGATATGATCAGGAAGCAAATGTAGAAGACATGGATAAAGAAGAGTCCCTCTGATGAAGAAAATGTTCTAGCACCAGAATCTTCTTTTGGTAATTCCTCCAAGAATTAGTTTTAGGCTTTTGGCCTAGGGGGAGTTGTCAATAAAATCTCCTAACCCCCTACCGATAACTGACACCAAAATCTGGATAAGTACAAAAAGTGCATAGATGCTTTATAGATATTGTTGAACCTATTGGAGAGATTATTATGCAGTATTGGAGGTCCATAGAAGAATTATCTCTCACAATGCATGGAAATAGTGTAATTGGATGAGTTAGGGTAAAATAATTCATTGCATCAAAAAGGGTTAACTGTGCAAGTGATAAAAGGCCATTTTTGTCTTTCATTTGTCACTTTACATTTTGAAGAAAATAAGTTTGAAGATCTCTAAGGTGAACCTTGGTGAATTGAGGAAAAATTCAAGTGTGAAGAAGCTTTCAATAATCAAACTATGATTTGATGTAAAGGTATTTATCAGAAAAACCTATAAATTTGTGAATTGGTGAAAATGGCTACTCCATTGTTAGTAGAAGTTAAGGACAAACCCCATCCCAAATTCAAATGGTATCCCTTCAAGTCTGTTGAGACCAACCCATTAGGTTCTTTTTCATTTGTTTCATATGACATCTTACACACTAAAGATATCAGGGCATATATTCATGCAAACATTGAAAAGATAGGAAGCTCAAAAATGTTGAATTCGTATAACAATCACATTACAGGAGAATATTTATGTGTCAAGCCATAATTTAAAACCCTATAAGAAAAGAAATTTACATATGTTGTTAAATTCCCCATGATTGAAGAGAGTGAATGGGTCCATTACATCTTGAGTTGAGTTCATGATGAGTTCATGTGGTTAAGTATACCCTTCAAGATCACAAATGAGGCTATAAATGTCATTATAGGTTTAAATTCATCCAGTGAATTACTGATTTTGAAGTTTGTAAAGAATCAAATGGTGATTAATGCAATAGTTTCAAAATATGATTGAAGAGCCATGAAAATCAAAGATATCATTGAAATGGATGTGAAATTTTCATCGATGATCATTGGTTATAGGATATATCACTCAAGCAATGGAAATTTGGTGTCTGATACAACCATTTATGCAGCCTATCAAATGGTAAAGGAGAATGCAAACTATGATGTTTGTGAATTTCTCAAGAGTCAGCTGATGGAAAATCTTGGTAAGATAAAAAAGGACAAGAAAAATTCCTTGAAGTATGGTAACTTGATGTTATGTTTATTCTTCTATTTCATGAAAGAAGTTATGGGTGTTGGAAAAGTACATTGGCAAGGCGGTCAGCCTATAGCTATTCATATTAGAGAGATGTTGTATGGAATTGGAAATAGTCAAACCAAAAGAACTACAAACTGGGGATACTTCAATAATTTTTAGAATATGATGCATGCTAGAGAAATAATTCCTACCTCTATTATGGAGAAATATAAGGAAACTATCTGATTTATGGTAGACATTGATCAATGCATGATGGAAGCCAATGATCCTAGAATAGTCTGGATCATGCTAATGGTTGATGAGGTTGAAGAGCACATTCTAGGAATGTATGCACAACATTTACTAAACAAGCCTCTGGATCCATCAGAAGAGAGATTTTGTACTTATGCAGAAAATAGTATACAAGTACACAACAAACTAAAAAAAATTGTGATAGTCAAAAGAGTTAGAAAAGAAGTGGAAATCCTTGCAGAAAGTATTGGAATATCTACAAAAAAAAAAAAAAGCAAGAAGGAAAAGAGAAGAAGTTGAAAATGAGCTAGCAAAAACTAAATTTTTTAGTCTGGTAGCACCATCTACCCAAACTAGGTCAACAAGAAACTCTGCATCTCTACCTGCCCTACAATAAAACCAATTCCTATGCAAACTCAAGTGAAGACATCCGGTAAGGAAGGAAAAATAAAGAAGGATAAAATAAAAAAGAGTCTATGTGTTATTCTCTGAAGATGATGAAATATAATTTGATGAAGGAGTTAGATAAATCAAGCATAAGATACTAGGGCAGTAACGGTTACTAAAATAAATCCCTCCTGTGTAGAAGACAAAGCAAAGAAGAAGGCAAAAATTTAAAAACCAAGTATGTCAGTAGAAGAAGTTGAAAAAGATTTGGTCAAGGATGACAATCTTAAGCCGCTTTGTAAATGGTATGAAAATTTTGATAAATCTACTCAAAGAACTCTTGAGGAGGCTACAATAAAGCATTTAAATGCTTTCAATAAAGTTTTGATTGAAATAATGCCTAATTTACCTAAAATCTTGTATGAGATTTTGGAAAGAGAAGAGTAGATGCTAGATCAGAAGAAGAGAAAATGAGATAAATAATTCTTATTGAATTATGTCTAGTGATATCTATGGAAGAAATGAAGGCAATCTTGAATAAAGCTAAAAAATAATTCAAGAGCAAGACAAGAGTGAATAAGATATTGATTGGTCAAACTAAAGAAGTTGCAGAAGAAACTAGACAAGTTTAGAGAAAATTTCTATTAAACAATAGAACTGATGTTGTCTCTGAAGATAAATATGTCTCATTTGGCTCGACAGAAGAAGAATAAGAAAAACAAGATACAACTAAGGATACTCATATTCCTCCTAATGTGGACAATACAAAATTACCTATGTAGATTGAAGTTCCTAAAATTGTATCAATTGAGAAAGTTGAGATTCCTAAAGATAAGCAAAAACCTATAGCTGAGGAAATAGCGATTGAACAAAATAAAATTGATGTGAAGGAAATTCTAGTGGAAGCAAGAGACAGTACAAAGGGAGTGAAGAAATTTCTAGTAGAACAAAAAGAAGAATTTGATCTTGAATTGGTTGAAGGCCCTATCAACCTATCCACTTTGTCTCCAATTCAGAAAATGAAGGTACCATCATTTTCCCAAGAAAAAGATAGAGAAAAACTATTGAAGTCTCACATTGAGGACAATGAACTCTTAATCTTGCATCTAGAGTTTTGGAGAAGATAATGGTTACTCATGTCAAAGATCCGACTAGTGAATTGAATAAGCTCATAAAATCTATAAGTACTCATTTCGAGTCACTTGAGAAGTCAACCATGGTTAAAGTTCAAAAGGAATTTGACGCCAAAAGGTAAAATGGGTTGCAAGGAATGATAGAAAAAGATAAAAAAATTTAGCCACCTGTGTGAAGAATATTCAAAATTCTCTACTTGAAGGTGGAAATATTTATAAATCATGTTTGTCATTGACAAAATTTATTGAGGTCGATGAGAAGAAGGTTAAGGATCTTAAAAAATAGTTAGCTACTATTTTTGAAGCTTTTGATCCTTTAACTGATGGTTTTGGAAAGAAAAAAGGTGAGGTGATATCTTTGATTGACAAGATAAGGAGCTTGAAGCATGACAATGATAGAATTGTCGAAAGAGCATGTGAACTTAGAGGCCTAATTGGTCCAAAAATAGAAATAATGTCAAGTACATTAAAGGAAGTTGAAGATGCTAAGGAAATTGGTGTTCTAGTGAACCTTGAGTTTTTAGAGACACAATCCTAATATTTTTGTGGTCACATAACAATTTTGGAGAGTCTCAAATTGGTTTGGGACACAAATTTGACTCTGTTGAAGAAAGATTTTGTAGATATTTTTAGGTTTATGTAAGTTGAAGAAGCATTTTTGTACATAAGCAATTTTTTCATAACAGTTTTGCTTGATTTTTGATATGCGGATTCCTACCTTTTCCATTGAAGTCAAAGGGAGAGAATAGTAGAGTGAGAAATGCATAATCATCTCAGGGAGAGAGTTTTGTTTTTGAAATTTTGAATAATGGCAATGTACTTGATGTTGGTACTGATCTGACACTTAGTCATTTTTCACTAAGTGTTGCCATCAATACCAAATCGGGAGATTGTTGGCAAGAAACACTACAAATATCATTTGGTGTTGTCATTCATGGAAACCCTAGTTGGTGATTGGATCCCCACATCATCATTTGATCATACCGGTAGTCAAATTACAAACAATCAAGGAAGAACAAAGCATTTGACAGTTTTGTGTTCATCAATTCACATGAGGATTTTATGTTAATATTTTGTGTTGTGTATCTTAGGGAAATTTAATTGATGTATGCTTTGTGTTATCTATGAATCTCAATGCCTCGTATTCATCCATGTGTGAGTTATAATATCTAGTTGGCTAATTCTTTGCTTTATCAGTACAAAAGCCGACTTTGTGAATGCAATATGTCATGGAGGGTTGGGAAATAATTGCCTAAGTATTTTTCTATTTGTACATGCTAATTTTGATCATTTCTATGTTATAGCTGAATTTGTTTGGTGTCCATTCAGGACTACTCATGATTTGATCCAACAGTTTGTAAATGTTTTCATATATTGTTGAAGCCGACATATGGGCGATTAATTCTTAGTTGTAGATATATATATAAGAGATAATTCATATCAATTTGGTATATGAAGAAGGTGTATTAATGCGAGTTATGAATAAGAGCAGAACAAAAGAGCGATAATGCATAGTTTCACTTATGCATAAAGGATTTTTGTTGCGAGTCTGAGCAAAATAGAGCGGAAGTGCAGAATCAGTTTGAAGGATAAAAGATCGATTGTTGAACCTAATCAGAACTATAATCAAGCATACGTAGATGCTATTTTCTCAGTTCAAATTCTGAAATGGTCTTAATATAATCTTCTTTGTAAGATAGTGAGTCTTTTTTGAGAAATAAGCTCTAGGAAGTATGTCTGAATGCAAGTGCATTCCCCATATTGTAACCTTCATTTGAGTATACTCAGATCATATTGTGGATTGGCCATCCACCGTGGTTTTTCTCCTAACAAGGTTTCCACGTAGAAATTTATGTGTTATGGTGTTGTGGTTGTTTGTATAATCTTCATGCATATTTCTTTTGAATGAATGTTTTCAATGCTTGAAGGATCAAATCAATAAAGTTTAGAAATTGCACAACACTTATTCACCCCCCCTCTTAGTGTTGCTTGATTCCAACACAGATTCAATGTGACAACCTATGCAATCTGATAATAATTTAACACATAGCATCATTTAAGATTTAAATATACTACAATATAGAATTTCAAGATTATATTCTCAACCACCACTTCTTACTAATATCCCAACACTTAATTATCATAAACCTATAGCTTCGCTTAGGTATTTACATTAATTTTTTGAATTAACAAGGAAGAAAAAAACAAAACATCCAATGGAAATCAAAGGAGACAAATAAGATAACCCTTCATTATATAATTCAAAATTAGATATAAATTAGCAGAGTTGAACCTAAAAAAAACTCAAATATGATTAGTATTCTCTTTATAATTTTCTTTGTGATGAATTACAAAAAAATGAACCCCCCTTCTGGCCTTGAATTCCTTCTTATATAAATGGAGAAAAAAAGCTCTGGGCCAGAGAGTGCACATGTCATTATTCAATAGGACAATTATAAAATATATTCCCTTTGCAATTATATTTGAATCCTTAATGGAGGGAAAGCACAAAAGAAAAAAACGCTTTTGCCACTTATCGAAGAAGATTTACCTGCCTTCCAAAAGGCATCTTTCATAATTGTAGTGGTGTCCAAAACCTCTCCTTCACATCAACCATCAAAAACAAAAACACCGAATTAGGACACCACCTTTGTAATGGTTCATAATCTTTAAAATCAAATTATGCATTTCACCTTTGTGATTTTTGAAATTGGAGGATTTGTCTCTCCATCATCAAAGCATTTCTGACTTGCAAGAACAAGAAGATATTGGGAATAGTTTGATTCATCCTCTACCTCATCTTCCATGGAAACATTAGGTTCCTCCATATAAGAATCATACGCCTTGTGATTTGTATCCTTCTTTTTCTTCTCAGATGGACCAACCATATCATCATTATTATCCTTCTTGTGCCCAATTAGAATATCTATTCTAAAACCACCTTGAATAGTATCCTTGACCTCACCCTCCACAAAAAGAATTTTCTTCTCTACCCTTGGTTTCATGGATTCTTTAGGCACATCTAGTTTAATTTTAGGTATGTCATCTTGGGTTTCCTCTTAGGTTGAGGTGATGATGTGGTGGATTCACTCATTTTCTCAATACAAAATCCTAGGGTTTATTAATTTCACTTGTAGAATATTTTCACTAGTTTATTCTTATAGAGATAAATGTGTAGATAAAAAACCCTCTCAGACCACACAATTCTTACCAACTTAGTGGATTTTTAAAATATTCAAGCCCTTACAAACCCTAAGTACCTGAGGCTTATAGAACATTTTGACAATTTCTTGAACTAGCTAGTTGATGCATAGTTGACACACAAAAATGTGAATACCAACTTACCCAAAAAAAACTATCTTCAATGCTCTTGCAACTGCTCGCCCAAACACTTTGCACCTTCTTCTCTAGTTCTGGACCAACTTTTTGGCTCTTGATGATTGAAATTATGAAAGAGAACAGTTGACAGCCCTCATTATATCAAATGAGTAAAGTGTGTCTACCATTAATTTCCAAGAGAAAGCTTGTGTGAGCAAGTTGACAATAAGCCACATACAAGTTTGAAAACTAATTGTTGATCATGTAATGAGATGGATAATCAACCAGTTTAGACTTAATCAACAAGTTTGAAAATTTTGAATTTGAATAACCATTGGCCTTTATCCAATAAAAATAACCATGTTGAGCCACTTCCCAGTGATCCATGGGCTCCAAGACCACATGTGAGCTTCCCCGGTCCCCCATGAATCTTAACTTGCCAAAAAATTTAAAAAACAAGATGGGGAAGGGCTGAGATTAGATCTCATAGATTCAACATATGTGTGTCTTAACACAAGACCATTTTATTGTGCACATATTTCTATGATACAATTGGTGACTAAGATTAAAATATCTTTGTTGTTATTAAAACATGTGCCTCATATTTCCCTCCAGTAGTGCATACATTACCATCCATACCCATGACTGAAGTATTTCGCTAATATTTTCCCCTATTCTAATGTTTTTTTGTCATCCAGAAGACTCCATGTGGTGTTCTCTTGCTTCCTCGTTGAGAGATGGGAGGAAGAAGTGGGTCCTACATGGGATGGTAGGGAGCGGTCAAGATTGACCCACATCATCCACCATCAACCACCAATATCTTAAAAGTGAAATGTTTGCTTCCTTCACATCTCAGTGGGTCCCTCTAACAATGGAACACATCTCATCTTCCCATTGTCCCATGATAATATTTAAATATAAAAATAATCCAAATGGGGAGGTGAGGAATGGTCCAAATGTAGCCACTTCATTTCATCTCCATCGATGATATGTTCCATCTTGCCTCCCATTGACCTTTCAAAGATGTAGGCCCTACCCATGCAGAGGACACATGGTGCTCATCTGTTGGCCCATGAGATTATTTGAATAAAAAAAGATACAATGGGGGCTCGAGGAATGGCCAATATTTCCTCGCAATGATCGAACGTACCTCATAAAGTAGGAAATATGTACATGTCAATTGTTAGTTTTAAAGAAGTGGTCATTTGCCAGGTAACTGATGTGAGAGGATATAAAACCTAAGGATGAAACCTTGGACCCCACAAATATTTTGATGAATTTTTACGCACATAGTATAAAATAAATGTTTGTAATAAAACAATGAGTAGTGACAATATTTCTGACTCAAGGGTTGATTTATAGAAAGAGTTAAAAGGCATAAGTTGCAACTTGAATGATCGAGAACTAGTGATAAGAGGTCAACAAGGAATTATAACATTTGCAGAGGACATAAACTTATGGTCTTTTGAAAAGGGTTTTAGAAACTCATAAACCCTAAGGCATGATGACAAGAGAAAACCTAAACCTAGAGACATGATATTAGCCATATTTTGCAAAATTTCAAGGGGAACACAAATAATTTTTAGGGGTTCCACTAGTGGCTCCAATTGGGGGTGTCTATTCTTCCAGAGTAGAGTGAGATCCTAGAATCTCAAGGTGAAAAAGATCAAGCACTAGGCCAAAACACCAAGGACCTTCCCAGATAGAGAAAGAAGACTAGACCAAAGAAAACCAACATATATACAAATTTTTTAGGACTATACAGTGTGATCCTCACTCAAATTTTCTCTCAGAAGCCTTTTTTGATGTAAAATATTTTAACTTGCATCTACAATTTAATATGATTCAACCTCAATTGGTGGCCCTAGGCCCCCAAAAATGTAGAACCAGTCCTTACCTATGCAAAATACCTTATTTTCTACTATCTACACTAGGCCAAGGTTAAAAATATTGCTATGAACTGCCCACCAACCAACCCCATTGATATCATTTCAATCAACCATCATTTCCATATGTACGAACTTACCATTCTCATCATTAATTTTTTCCATTTAAGATCTGTAATCAGATACCAAGTAAAATCCATAATCATTGTGACAATTTACCTCGTTCAATTCACTATAATGTTCCACCAAATGCCCATCCAACTAGACTAAAAATTGAAACCACTCATAGTCCATTTGATCATTAACATCATAATAGTTGACATCAAATTAAATTTTCACATCAAACTTGAAGTTCTCAAAGACACTCTATTCAATAGTTCCATCCAAAAACATATATCCTTACCTTTTGAGGTCAAATTGTATTTATACTATCATATACTCCATTGCTTTGGAAAAGTGATTTATAAAAATCCATAGTGTCTTTGCTATCATTTAGGTTAGGGTCATCACAACACATATCATTACTAGCTTTATCCCATGCATCAAAAAATATTTCCATTTCAGGTTTAGTAACATATCTTAATTCATTTTTTAAGTCATCAATCGGCTCAATACAAAATTCTTCAAAGGAAGGCTCAAAGAATTAAAAATTAATAGGGTCAACAACAAAGGACTCATGTGCATCATTAGTTGATAAGTGTAATGACCCAAATGTGAAGGATTCATTATAATCTAAATGGTGTTCATTAACAACTGAACAAGTATCTTAATTCTCTTTTATGTCAATCTACTCCTTAGTTGATGAAAACATGTCCATGTTTACAAAGAAACAAGCATATTCCATCTTTTCTTTGCATAAATCATCAAGAACAACAAGGATATCATCATGTTCATCATCATCATAGTTATAAAAATCAACTTTTTTATCATTTCTAACACTATGTTTAGGATTAGGATACTAAACGGATACATTATTATCTTCAAACTCATCATCACTCACAAAGTTAGCATATTCTATTGATAGCGTACCTAGATTACATTCTAGGTATTCATCAAAAGGGATTTGTTCATTCACTAGTGAGTAAGCAAATTCATGAAAATTCATATCATTCCATCCCCTATATGAAGAAGAGGTTTCCAAATGATCCCCACATGAGAATTCATAATCCTCAAAAAAAATAATTAGATAATTCACTCTCGTCACATCCCTCATCACAAGATAATTCATCACTACATGAACTTTGCTCAAAAAATTTAGAGTGGATGCTTAAATTTCCATCTTCAATATCCTTGCCAATAGTTTGTGATAAGAAACCAACATCACTTACTAGTGTATCTTCATCATCACTAGTATACAAATCTACATGTGTGTTGCATATGGGCTGATTACAATCACCACCCACATCCATACAAAAGGATGGATGTTCATCTTCTAGTATACCCTTTTCAGTTGTATGCACTATTTTTTGGTATTTCTCAATAGGACAACTGCCATCAACATTTTGAGGCATCATACTTTGTGTATAATCATACGTGGTTCCCTCAACAATCCTTATTCGATCAAGTATATGATTAAAACCATTAGGCCTCAACTCCTTTGGAAATACACTCAAGCCTAGATCAAAAAATTTACAAAATAAATTAATGCATGTTGAATCCTTAGGTTTGAAACTCTTGGGAAATTCCAAAAAGGCATCCAAAAACCTTGCAAACATGTCACATGGTGAGCCTCCTTTGTGCCTTTCCATATTAGACAATTATTTAACACAAGAAATTTGGTTAACATGGCTCAAACTTTGTTGATATTCAACTTGAAGCTCACTACAATTTATGTGATGTAATGATGTTTATTTGGAAAAAAAAAGCATTGTCATTTTGAAAATTATTTTTGTTGTCATAAATTCCATTTACTTGAGTTGTGCTAGGATAATCAACACTCGCAGCCATGTACCCCTTCATTATTGAATATTTTATGTTATTTTGAATATCCATAGAAATTTGATATGCATTGTGAAGTGTTTGAGTCTTTTTATCTCTTAAGAGATAGCTCATTTATTCATCCAATGCACCTAAATATATCTAGAATTGTAGACACAAAAAATATACAGATTGATCCTATACACCTAATCCTGATCTTACTAATACTAGTTCATCCTGAATCATCTCCTTGGCTTGTCATTTAAAATATTTATTCGATTAAATTCATCATATTTTCTCTCTTAATTAATTAAATCATTTTGTTTAGTTAATCCTATAGTCCTTTTAGTTAAATAATTTACTTTATTTAAAATTAATCTGTAAAGTCATATCCTTTAAATTAAATAAATTAATCTTTATTTGATTTAATCTAACACCACCCTCTTTAATTAAATAAATCAAACTTTATTTAATTAAATCTAAATTTATATTCCTCTCGACTTTGATTTAAATTAATCCAAAAATCTAAGTCAAATTGTCAAATCAGCTAATTTTTCATCTAAATTAATCAAATCCTGATAGTCCTAATCCATCAAATCCTCTATATTTTTTTAACTTGCACAAGTAAATCAATTTAATTGATTTATAAATTATTCTATTTTCTCTCAACTTGGCATCAATAAGGGAATATTCCTCAAATTCAAAAATCCCTTCAAAAGGGATGAGTGCATACAACAAGGCATTAAAGGCCTCTTACATGTCCTTTTCCTTGGGCCTAGTAGAACTTACTCCATTCCTCTCTCCCTCCAACTTGTCATTTCACAAATTTCAAATTCCACCTAACCATATTTATGTGCACATTCATCAAAATGTGCTCATTCCTCCTCCAATCACATGTTGACAAGTGGCCTCTTCCTATTGCTTGGTCTTTTGTCCCAAATTCATCCCGTTTGCCTCTTTCTCCATCATTCTCTTCTATCTATAGGAGGCTCTAATTTGAATTTTGGATCCACAACTTCATGTAACATCATTTTATTCAAGTTATTGAGCAATTGTCATCCATTTTCATCCAATTTCACATTTTTCATAGCTAGGTTATGAAGAAATTGCACCAAGGAGCATCAAATATTCATCATTGATCATCAAGCTTGCAAGGAATTGGAAAAGGGCCATTTTCCACATCAAAATGACACCAATTCCCCCATGGGATTGCGAGTTTGTTCATTTGAATAGGATTTAATAATCTTTTTTATTGTGTTCTTCATTTCATTTCTTGTTTTTATGTTTCAAATGAATCTCATGGGGAATCTTGCTTCTAACTTGCATAATGAGATAATTATATGTTTTTTCTTTGTGTTTGTGCAATTTTAGGATCACCATTCACATGAATATCCCTAATTGTCTTTGAGAACCTAAGATTAAAAGATAGGACTAAATCATCTTCTTCTTTCTAAATCTCCATGAGATTTTTCCTTACCGAAATTTGATTAATTATTTCACCCAATTGTTCAATAAATTCTACCTTTAACTCATTCCATGAAGAGATAGAAGACACTGGAAAATGTGAAAACCAATCCCTAGAATCTTCCATCAGATATTGAACAAAGAACATCATGAAAACATCATCATGATTTATCTCATAATCTCCCATCAAATCAAAAAATGCTTGCAAATGTTGAGATGTTGATTCAGAGATTCTCCCTTTGAACTTTGGCAAGTGTTCCCTAAATTCATTAGGAACATTATTTGGGAAACCTTGAATACAATTAAAATTTAATGGTTTGTATCTTCCAATAGATAAATTTCTTTGATGGAATGGTAAGGGCTGCACACTTTTCATCCTTGCATCTGATACCCCATAGGCATGTACAGGTGAACGATAGATTTTCTTACATCCCCTTACAAACTTCAAACATCAACTCTATATTTGAACACTTCCCTATTTATTTCTTTCATCATGGCCTTAAAATATTACAATGCATATAACCCAAATGCATCTACGCTGAAGATCTCTTTAGTGGGAAAATTTAAGAGCAATCATACTTCATTAATATAATACATATGTTGTGAATTAATAACTCAAAAGTATGTAGAATAATCACTACTATTCCCTTTATTAGTGCTTAGTTTCACTCAATAAGGAACCAAATTTTCTCAAGACTTTCAAATATGGTTTTCACACACAAATTTATGCTTCTTGAAAGCCAAAATATGAAAAATACCTAGATATGTTGGAGTTGCTACAAATTCTTCTTTTTGACTAGAATTTTTTATAGATCTGAAACTATCTTCACAATTTCATTAGGTTCTTTCCATAGAGTCACCACCTCTCTCCATAGAGGACTAAAATTCAACAATTTGAAGTTATTTCAAAGATTATTTTCATTCGAGGTCTTCTCTAATAGCAAAGTCACACATAAATCCATTTATATTTAATACAACACAACCCTTTCTAGGTTTGAAATATTCAATATCTGAACTATGTGTTTAGATTCGCCCAATTCTTGATTCTTTCAAAATAGTACTAAATCCCTCTAAGAATCTCATCCTAGATTCCCATCAGGGTACTTCATCATATGAGCTTAGATCCGCTTGATCTCTTCTTAGAAAACATCTCATTCTTAATCTTCTTGATTTCCTCAAATTATGCACACTCGTGTAGAGATTCAAAGCCTCCACCCACATTTAGTGAGAATTTATGAGATATTCAAGGAATTATAGGTATATCTTGACCAAATTTTCAAGTTCAAAGAAAACACAACAAACCCTAATAATTTTTTCTTAGAATAGGCCCACTGGTGCCAAAGCTAGACTAGAAGATAAAATTGTATTTACAAAGTATTGGAGTCTAATACTTTTGATCTAGAACTAGAGACATTGTATGGACTATCAACAATGGATTCACCAATCTGTTGGTTATTTTTTGAGAACCGAACTTGATCTTAGCCATTATCTATGAATCTGCCATAATCCAATAGTCAATAAGGGTGAGGATTGACCAATGAATAAGTAAAAAATTGCTAGGCCCTTACTTCTACAATTGAGGCTCTATTAAACCGAGGAGGGTGATCTTGACAATGTTTACATGATACTCTTGTGCCATTTTATCATGAACATTGAAATAAATAGATAATTCTCATGTAATAGCTCAAAAAAAAGAATGTATCAAAGAATTTGGTTGCTTATTAACAATACTCCACATTCAGAGCATGAGAATGGTGAAACTTAACACACAATAATAAAAATTATAATCCATTTTAAGATTTTGATTTAATAAATGATTTGTTGCTCAATTGACCAAGAAAATGTGCTATGAATATTCACTTAGATCAATGCCTTATCCTAAGCATAGAGTCAGTCCTAAAACCTATGCAATCTGATAACAATTTAACACATAGCATCATTTAAGCTCTGAAGATACTACATTTCAACATTATAAATTCTCAACCACCACTTCTTACTAATATCCCAACACTTAATTTGCATAAACCTATAGTTTCACTCAAGAATTTACATTAATTCTTTTATTTAACAAGAACAAATCTACACATTCACTAGAAATCAATGGAGAAAAATAAGATAACCCTTGATTAAATTATTGATAATTAATCAACCAAGTACATAGGAGAGAAAATGCTTTAGAATTCACACCATTTTGTATTATATTTGAAGTATTTCTATCAAAATTACATATGCATTAGCAGACTCAAACCTAAGAGAAAACTCAAATATTCTTAGTATTTTCTTTACAGTTTCCCTTATGATCGATTAAAAAACAAAAAACCCCACCTTCTAGTCTTTAATTCCTTCTTATAGAAATGAAGGAGAAAAAAAATCTTCAAGCCAGATAGTACACATGTCACTATTCAATTGGACCATTGCAAATTATATTCCCTTTGTAGTTATAATTGCATCCTAAATGGATGGAAATCATAAAAGAAAAAAAACCCTTCTCCACTCATCGAAGAAGATTTACCTACATTCAAAAAGCCATCTTTCATCATTGCTCCAATGTCCAAAAACCTCTCCTTCACATTGGTCATCAAAGAAAAAAACACCAAATTGAGACATCACCTCTACAATGGTTGTCATCTTTAGAATTAGAGTATGCATGTCACCTTCATGATTTTGTTTAAATTGGAGGATTTTTCTTGCCATCATTAGAGTCTTCTCGACCTACAAGAACAAGAAGATATTGCGTATAGTTTGGGTTATCCTCTACCTCATATTCCATGGAAACATTAGGTTCCTCCATATAATAATTATAAGCCTTGTGCTCCTTATCCTTCTAATTTTTATTTTAAGACCAACCAACCATATCATCATTATTATCCTTCCTATGCCCATTCAACATGCTTTTTCTAAAACCACCTTCAATAATACCCTTCACCTCACCCTCCAGGACCAAAATTCTCTTCTTTGCCCCCTATTTCATGGATTCTTCAAGCACATCTAGTTTAATTTTAGGTATTTCATCCTAGGTTTTAGAATTATTAACCCTCTTCTACTTGGGTTTCCTCTCAAGTTCAAGGGATGACATGGTGGATTCACTCATTTTCTCAATACAAGAATCTGAGTGTTTATGAATTTTACTTGTAAAATATTTTAACTAGTTTATGCTCATAGGGACAAACATGTTGAGCAGAAACCCTCCTAGACCACATAATTCTTAGCAACTTAGTGGATTTTTCAAATATTCAAGCCCTTAAAAACCTTAAGTACTCGAGGCTTATCAAACCTTTTGATAATTTCCCAAATAGTTGGCTAATGCACGGTTGAAACACAAAAATGTGAATACAAACTTACCTAGGAAAACAATCTTCAATGCCCCTACAACTACTGAAAAAAACCCTTTGCACCTTCTACTCTAGTTTTGGACAAACTTCTTGGCTCTTGATGATTACATTTGTGAAAGAAAATAGCTGAAAAACCTCATTATATCAAATGACTAGAATGTGTATATCATTAATGTAAAAGAGAAAGCTTGCACAAGAGTGATGACCAAAAGCCACACACAATCTTGAAAAATGATTTTTGATCACATGATAAGATGGATCATCAAGAAATTTAGACTTTATAAACAATTTTGAAAAATATGACTGTGAAAAGGAATTGGCTTTTATCCAATCAAAACAAGCCATGTAGAGCCACTTTCTAGTGATCTATGAGCTCCACCACCACCACATCATTGAAGTAAATACCACACATCGACTTCCCCACTCCCCCGCGAATCTTAACCCTCTAGCAACATTTAGCAACGAGAAGATGAGGAAGGGTTGAGATTAGATCTCACACCTTCAACATACACGTATCTTAACACAATATCATTTTCTTATGCCCATATTTCTTTGATATGACCAATGGCCAAGATTAAAAGATCTCAGTTGTTATTAAAACTCAAGCCTCATATTTCCCTCCAGTAGTGTAGACTATACTTTCCATACCCATGAATGAAATATTTCACTAATATTTTCTTCCATTCCAATATTTTTTCTTTCATCTAGAAGACTTCACATGGTGTTCTCGTGCTTCCCCATTGAGAGATGGGAGGTAGAAGTGGGTCCCACATGGGATGGTGGTGAGCAGTCAAGATTGGCCCATTTCATTCACCATCAATCGTCGATCTCTTCAGAGTGGAATATTTTCCTCTTTTACAATTCAGTGGGTCCCTCTAATAAGGGGACACATGTCAATTATCTATTGCCCCATGATAATATTTAAATGCAAAAAGAATCGAGACGATGAGGTGAGGAATAGTCTAGATGCAACTGCTTCATTTCATCTCCACCATTGATATGTTACATCTCATTTCCCACTTACCTTTCAAGATGTTAGTCCCACCCATGCAAAGGACACATGGCACTAGATTGCCAGCCCATGATAATATTTTAATACAAAAAAAAAATGGATAGGGGCTCGACAAATGGCTTGGATTTTCTCGTAGTGATCAAACGGTCCTCATAGAATAGGAAATTTGTACATGCCAATTGTTAGTTTTAAAAATGGGGCCATTTTCTAGGTAACCAATGGGTGAGGAATAAAAAACCTAAGGATGAAACCTTGGACCCAAAAAATATTTTGATGACTTGTTACCCACATAGTATAAAAGAAATGTTTGTAATAAAATGACGAGTAGCGATGGGATTTCTAGGACTCAGGGGTCAGTTTATAGAATGAATTAAAAGGCATTAGTCGCAACCTGAATTACCAAAAACTGATGATAGGAGGTCAATGATGAATTATAAAATTTGCAAAGGACATAGACTTAAGGTATTTTGAAAAGGGTTTCATCAACTCATAAACCCTAAGGCATGATGACAAGAGAAAACCTAAGCCCAAAGACATTAGATTAGCCAAATTTGCTTTGCAAAATTTCAAGGGGAACACAAATTATTTTTAGGGGTTCCACCAAACCTAACCTAAAATACTATCCTAGGGATCTTGGGGGTCAAAAAATGATTAGAATTTCCTATGTTGTACACATAGAGACCACATAGTTTGACTAAATGAGACCGATTTATTGATGAAGTATGAACATTGATGGATTGTTAGTTTATTGTGATGGATAGGTAAAGGACCAATCATGATTCCCTAGGGGCTGATCAAATATTATCCTTGCCTATGTTTAAGCTTAGAGACAACACAGTTTGACATGGTGACTATTTTTTTGAATTTTTCTATTTTCAACCTATTTTTGGATTTTTATATGTTTTGGATGTTTTTAGATATTTTTATATTTAATGAATGTTTTATGATTTTTGAATGAAAGATTTTAAGGATATACATGAATCCAATCTGATGTAGGTATTAGTAAATTTCCCCAGTTTGATGTGATGGACTACCTCGATATAGGTAGGACAAACTAACCTTAGGAATGTGCCAAGTAGTACTAAAATGGAACATGGTACTTGCACAAGATCAAGTTATGATATGGACATGGATGGGTGATGGAAATAAATATGGAATGAATGCGATAGAAAGCGCATAAAAACAATCCAAAGAATCAATGGTGGATGGAAAGTGCTTATTTATGCAAGGTGCCTGATTTCTAGGTTTTCACCAAGGTACTTGTCCAAAGTGCCACCGAAATGGTTTTCACTAGAGGACAGTTTTTTTTCTTTACTATTTTCAATCCTTTTTTTTTAATTTTTTGGGATATTTTCTTTTTATTTTTTTGTATTTTTGGATTCATACCTTGCAACACTAGGCACAATTTTTTTTGAGATGGGAGTTATTGATAGGCTCCTACAAGGGTTTTCCTTCAAGTGTTGACAACTGATATGATCCTGATTTTTAACTGGTTGTGATGATGAAGGGCCCCAATCAATTGCGTTCAAACTTGCCTCTTTAGAATTTGATACATTCTTTTGGTTCTCCTTCAACATAAGCTCTCTAATTTGGAAGGATTGGCTCCTGATATTCTTATTATAGCTCTTCTTGAGGCAGTTCTGATAAACCTGTAAGTGATTCAAGAAATCTAGGCAACATTCATTGAGTAGCTCTATCTCATTCAACCGTGACACTCTATATTCTTCATCACTAAGAAGATTATGCAATGATATTCTCAAGGATAGGAGCTCAACCTCAATAGGTAGGATAGCGTAGGATAGCATCAAATCCATATACTAGGAAAAAAGGTGTTACACCTATAGGCATGCGGATACTGGTTTGATAAGCCTATAAGGCAAGTTTTAGCTATAAGTTCATATCACAACCAGCTTCATTGACTATTTTCTTTAGTATTTTCAAGGCGGTTTTATTTGTGGCCTCATCTTGGCCATTACCATGGGTGTAATAGGTGGTGGAGAACTGATGTTGGATGTTAAATATTTCACAAAACTCATGAACATCCTAATTCTTGAAAGGTATCCCATTTTCTGAGATAAGGGATTTTGGAAAACTATAATGACATATGAGGTAATTTAGGATGAACTTGGAGATTCTCTTCCCTATGATATAGTTCATAGTAATGGCTTCTACTGACTTTATAAATTACTTTGTGGTGGTAACGATAAACTTGTGGATATTGGATGAGGTAAGTGTGATATTACCTATGAGTTCTAGTCCCCATTGTGAAAAAGGCCAAGGTGTAATGATAGGTTGAAGTTCTTGATTTGGTGTGTGGATGAGGTCTCCATGTTGCTCACATTGAAAAAATATATTTACATACTCATGAGCTTCTTTCTCCATGGTGGGCTAGTAGTACCCCATGCTCAACAATCTCTTGAATAAGGTCATCCCACTCAAATCTGATCCCCAAACACATTCATGTACTATAGTTAAAGTAGTCAAAGATTCCTCGAGTTTAAGGAATCATAATGTGATCCCCTCCATACTTCTACGGTAAGGGATCTCCCTTAGGATAACAAAATGAGATGAATTTTTTAAAAAAGGTTTTTTTTAAGTTTGAGGTGATGTCATCAAGGAGGGTTCCTCTTTTTAAATAGGTGAATATGTCATGATACCAATGATCACCAAGAGAAACAATTTTTCTCACAAACTCTAATTTTGGTACCTCAAAAGTTGGGATGAAAAATTGTTCTATGAGAAATTCATATTTATGGATGTTCTTCGAGATATCCAATAAGGATCTGATTGTCGCCAGAGAATCTACAACTCTATTATTCCCTCAGGGTATCTATTCAATGGTGATATCAATGAAAAATTCCTTGAGATCCTTTGTCAGCTTCTTGTAGGGAGTAATCTTTTCATCTCTGGTTTGATATTTTTCATTGACTTGATTAATGATCAGTTATGAATCTCTAAAGACTTTCAGTGCCATTATGCTCCACTATACTGCTATTTTTAGTCCTATAATAAGAGATTCATATTCTGTAATATTGTTTATACATGGGAAGGACAACCGATAGGATTTGGGAATGCAATCCCCTTGTAGGGTGATGAAAAGGACACCTATTTCTGATGATCTACCACATTCAAGTGGAAGACTGAATCATCTAGAAACTTTGATACTAGCAGATTTTCTATATTTATGGGTTCTTCGGCTAGTTGATGCAATGTATTGGCCTTTGATTCCTTTCCTTTCTACATATTCTATGTCAAATTATATCAATATCATGACCCACTTAACCGTCCATCCTATGAGAGTTTCTTTAGCCAATAGATATTTCAATGTATCTATCTTAGCGATGAGCTTTATCTGATGAGCTAGCATATAGTGCCTAAATTTCTGTGAAGAAAAAATGACTGTTAGGAAATCCTTCTCTATGAAAGCGTAATTGAGCTCATGTCCCACTAAAGTTCTACTGATGTAGTATATGGCCCTCTCTTTTCCTATTTCATCATGTTGGGCAAGAAGAGTTCCAAGTGCCACTGATGTAGCTAAGATGTATAATACCAAAGGTTTTTTGGGATCGGTAGCATGAGGACAGGTAGTGCTAATAGATATTCCTTGATATTTTTGAATGCCTTGTCACACTTCTCATCCCATTTGTATGCTACTCCCTTGTAGATTAAATGTGAATAGGGGACAATATTATCTTCTAACAGTGCTATGAACCTTCTAATGGATTGTAGTTTTCCTTGTAGACCTCATAGTTGTTTCAATGTCTTCGGTGCCTCCATATCCAAAATTTACTTCACCTTTGTTGGATCACTCTAAATAACTCTCAATGACACAATGTAACCCAAGATATTTCTTGAAGTTACACCGAAGACACACTTCTTTGTATTTAGTTGTACGTTATACTCCTCAAGCCTACAAAAGATTGGTCCCAAGGCTATAATATGATCTTGTCATTTCTTAGATTTAGCAAAGATGCCATCAACATAACCCTCTATAGTCTTGTGTATCATGTTGTGGATTGTCAATGTCATATCTCTTTGATAGGTGGCTTTGACATTCTTCATCCCAAATGGAATCATGTTCCAACAATAAGTGCCCCATAAACATGTGAATGTTGTCTTATATTGATCCTCCTTAGCGATCACAATTTGGTTATAGCTTGAAGATCCATCCATCAATAATGACATTTCATGTCCTACAATGATATCCATGATCATGTTGATGTTTGGTAGAGGAAAATCATCCTTGGGACATGCCTTGTTTTAATCTCTAAAATTAGTGTAGATTTTGATGCCCCCAGTGGGTTTGGAAATTGGTACAAGATTAGAAACCCATTCTAGATAATCGATGGGTTAGATAAATCTTGCGTCAAGGAGTTTGTGTAGCTCCATTTTGACTAGTAATGAAATTTGGGGATGCATCTTTCTTATCTTTTATCTTACTAGTTTTTCCTTAGGATATAATGCAAGGTGCTGGACAAAAACTTCAGGATCTAAACCCGACCTATCTGTATATGACCATGTAAATTTTCTCTTTCTATATATGAGGAATTCTCCTAGGTTCTTTTATTCTTTGGCTAGGAGTGACTGAATAAAAAATTATTTGTGGTGCCTCCTCAATTCCCAGATTCACTAGGTTGTGCTTCTCTTCTAGAACTACTTACTTCTCCTAATGTATAGCGAAAAGGGGAATATTGAATCCCTCATCCTTTTGCACCTTAGAGAGGTTTTCACCATTGGATACATCATTTTTAAAACTATTTTGTGATCAGAAAGTGCCACAATGCTATTTCCACTTAAGGATCAAGACATTATTCTCATATTTTATTTTTTGTGACCAAGAGATTCAATCGTTTCCCCATAGTATGTATGTGTATCTAGCTCAATGTTGAATTCTTATTTGTGATCTCTATATGGATTGTCTCTTAAACCCATGAATTCAAAGAGAGCTTCATTTTTTTTGAATGAATCCAAGTTTGGTGGTCCCTTTTGCTCCCATTTTATGAGTGGGGATATATAAGTTGTAGCTCAGGGCTGGGATGGTTTGTCTAAAGCAACATGGTGGTTATCATGAAAACATTATAATCCCTATTATATAGGTTGATTATATCAAAGGTATAGTTATCAAGGGGGAGGCTAGTGGATACCAGTAACTAAGAGGAAGCTTTGACTTTTTTAACAGGAGCATGTTTGTAAAAATTGGTTACCTTACTAGTGACACAACCAAGGCCAAGATTCTTTAAGTTTATCTTAAGAATGAGGGGCTCTAATAATCCATTGTCATTATGCCCCAATTTTTCATTTTTTTTATAGCCCCAACCAAAAATTAGCTATAGACCCTTATTTTTTTCCTCCATTGGAAGAATAGGCACATGTCTATCATCTTGGTAAAGCAATCCTGATATGTCATTTTCATCCACAATCTCTTTTCTTAAGTCTCCCCACTTTTTGAAAGTGGTAGATTCTGCTTTCAAGGTCTGAGATATTGTGCCAAGTGGTTGTGGATTTTCATGAGATTTAGGAAATTGAGGTAACTCTCCTAACCCAAATGTATTCTACTTCAATTTATAGTCTCCACACTCATCATCTTGGATTATAGCCTTGATGTTCAAGATATTATATATGGAGATTGGTCCCACTTAAATGGCGAGATGGATGATACCTTTGGATACTAATTCTTGATCATCATAGGATTTTATGGTAATAACCTTTCCTTTTCTAATAACTTCTTTAGAAAAAACTAGATTCTTGATTAGCTGCAAGGTACAAATATTAAGGATAGCACCTCCATCCACCAAGACTCTCTTGACTTTATTATTGTAAACTAGTACCTCTAGAAGTAATGTATGATTATGGGAAGGTTGCGTTGGGAGGTCATGCTCTGAAAATGTGAGAAGATGGGGTGTGCTCACATGTCTAATCAAAGCTTGAAATTTACTTACATCAATGTCATTAGGCACAGTGGATGCAAACAAAGATTTCTCTAGAATATCCTTATGCATAGGTGGTATTTTTAGCAACTCCAAGATGGATATTTGAGTGGGGTTTTCTTAAGTTGCTCCAAGACACTGTAGTTATTAGGATTTTATTTTCAAATAGTAGATGATCCTCTAGGTGGTGTGGCAATTGTCCTTGTATGGTTATTGTGCCTCTACATGTGGTGACTCCACATTATGCACTAGGCCCCTTGATATTGATGACTGTTAAAAACTCATCTAACAATGCTACAACATTGTTGTAGACATGGTTGAAATTAGTGTAGTTTGTTCCCTTACCCTTGTTGTTTCCTTTCTTATGATCGGGTGTCAATTTCATGTATATCTTTAAATCTTGGTTCCCTACTTGTTTGTTAATAGTTATATCCCTTCTCTTAATAAGATCTTGGATAAGGTTCTTCAATTTCATGTAACTATTTGTTGTGTGTCCCTTGATTTTGTGATAATCACAAAGGTGCTTCACATTATACCATGGTGTTTTAACTTGAGGCTCTTGGTAATTTTCATAAACATGGAGCCTGATGAGATTTTCTTACATTGTCTTCTTCATGACATATTTGATAGGTTCCCCCAATGGTGTATATGTTCATTTTTGTGGATATTCGTTCCTTGGGGGTGGTCCTCATTGAGAACTTATGTTATTGACCACTTGGTTTTTTTTTTGTTGGGGTGTGTTTTTTTATGGTTTACTTTGTTAATAATTGGTTTTTGGTTGATTAGTTTTATCTTTTTGGGTATGTTTGTTGGTGTGTGTTTTGTCGTGGAGAACTAATAACCACTTTGGCATCAAAAATACCATCATTGGTAACATTTCTATTCTTGGACCAATGTGAGATTTGTCGTTATAGCTCATTGATGGTTGATTATCCCTATATTTGGGTATGTTCCATTGTGCTATGAGATCTCTCTCAATGTTGAGACCTTTGGGGATTAACTGATCATATGTCATGATACATTGCAATTTTAGTTGGAAGGACAACTCTCCCTCGATGTTGGAAATTATGATCTATGATGTCTTGTAACTTTTTGATTCCAATAGGTAAGTTGGGGAACCATTCAATTGTGAGACTAGCCAAGCTTTAGGGGAATATTCACATTTAATAGGAGTTGTCATATGCCACTTCCATGCAATGTACATGAAATTATTTGATATGCCCCTTAGGAGTTCCTTTTCCTCTATATATATCGAATTTTGGTATTTCAAATCCTTGTGGGAATGGGACCATGGCCATGTTCCTCTCAAAGGGATAGGGGCACAAATCTCATTGGGCATATGATGTTTTCATATGATGTTTTCATCTTTCTAGATTGAATGTCTTGTATTTTCTATGAGATAAATTTGACCTATGTGGAAAGATTGTTTTATTGATTAGGTGGTTGAATGTACATTTTATGAGGTGGTATGGTTTCTTGGGTGAATCATGGGGAGGCGTAGATTTTTTGCATGTTAAGGTTCAAGGGATTTTTTTGCATATTCATGAAGGGTTGCTGGAAGAGTTGTAATTGTATGAGAATTTTTTTTTTGTATGCCTATTGTTGTTGTGACAACAATGCTTATTGTTGGGTTTGTTTTTGTTGTGTTAATAGTACATATTTTTGTGCTTGTTGTTGTACTACTTGTTTCTACTGTTCTTTGAATTCTTGTTGTTGTGTGTGGTGATGTTGTAGGACATGTTGATAGGCTAGTTGTTGTAAAGACTATGCTTGTACTTGTTTTTTTTCTTGGCATTGTGCTTGTTCTTTTGCTTGCTACTATGCTTGCTATGATGCTTTTTGTGTTTGATGTTGTTGTAAGGATTGGTCTTGTGCTTGTGCTTGGGCTTGATCTTACACTTTGGCTTGACCTTGTGCTTTGTCTTTCAGTTGGACTTGAGATTCACCTTGAACTTTTTCTTGTGCTCCTTGCACTTGTAGTTGTTTCAATTCCTTTTTGTAAGCTTGTTGGGTGGTTTGCAATGTGATGATATATTGATTTGTTGCATTGGGATTTTGAGGTGGGGCTGGTGGATTTTGTTGTGATGATTTGTAGAGGGGTTTTTGGGGTATTTTTTGAGGTGGTTGTTCAATGATATCAAGGGGTCAGTTGATAGGTGGTGGATTTGGGATGGGATTCAATGTGCCTAACCGTTGAGAGATATGATCCTGTGATGCTTGGAATGCTACTGATATTGTGATAAGTGGTTGGGATGAGGCCACTTGGTGTTGTGATATTAGTGGCATATTTGGATTTATGATGGATGAATTTATTTGATTTATGTTCGATAGGTTGGTTTGATTAGTTCTATTTTCAGGCAAGGTACTTGATGAAGTGATTTGTGATGTGTGTCCAAGGAGTGAAGAGGAAGCATCAAAGTTTCCTAGTTGTCCTAATAGATCCACTTGTCCTTGTGAAATTTTTAATGTACCCTTGTGTATCAAGGGCATAGGAAAGTGTGGCATGAAGAGTGGATGAATTGTTTGTGTCATGGAAGACAAGTGGCACATATGGTTGTTTATTTTATTGTGGAAAAGTGTTGGTAATATCCAAGATCATGTTGGACTCCAAGTTATGATTGTTGAAAAGTGGGTGCCCTTGAAGGGCTTGAAGTAGTGAGCTCCGTTTGGTGGTTATGGTTTGACTTGGTTCATGTGATGATGATGGTTGGGAGATGGGTTAGACTATGGTTGGAAAATATGGTGTGAAAGATTCTTGTGGAATGTTTCTCGTAGGTTTTTCAATGATAGTGCTCACATAAAAAATTGGAAGGGAGTTTAGCCCCTTCTTTTTCCAATGCCAACATGTATTTGGTGGGATTTAGTCTCATGATCATGTTGACAAGTTTGTGGGTGTCTGGAGTTCATCCCAATTCAAGCAACTCATAATGGGACATCTCTTTGTAATTATTGTTGACATCCTCTACTTGGAAATATCCATCTTGAGATTCTTGAGGTAGTTGAGGGGGATTAGGTAGAGGGTTGGTAAATGCCCTTGGATCAAACTCAGTTTGGATTAAATCACTTATTGTTGATGTTTCCTTATTTTGTAATCTTGTTTGGACAATTAAATTTTGGATCAACTTATAGGAAGTATGTGTGATGAAACATTGAATTTTATTGGTTAATATAATTCTAGGTACAGAGGAACTTCTAGGATTTTTTTAAGATCAAATGATGATGGTATGAAGGGGTGGATGATATGGGTGTTTTGAACTTCTAAGAACTTTGGGTAAATACTTAGACTTAGGATTTTATTTTGATGCTTGGATTTGGATAATTAAGTTGTAAATCCTAGGATGGACTTGTGATCTTCGCATAAAATTATTCAAAGGATTCTAGTTTAACTAAATTTGTGAGAAAGGATTCATTCCCACACACCTAACTAAACAAGATGATTTTGATTTGGTTTAAATGATTTACCCATGTCTAGCATAGTGATGTTTCTAAAGCTCTAGAAAGTTGTTTGCAGAGTAGAATTTTGTAGATGTTAAGGGATGGATGAAGTGTTTTTTTATCCTAAGTGAACCTAAAAGGACTTAGTTTACAAGACCAATATATTCAAGAACATGCTTTACGCTATGAGTAACTCAAACCCAAAAGATCAATTCTTTAAATTCTAGGATCATATTGGATATACAAGTCTGATTTATTCCTCAAAGGATGTGTATAAAAATTTCTCAATAAGATTTCCATGTTTTGGTAGTTCTTCAAGATGCATTTCTTGATAAAACTTGAACTATGATGCCTTTTTTTGAAGAAAAAAATAGAATGTGGTTGTTCTCTTAAGGATTTTAGTCTTGCAAGAGATCACGAAGAAAAGAACATGTGTGGGGTTCAATTGTGATTTTATTTTGATTAATGAATTTATTTTTACCACATCCCGATGTATTGCTTAAATTTAAAACTAAATGTCTATGTCTAAACAACCTCTCTTTGCACAAGGTCAATTATGTGAAAATCAAGAAGACAAGGCCATAGTTTCCTTATGTTGACTTTGTAATGGTGTGAATTTACATATAAGTTAAAATATTTAGAAGCCTCTAAAGATAGAATCTTTAGGGACAAGAAATATTTTTATACTTTTCAAAGGTAGTCACATCAAAATATTCACTCACAAGGATGCTAAGGGAGACTTTCATCGGTATAGAGCATATGTACCAGGTGGTTGATGAATTTCATCACACCCATAATTTATTTGTATAGAAATCTAAAATAAAAGTACTACTTGGGTCGTTCCCTCTCACAAGTCAGGAGACAGGCCCTCTAAAGGTGACTCAACATGAAAAATAATAGGTACACTTTTGAGTTTTTTCTCTTCACCCAAGATCACATGAAGCACAAGGGGAGAGGATACACACTTAGAGTGTGTCAAAGACAAGATCACTCACTCAGAACACTTGTTCATGTTATCTTTCAAAGCAATAGTGACTTCATTTTAAGCACCAAATCTAAGTGTGGGTTTGTTTTATTCAATTTTAGCCCAACATAGCAATGAATAGTGAGTTTGTGAGTTCAATTTTAACCAACTTAAAAAAATTCAAAGAAATGGTTAATTTTAAGCCGAAAATGAAACTAGTTGGTCCTAAAATAGAAAGTGAAAGGCTAAAATATGTGCTACACTATTACATTGAGCATCAAAATGATTTTCAACTTTCAAGTGAATACTTCACTCTTCAAATCTTCAAAAGTGACTCTAGACAAGCAAGGGCAGTGTTGCTTCAAAAAATGCGACACTCTGGTGAACAAAAAAGGAGATGATAATCTATGGAAAGAGAGTGCAAAAGAAATGCTGAAAATCAAAAGTGAGGCTGACATAAAAGTGACGCTCTAGTGAAAACCTATGAGTCAATAGAAAATAGAAAGGTCAAAATTGATTCTTTAGCAAAGGTGGCACAACAAAGAAAAGACATAAGTGATGAAATGCATCAAAAGCGACCCCCTATCACAATAGTGATGTTGTATTTCAGAAGTGGCAATGGATTTTCCTACAATAGTAGTGCAATAATCAAAGGTGTCACTCTAGTTGTAAAAAATGTCTTTTTTCTAGGACCTACAAAAACATGATTTCTAAGCCAAAATGTCAAATGTTTAAGTGGTTGGCCCTCCTTCTAGTGCCAAATTATGAATGGTAATCTGCACCAAGCTAATCAAAGACAAAAAAAATAAGGTTAGTCACATTAACATGCATAAATAATCATTTCCTATGAATTTCATGATCATACAAAGATAAGAAAACATGAAACAAAGAATGAAGAACAAACAAATAAGATCATGTAAACCTAACAAGATAGATCAAACCTCCATCCCATAGGGGGATTGGTGTCACTTTGATGTGGAAAGTGGTCCTTTCCTAATCCATTGTGATAAGCTTCAAGATCATTGATGAACCATGGTGATTTTTGATACAAAATATGATGAACTCAAGCCAATATGATGATGGAAACCTATAGCTATGTGATGAGTTTGAGTAGAGTAACAATACGTGAAGTTGTGGATCCATATTCAATAGACGAAGCCTCTATTTATAGAAAATGAGGGTTGAAGAAAGCATAAAATTGGGCAATGTGGCACTAAAATGGGAACCGATAACCTTGTGACACTTGTCAGAAGGCTAATGAAATCCATGGGAATATGTGTGAGCATATTTTGAAAGAAGTGATGAGTTAAGGCATGTAGGTGAGATTGTAAGATAGTGTAAGAGAATTGAATGAATATGGTTGAGGTTGTAAGGGAATGTTGGTGAGGATGTGAGAGGAGTGAATTCCCTTGTAAGGGACAAGATGGCATGTAAGAAGAATTGAATACCTTTGTAAGAAGCATTTAAGAGATTTGTAAGAGGCTTTTAAGCCTTTGGAGGGAGAGTCAACTTGAGGGAATATTCTCAAAGAATATGCCTTTGTGAGGGAAAATAGGCTAATTAGTAATTAAAATAAATGAATTTCATGTGCAACTTGGTTAGCAAACCAGGGGTTTATTTGACCTAAGTGGATTTAAAAGCTAGGGAAATGGGTAATGAAGATTAGGAGGTAGCTTAAGGTTAATTAGTTTATAATTAATTAACTTAGGAAAGTTTGCGGTATTTAGGAATTTTTTTTAAATAATTAGATTTATTTAATCAAAGAAGAGGACATTGGGGTTTTAATTAAATAATTTGATTTATTTAATTAAATGGAATGGAAATTAGTGAGAAGAAGGTGAATTAATTTGATAAATTTCGTTATTTGATTAATAGTATAAATTGATGAATTTAACTAAATAATAAATATTATTTAATTAAATGGTTAGAGAGGAAGTGATTTAGGAAGAAAATATGCTAGTAATTAGATTGAGATGCATAATACTGATCAGGACTATTTAAGTGTACAAAAATATGTCAATATTGTATGAAAATATTACAACATCTAAGAAAATTTACAACATTTTCAAAATCATGCTTCTTTCATGAACTTTTCTAGACAATGTTCCTCTAGTCTTCATGACATCCAAGCACACCACTGAACAATTTTTTTGCATCAATAACACCTTTTTTCATCATACCAAAAACATATAATTTAGGATCAATTCCATCTCACTTTTGATCTCTTATTTGACATCAATGACACTTTTTGTTAATGCCAACATCCTCACTTGAAGGATCATTTCCCTCTCACCTTTGATCCTCTTTTGACATCAATTCCATTTCACGATTAATCTCTCCTTTTGATATCAATGCCAACAATATGAAAATAATCTCTCCCTTTGTCATTGATGGAAAAACTAAATTCTCAAACTACCAATGGTTTGATACCAATTGTGGATAATCACCTAAGATCAATTCTCCTTTTCTCACCCTTATGAGCATTGCATACTTTTATCCCATGCTCCTACTTTGAGCATTTACAAAATTTCTCCCCCCTTGACATCAATGTCAAAGTGTCACACTCCATAATGTGTTGTCTTAGGTCACCATTTTTTTGTAGCCTTCACTTCTCCTTAGCAATGGAAAAAGGGACTTTGCCTCCACCTTTGATTGATACCAAATAATACCAATTTATGCTCTCATACCAATTGTTGTTCTCAATCTTTGATCATAATGGAAAAACAATATTCTCTAACTTCTCTATACCAATTAACACTATCTAATGTTGGTTGAAGTGTCATTTCATTCTCTGAACCAATCAGGTTTGATGCCAATAACAGATGTTTTCCCTTTATTCTTTGTACCAATTTATATTCTAGACTTCACTATATCAGGTATAACATCAATTTGATACCAATAGTATCTACCCCTTAGACCTTGCTACATTCTATCTTACTATATACCTGAGCATTTTCTTCACTTCAAGCTCTGCATTAACTAAACTACTCTATACCAATTCACAATGGTCTGACACCAATTGGAACCACTCTACACTAATTATAACAAATGAAAATTTGAGTTTACTTATAGAATAACTTCCCCTCAGATATATCTCTACTTCTTGTAGACAAGGAGAATTTCTCTCAACATAGCAACTACACAAATTCTCTCTCTCTCAACTACTTGAATATTTTTCTTTTTGACAAGAATTTCAAAGAGAAATAGTGTAACCATAAATCTGCAACCATCAATTCATTAGAAATTTGTAAAACTTATTTTACCAAACTTGATCTATCCTTTCATTTCTAGGGATGAATACAATACCAATTTGGCTCCTCTTGGACTCATTGCCTATCACTATATATTAGTGATGTAAGGAAAAAATAGCCACATTGAGTGTTGCATACTAAATTTTCACTCTCCACACCTTCTTTGGCTTCTTTTCTATCTTTTCAACCTTCTTCTCAATAGCATGCGAGCGATTGTTCACTCTAGGGGACACATTATTTCTTTCATAATGTGTTATTGGTGTTACATAGTTTAACCTACAACTCTTAGATATGTGATCAAGATTATTTTAATTTTAGTAAATTACATTCATATTTGTTAAAGGAGTAAATGAATTTGTATTCACATATTTTATGCTCCTTCTCGGTGCAACTTTACATTCACAAACCCTATGACCAAATTGATTATAGGTATAACAGTAACCATAAATAACATCTAGAGTATTTGGTCATATATTTTCTTTGTGTAGTATGATGTGGTCTTTTTTTCTTTGAAATCTTCATGTATCTCATCCTTGTGAATCCATCTGCATCAAATCCCTTGGTAAGTTTATTTCTCCTCAAATTTTTAGGGACTAATTTTTCCACCTTCTTATTTGTTGCAGGCTTTTTCTTCTGATAATAAAAAACTAAATGGTTATTCTTCTTCATGTTTGTAGTAGGTATCTTTTCTTCTTCAACTTTCTTCTTTTCATTTGTGGGATTCTTCTCCTCTTTTTCTTTCTTCACCTCAACAATTGATTTTTATGATCTTACATTTCCACAGGTGTTTTCCTTGGAATAACTTGCACAAGATTTCTCTTTCTTTGTGTAATTTTTTTATTTTTCTCTAAATATATCGTATAATTTCGTAGAAGCACTGGTAGAAGGAATCTTTCCTTTTTCAAAACCAAGGCCAAACTTTTCTTTAGATTTTGGTGGATTTTATGATTTTATTAGTCCATCTAATATCTCAGAGCTACCTTTTAGATTTAGGCCCTTTTCAATCTTCTCTTTAGCTTTTTCTAAATCTTTTCTCAAGGCCACTATTTATAACTCAAAATTCATGTAGTCATTTGGTTTAGACTGTAGTTTAGATTTGAATATATCTTCCATCCTATTGGATTTATACACTTCTATCTCCAAGCTAATCACCATCTAATCAAATTCTTCAAGAATCTTGTTTAGCTTCTTTTATTTTTTTATGCATGTAATTTATGATTATTTTTCTACTTTTTCAAACTATCAATCTCATCTCTTAGATTATTAATTTCTTCTAAGGTTAAGATGAGTTCTCCTTCAAGGTCTACTTCAACATCCTCTTCACCAAAGGTTTCAATGTCTTCTTTATTAGGCCTTCCACCATGCTCATTAGAGGTCATTCCAAATTACATGAAAGGGTCATTCTCACAAGAACTTTCATGCTCATCATCTAATCTAACACTAACATCAGATAACCTATTTTCTTCTCTTGTGTGTAGATTCTTCTTATCCATCTACTTACTACTATTTTCTTGCTTAAATTTATGCTTTCCATCATAAATGTATTCAGAATCAAGATAAGCATTTTTGCCTCTCCTTAATCTTCTGATGAACACAACTTGCTCCTCATTAGTATCCTTAGATCTAGAAGTAGATGCTTCTAATTTATCTCTTCTAGCTTATACTTCTCCTACGAATGTATCTACACTCTTCTCATCCTCACTTGTCTTTTCGAATTTCAGACATCCCCCCATATTTTTGAATCTTGGTTTTCACCTTACTATCATAACCCTCATAAATAATATTTAATTTGTTCCATGTATCATGTGTAGTTTGATAGTGTATAACTTTGTTAGTAATCGATCTTGGCAACCCCATTATAATTTCAAACCTTGCCTTAACATTGTCTTCATAAGCCTTCTTTTCAATATTATTAGTGGGAAGACTAGCAAGAGCCTTATATCCCTTCTCGATTGGAATCCACACATCAGACCTTAGTAATTCCAAATGTGTCTTCATTTTGTTAGCCTAACACTAATAGTTTGATCCATCAAAGAGAGATTCACCACATGAAAATAAGTCTTCTTGATAACCCATTTTATGTTCACTTTTCCATAATCTATGCCACCTAATTAAGCTTCTCCTAGGGAACTTGGTGCTCTAATACCAATTTTTGGAAAAAAAATCCTATTGAGAGGGAGGCGAATCAGTAGATATTATAATTTCAACCCTTGAAACCTTTATGCATATTACTTCCTTAAACCATTAGTGTGCAGATTAGAAACTTAAGATGAAGTAACATAAACATGCACACATAAATCATCACATAACACATGATGTATGTGGAAAACATAAGATGGGAAAAACCATGGTGAAAAAGGTTGCTTGCGTCTACTATTCAAATCGAGCATCACAGAGAAATATTTTGTTACAATATTTAAGGGCACCAACCCTAAGGAGACAAAAATCCCTTGATTTATGAGCACCAACTCCAGGGAAGCACTGAATCCTTGATTTAGGAGCACCAAATCTAAGGAGACACGAATCCGCTACATTGAGAACCAACTTAGTTATTTGATGGCACCAACCAATCAGATTTACATTTACAAATACATTTTGATTACAATTCAAAGTTACAACTTACTTCACAACTACACAGTACTTTATTGCATTCTCTACAACTCACTCTCTATTGTTGGTGTTGTAATATAATAAACATGTTCTCCTCTACTCTATAACTCTTTGTCCTGTGGTGTCACAATATGCCCTGAGACTGTAATACTTGGGGACCTAAGTGAAAAAATAATTCTTATGGAAAGTGATGGCTAGTTGAAGAGATCATAGGAAGTTAAAGGATTTTATTTAGAGTACTTCATGATTCAAGTGTATTGGGTACTAGGTACCAGGTACTTGAAGGACATAAATGTGAAAGTGATAATGTAAGGTTTGGGAAAAATGTTCAAGTCCTAGAGCAAAGGTCTAAGAAAATACGGAGGTTTCGATAAAATTTGGGGTTCAGGAAAATTTATTAGTAAAAAATTGAAGTATTGGGTACCAAGTAACAATGTTGACTTAAAGTTAAATGTTTAAGTTTTCTCAAAGGTCCAGTAACCTAACTAAAAGTGAATAATTATGTGAGAATATGATTTTAAAAGTGTGATATTTATGATGAGTTTAAAATGATGGTTTATTAATAATGGTTTTGTTTTCATGAGTTTTATAAAAAAATTAAAAGGGATTTAATCTATAGAATTTGTGCTTGCAAGAGAAGTAGATTGTGATGCAACATTCGAGTATGGATGATCAAGAAAATTTGGATCGAGAATAGAATCATATATTGATCGAGCGATACGTTTTGGGAGTTTGTGTGAAGGAGGAGCTTGCATTGCTAGAATATTGAGAATTTTGGTATTACAAATAAATTGAAAGAATGCACTAACCTCTGGTATGATTCAGGTTACTATCCTAGTGATAGTAAGAAGATGAAAGACCTGAAAGAGTTTAAAGAGGTAAAAAAGGTTGACATCTATTGACTTAGTAAAAAAATATCCTATCAGTTGTCATATTCCATGTTCCTTGTTGTGATTCATCCCTTGTATTTACTCTCATGTATTTATCTTATCTTTCTTGTGTCTTGTTCTTATAAAAGGCCGAAAAATGTTTCATTTTAAGTTAAGTTCAAAATTTGTGGATGTTGAAAGAGACAAAAATTCTTTAAGTTTTGTTCTTTTTTTCCTATTTTTTGAATCATTCCAGATTAAAAAATTATATGAACATAGAAACTAATCAATATCAAAGATAATTTGAAATCTACCACATGGTATGAAATCTTTTGTTGTTGGTTGTTTATTTAGCTGGACAAGATTATATGTTGTGACATTTAAGGGTGCATGGAGAGCCTACTTGGTGTCTAAAAAACCCTCCCTTTCTTTAAAATATCACATTATTCTATACCTACCTATGAAGCAATCTGGTGAAGTATAGAGTTGTTTTCTTTGATTTGTTTAATTCTTGGGGCATGCGTGGATAATACATAGGAGCCACTTTACTTTTCAAGTATTTTTTATACTTTATTTTAGAATAGATGTTTAAATTTTAAAAAATGTTCCAAAAAAAGAGTTGAATAAATGAAAACTTTATTGCAAATATTTTATTTCCATCATATTGTTGATTTTTTAGAGCTAAATCTACTTATGTGATAGTGAATTTGCTTTGAATTCATCAAATGTTATTGCAAATTTATTGATTTCATGAAACTATCTAATGACCGAATCACGAATATCTTTTATAGGTCTCTAAGATTCCCTTGAGAATCAAAAATTACCATTTACCCCTCATAATTAATAGCATTATCACAATGAACCCTGATGTGAACCTAGTATGGTCAATACCTGACATAAACGAGCCTTGGGATTAAGTTGAGCTAGCCTAAGATTTAGGTTGTCCTGGTTTAGTCTTTCAAGTAAGGATAGGTTCTTACAGTTTTTCTGTGAGGATTGATCTACACTGTTGGTGTATGACTAACATCATGATAAATAGGAACTAGTTCTAGAAGGAGGGCCATATATTTCCCTCCAGTTTTATTCAAAATCAATATTGTTGTCCTAGTTTTGGGTTTGAGAGTTTCTTGTAAGATTAAAGTCTATTCAAGTTGATAGTATAAAAATGGAAGTTGACAAGCTCAGGGAAATCCTTAATTGTAGGTTGCATCCTTTGAGTTTATTCACCTTTGGTAGGGTCACTGAGTGTAGAATTCATGATACAACTAACCATGGTTAAATTGATTATGATTTTTTTTTAAATAGGGTAAGTTTGGCCACACATAAAGTAATTTGGTTAATGAAAGAGGATTTAACTACTAAGAGAATGGAACCAATAATGAAAAGAATTTAAAATTCTGAGAAATTGCATAATCCTAGTAAAACTAGAAATGTTAAAAAATTAATTGCTAAATCAAGTTAGTTTATTAACTGCAATTGTCATGAAGAAAATCCTAAAGTTTTGTAGGAAAATGAGCAAGAACATCAAGACTTGGAAAAAACACATCAAAAATGAGAAAATAGAAGTGATGAGTCATTGAAATTTTCACACATGGAAGATGACGCATGTTTTTTTCCCTCAACTGAAAATACACAATTTAAAAAGGGAAATTTTCTTGATTTCATACAAAATATAGAATATCAATTTTTACTTTCTCTCTCTAATGATAATGTAAATTTTGTTACTTCTTGGTCTAACAAAGTTAAAAGTGAAGGCAAGGCCAAAGACTCAAAGAATCTCAAGGAGAAGGAGAATCGAGAAATGAGCATAGTCATTCATGGAAATGAACAGAGTGAAGAAGAAAGCCATTAGCCAGGGCTGGAAGAAGATAGAGTATGGAATAATCAACAATGGTGTGTGCAATTGACCTTTAACGAGGTCATTTTCACACATATGAGCCAATTTATTGGTAAGTACACATTTGAATTTATGTTTGTTAAATGTACAAAAATTAAGATAATTCATTGTTATAGTAGGAAATTTGAAATCTATTCAAGTGAATTTAAGGATAATCCTATTGTAATTTGTATGAAAACCACCATGAATATAGTGATAGAGATTAAAGTAAAAAATTTAGTTAGGGCTAATCAATTTTTAGGGTAAATTTTAGTTAGATAGGTTATTTTTTTCATAGAGTTAGTTTTTTTCTTTCTGGTTTGTTCTCGACATTAACAAATTTTTCTTAATTTAACACACACACATGAGAGTAAATTGAAATATTCTAATGATATTGCATCATGAAATGAAAAAATAAAATAATGCACAAAAAGTACACTCTTAAAGTAAAAAAAAGAAAAAAATTCATATTTATGTGTATACTTTGCATATACATGGAAAGACAAAGTTTCTCATCGTAAAAGTGTTAAAAAGAGAAAAAGGAAGGAGTTGAGCTATAGCAATAGGGTGGTCATTCAGAAAATTTGGGACACTTCATCCATAAGAGCAGTGTATCCCAAGTAAGCATTGTCCCAGTAAGCATCAAACTTAAGGGTATGGAGATCGGTCAGAAATGGCTAGAGGGGAACTAATTATCCTTCTTCTTGAAACCAAGGAATGGCATTAGTAGAGAGAATTTCAATGGTCGAATATGAAATGGACAAGAAATAGTCCAAATTCCGTAAGAAAATAGGTTGTATTATCATATTTGCAGAAGTACAAATTTCTTTAACAAAAATTCCAAGATCTAGAAGCGAGGCTACGAACTGTGAAGCCAAGTCTGAATTCAGCTGGTAATATTCTCTAGATTCAACAAACATTTCCCCAAGGACTAGGCACAAATTTGGTGTAGTAAAGCCAACAATCCGAAGAAAGAAAATCCTGTTAAGTCGTTGGGTAGTAATGTGACCCATGAAGCCATTCTAGCAATGAACACATGTCAGAAAATTTGGAGTGTCCATGGCCTAGAAGTAAGAAAGCACAAGGAAAGTGAAAAAGATAAACAATAATTGAGAGAAAAGAAAAGATGTGAAGAATTTGAGAGAGAAATGCAGAATGTGTAGAAAACCATGAGGAAGTTGCGATACATATTTGTCTGGATTGATGTCTTGTAAAATGCAAGTTGAGGTGGCAACCAAACAAGTTTCTCTATAGAGGAATATTTAATCTAATTAATTCTCACATAATTAGTGGCTATTTGCTTCAAATTTTTATAGTACGAAGATCATGAATCAAGAAAATTGAAGATTTCAAAATAATGGTTGTCATTTGAGTATGTTTTATTGAGCTATATTAATCATGAAGGTGTCCATTTGTGCAATGCAAAAAGGAAAATCAAGTCGGTAAGATAGTACATGTTAGCATTTAGGAATTGAAAATAAATAATATGTGTGTGTTAAGGCATGCAAAATAAATGCAGAGTATTATGGTCATAATTAAGTGTCATCATGACAACTTTGATGCATTAATGTGGTGCAACACCATCAAATCAGAATTGCTAGCCGAGTATTTTAGTGGTTGCCATAAAATTAAAATGGAAGGGTTGTAATTGGTGGTTCTAAATTTAGATTTAATTTGGCAATTGAATTTTTTACTGTTAAATTTTAACTTATGCATATTTTTTAATAGATAATAAATTGTAGTTAGCTACGATTTGGCATAAGGGTGGTAAAATTTAGCTAGAAAGTTGCACCTATAGGGAATAACTAAATAAGTTTGTGGGAATAAATGAAATGATGAAAGGATTTGTATTGAATGAAAAATAAAAATGTAACCTTCACTACCACTATAATTTTGAACCTAATAGTGCGCTTCATTACCTGCAAAGCTAGAAGCAAATGAGCTTACTCTGAAATATCAAAAGAACTAAAAAAGATGAATAAAAAAGAAATATCAAAAGCAAAAAATTCAAATTTTTAGACTATCCAAATATCTCTACTGGGCCTATGGACACTTGGTTGGCAATAGAGCTATGTTTGGGGGAATTACAAAGATAACCTTGTTGGGGCTATGGATGCTTAACTGGCAACAAGGCTCTATCCATGGTTGGCTTTGGAGGATTACCAAACTATGTAGTTCAATGTCAATGAACTAATTTTTTCACTGAATTCTATCACCTTTATATCAGAATCTAGTTAAAGGTAAGGGGTTATTATTTGAAATATCTATAAAATAGAATTTTTAGCGGGCGATTCCATCCTGAGTTTCTTATAAATTTGGATGTATTGGTTGAAATTTGTTGTATGGTCTCACAACATGCCCCGAATGTAAGACTTGGGGACACAAGTGAAAAAATAATGCTTATGGAAGATAGTGGCTAGTTGAAGAGATCATTGAAAGTTAAAGTCAAAGGAAATTTTTTTGGAGTACTTCATGATTCAAGTGTACTGGGTACGAGAAGGCCAAAAATGTGAAAGTGTTAATGCAAGGTTTTGGGTGAAATATTTCGATCTAAGCGAAAAGGTCTAGGAAAATGTGGATGTTTTGGTAAAATATGAGGTACGAGACTGTTTATTGGTAAAAAATTTAAGTATCGAGTACCAAGTATTGGGTAACAATGTTGAGTTAAAGTTAAATATTTAAGTTTTCATAAAGGTCTAAAGGTCTGATAACCTAACTAAAAGAGAATAATCATGCAAGAATATGAATTTAAAATCATGATATTTATGATGAATTTAAAATAATGGTTTATTAATAATGGTTTCATTTTCATGAGAGTTTTATGAATGTTTTAAAAGGGATTTAATGTGTGGAATTTGTGCTTGTAGGAGAAGCAGATTATGATGCAAAATTTGGGTATGGATAGTCAGGAAAATTTAGATCACGAATAGAATCATATCTAGATTGGGTGATACATTCCAAGATTCTATGTGAAGGAGGAGCTTGCATTGTAAAAATACTAGGAATCTTGGTATTATGAATGAGGTGAAAGAATATGCCAACCTATGGTGTGATTCATTCTTGAGAGTATTAAGCCCAAGGTGTAACCAAAATGTAGGAAAAGAATGATAAATCAATAATTCTAAATATATGGGAAAGCTCCTACATCCTATTTAGATTCAAGTCGCTATCTTGGCAATAGTAAAAAGATGAAATAATTGAAAGGGTTTAAAGTGTTGAAGAAGGTTGACATTCATTGACTTTATCAGTATTTCTCCTACTAGTTCTCATATTCCATGTGCCTTGTTGTGATTTGTCCCTTGGATTTCCTCTCATGTATTTTCCTTATCTTTCCTGTTTCTTATTGTTACAAAAGGTTGGGAGATGTTTCATTTTAAGTTAAGTTCAGGATTTGTGGATGTCACAAGAGCCAAAAGTTCTTTAAGTTTTATTCTTTTTTCCTATTTTCTGAATCATTCCAGATTTAAAAATTGTATGCAAATAGAACCTAATCATAAACAAAGCTAAATTTAGAGCTACAACCTGGTATGAAATATTTTTTAGTTGGTTGTTTGTTCAACTGGACAAGACTATATGCTACACCATTTAAGGGTGCATACAAAACCTACCCAGTGTCCAAATAAAACTCCCTTTCTTTAAAATATCGCATCATTCTATGCCTAGATGTGAAGCAATCTGGTGAAGTATAGAGTGTTTTTCTTTGATTTTGTTAATTCTTGGGGCATGTGTGGATAATACCTGGGCAAAATTTTACTTTTCAAATATTTTTGATGCTTTATTTTAGAATAGATGTTTAAATTTTAGAAAATGTTCCAAAAAAGGAGATGAATGAATACATTTTTTATTGCAAATCTTTTGTTTCCATAATATTGATGAATTCTTAAAACTAAATTTAATTAAGTGATAGAAAATTTAATTAAGATTCATAAAATTTTATTGAAAATCTATTTGATTTCATGAAATTATCTGATGACCAAACCAAGAATATCTTTTACCGATCTTTATGATTCCTTTGAGAATTATAAATTATGATTTACCCCTCGTGATTAACAACATTATCATAATTAACCCTGATGCGAACCTAGTATGGTCAAGACTTGACATAAACGAGCCTTGGGATTAAGATGAGTTAGCCTAAGATTCAGGTTATCTTGGTTTAGTCTTTCAAGTAAAGATAGGTTCTCGCGGTCTATTTGTGAGGATTTATCTATATTATTGGTGTGCAACTAATATTGTGATAAACAATCTCTTTCTCCTCTACCCTTATAATATTTCATGTTCTGAATGTTGATCATTGAGGCTTACACCTCTCTGATAGCCTTATGGGAAATTCAATGAGTGGGGGAATAATTTTCCCCTCACTGTACACCTCTGGGATTTTTATAGAAAGTTGTCTCTTCTCTAAGTTTGGAGAAAAGGGTAGAAGAAAATTTAAATATAAAACATGAAAATGGTGATGTGCCAACACTTTTATAACATTTCAAACCCAATTCCATTTCTATGAATGATATATTAGACATAGAATGCCACAACCTGTTATTTTTGGGAAAAGAATGAGCAATAAAGGTTAAGTACAAGCACAATGTAGTCTTTCAAATCTCCTTGTGATAAGTGCTCATTAAGGTTTGATCAAGTATTAAAGTTCCAAAATTTAATAGAAAAAATTAGAAATTTTGGATAAACCCTTCCTCTTATTACAACATAATATGAAGAAAAAATAACTCTTAAAGAAACTAGACAAGTTCAATAGACATAATCCAATATATGTAGGTTATTACTACATCATATAAGCTTACAAAATGGAAATCAACTACTCAAAATATTTGAATAAAGCTTAACACAATATTTTATTCTTTAAAAAACCATAAAGAAGGAACTTGACAAAGGCCATAACATGCACGGTTTCAAATATTTATTCTAAATAGATCGTGCTTAAATATCAAATGAACTTTAGAAAAAAAAATTTATTCCAATATGATAATAGTTTGAGTTAAAAAAATATAACATGCCAAAACAAAGTAGTGTTCTACCAACTTGAAACTTCTAAAAATACTTCTATAACTATGGAAAACTAAAGAACATATTTTTTCCAAAAAGAGGAACTTTCAAGAACTTCTTCTTTTTGTTGCCACCTCCTATTTATACATGGAAAGGGAGAATTTTTGCCAATGTCCCAAAAGTAAATACTACTATATGCCAGCATCTCATAACTCTTGACCCAATTGTAGATATTTTACTAGGTCACAAAAATATTTGTTCATTAATCCCCAAATACCTCATTTATATCATTTAGATAATTAGCAAGGATTTCCCTTTGTAAAAAATTGGATCCTACAAAACAACCTGGAAAAATTTGGTTGACTAGTCACATAGGTTGGTGGTGCTAACTAAAAACTTCTAGCTTGAAAATAAGGAAAATCCTAGCATGCTCCAACAAAATCCAAAAAGATATTGCTCCTTTAAAGCGCAACTTGCCCAAAATTAAGAGATGATGTGTTGAGCGGGTTGGGAGTTATAGAGTTATGAGAACAGCCTTAGAGAAAATCCCCACCAAGATGACACATGTCCCAACTTTCTCTTGAAAGGAAGATGATAAAAAAAATTCATGCAGCCACCATGTGGTGCATTGCATGCCTTTTGGAATAAATTTTTCTTTAAGCATGGATTCATCTCAAAGCCAAAAATGTATAAAATCAAAAAATCAGAAAGAATATTAGGAAAAATTGCTTCATAATTCTGGTGACTCACAAGGGGGCCTTCACTTTCGGACGCACAAACCTAGAGATCTGGTAGTTCTTGGAGTTTCAGGAAGGTAGAATGTTGTACCTCCCAATCAAAATTAGTGGTCCAAATGAGAGTGTGAAGGATTGTGTATGCTTGATCTAACTCAAAGACTTCCTTATAAGAAACAACTCCCTATCTTACAAAATAGCACCAATGTGGTAATATAGATGAGAAAGGGGAAAGATCTCATGCTCGATTTCATCAATGGTGGGCATTGGGCTTAAACTTAGGATCTCTATAGAATTCTAGAACTTTTGTCTAATTGCATATGTGATCTTCTCTACTGATATCAAATCTACATCGAGTGAGACAAGAGGAGAAAAACTGAAGCTAACTAGAATATTGAAATCCTTCTTAATCGCGTCAACCCTTCTATTCAACACTGCTTGTCTCTCTTTGCTCTTTGCTATGAATTTGTGGTAATTGATGAAGTCACTCAATTTACTTGAGGTGAACCTTCGATCTAGAATCCTTGTACTTCTTAGAGCCTCATCAGTAGCCACACATAATATATAAATCATTTTTTGTGATTCCATGACTCAGGGAGCATATATTTACAAAATTTGGTTAGCCATCGGGCCAACTTTTTGTTTAATTCTTAAACATCCCTTCAAAACTATAGGGCTGGCCTAAGAATAGTAACTGCAACTATGATCCATTCCCACTGCATGGATATGAACTTATTCAATATTGGGAGGGTCCCAGACCCTTGTGCAAGAGTTAACTCCTGTCAAAACTGAAGCTCTCTCGCCCTTACATTCTCCTCCATTTGATTCTTCTCTCGGTGGGAATTTTTTAGTTTGGAGTTCAACCTGTAGAGCAGACATGACCTATTTCTCTTTCCTTATCCTTTCTACTTCTTCCTAGTCCCTTTTTAGATTGTTGAAGGCCTAAGATCGAACATTATCTAGGTCTCATTGTATGTTTCCCTGAGTACTTTGGTATGCTGGGTTTTTCTGGCGCTCTATAGTAAGCTCAACTCTTAGTTTTTCAACTTCGACATATAGTTGGACCTGTTCATCTTAGGGCTCCTTGAGCAACTTAGTTGCTTCTCCTTGTTGATTTTTTATCTATCTTATGTATGTCATCTCAAAATCTCTAGCCTTGATCTCTTTCTATAACCTACTCACTGTTTCCCTTACATTTATCAACTTTGCCTCATGCTTATTCAATTTTCTATCCAACCTTTCATAATCAACATATACCACCTTTTGGGTGGCCTTGGCTAAGACCACCTTGTCACACAGATGAGTTTCATTTAAATCCAAACCTATGGATCTGATAGTCTAATCCTTCATCTTCATTTGTCCCTCAAGCTTGGACATGAGTGGATTCATAGTAGTGATTAGAAAAGAATTCCTTTCTTCATTGAAGCAAGCTTCAATATTCTTGGTAGCTTGCTACATGACATTCTTTAACAACTATTTCTACTTTTTGGTTTGTTAGGCCTACTTGGTTGCATCTAAATTCTCTTGGAGACTCTGAGGGGTATCAATTCTTTGTGTGGAAATTGAAGCACTTGGAGGGAGACACAAAAGGGTGACAAAAGGAGAGAACTTAGATATATGAGAATGTGGGGAGGTAAATGGGAGTGTAATCATGGAAAATGGTGGGAGACCAAATTGATATTGGGCAAGGAGAAAACCATTTGGGGTGAAAAGAGAAAAAAATGGAAGTAGGGATGTTTTCCCAGAAGTGGATGGACCTAGAGTGATGGTAAAATGGATGTTTCAGCTCTTTCAATGGGGGCCCTTGATGAGGCGATCAAAGAATCAATAGTGGCTGAAGTGGATGCTGCTCGTTCGACACATGAGGAAACTTCACAAGCTTCATATTTAAAATGGTTGGGGATTCATTAAGGACTAAAATATTAGGGTCCACAAATGGACGATTCTTCTCCACAGATGGGGGAGGAAGAATAACTAGACATGAAGAGGTAGAAAGAAGAGATGGATTGAAACTTACCTGGGCTGTGAAAATTGAAACACTTTGCAAAAAAGATTCCACTTCTTCTTCTCCTCTAGATGATGCATCGAATCTGCCTAGATCTTGGACTTGCCTCCTCTTTTCACGATTAGAACTAGTACATTCTAATCCTTTAGCAGTAAATCCTAAAAAAAATTTACTTTTGATAATCACATCGGACCTTCTTGGTGACTGTCAAGTAATTTTCCCTTTGCTTCAGGAACTGATGGACGACATGACCTATGGGTACTTTTTCCTTGATACTTTCCTTTTGTCTAATTCTTAGGGTTGGGAAGCATGGTGGGAAAGTTCCTCCTATTCAATCTCATGACTTGTCTCAAAATTTCTACTATGGGTATTGGTCTCTTCATCATAAACCTCATCAAATATTTCATCATGTACCTACAAGTCTCCATATAGGTAATTAGGGCATCTCATCTTTTGTCAGAACCTCTAGAAATATACCTTCTTCCTTTCTGACCATCTCAAGCATTTCAATTGTGTGTTGATATATTTACCCATTGTGAGGTTCTTCTGATACTTCGCCTATGCAATATAGAAATTCAGCCATGCAGGTCGTTTGGATGGTATGCAAGCCAAGTTGATGTATAATTTTGGCCTTTCCTGAGTCATCTTTTTCCTTGAATCAAAATACTCCTAAGTCTCATGTTTCAAATTCAAGAGCTTCCTTGTCAGATTGTAGTCCCATGTGTCATATTAAAACGAAGCCTAAGATTTCCAATTTGTTAGTGAGCTCACCTTCTACCTTACGCTTTTCTAGTGCTACCTCACTATTGGAAATATTAAGGGGGATCAAGTATAGCCTTGTATTATTCCTTCCAACACTATAGGTGTTGTCTACAAGGGTTTCCTAATGTCATGCCTCAGAAGAAAAAAATAGTTACAAATTTGGGGAGTTTGAAAGGCTCCCTGATGAGACCATGGGATTTGATAAATGTAAAATCATCACCCAGGAAATAATCCACTAGGGTTTGTGAAATCATCATCCATTGCAAGTCCTCAGGAGAGAAAAGGCCCATAGGGCATGGGAGAAAATATTGAAGTATTGGCCCCATAATATCATCCAAAAACTAGTAGTGGTCCCATGTTCTTGAAAACACTTGAGTCCATATAGAAATTGGTTGATAGAAACCCTTTACATTGAACCTAAATATTGGCAAACATTTCTCTAGAAACTCATAATTTTGATGCAAAATTAATTGAATGAAGAAAGAAGAATACCTGAATTTATACTCAGTGTCATAGGTCTTTAGTTGCTCTAGCATCCCTTTGGCTACTACATGAGAAAAATCATAATATTTATGAACTTTCTCTCTTTTAAGCATGAAATCCAGGTCCATTTTAAAGGGATGGACTTCATCATGATCAAGGCCATAAATCTAAGATAGCATTGATAAAATAGACTATGTGTCCCTGAATTTTCTATGCATGAGAGGAAAAGAGAAGCAATCTCTCTCTAGTATTTCCTTCATTTCATCCTCATAAAATCTTCCCTTCTTGATTCTACCTTCCTAGAAAATTTTCATATCTTCCTCATCAAAGTGTTTGAAACCCCAAGTTTTAGGTATGGTCATTGAAAAAATTGTAAATTTGATCTTGTTGCCAACAATAGCTCCTATCTCCTTGGTGAATCTTTTGGCACATGCATCTACCAGCTCTGGGCATGGGTGCATGGTGAGCAACATGAACTATGGAAAACCACAATTCCAGAGTCGAGCCACAAAATTTTTTAGATGACCCATGTTGATTCATTATTTGCAATGCCCCATCCCTGAGGTTTTTAGGGTTAATAGCCAACAGTGGGTGAAAAATATTGTCGACAAAATATTGCGCTGCCTCTTTTACAATACAATTATCTGGTTACATTGATTTGGTGTAATCAAACTACCATTCTTCTAGCATTGGAGCATTGGTGAATGAATTCCTCCCAAAGATGTTGACATATCCTAGCCTTTTGGGTGAGGCTCTAGCCTTTCTACCAGATGTCGCTACTTCTGCCATGGCTGTGCTGAGAATTTATAGAGAGTTTTTTCAATGAAATGACCACTTTCCTTTTTCTACTCAAAAAAATATGCCTTTGGGTGTAGTTAATTCCTTTGAGCATACATGAATTTAAGGCTCTACCATTACCACCAGTCCAATAAATATTGCCATTGAGGTGATACATGTAGATTTGAGATTTGTATCCCTCTAGAATGCCAAAAATTTAGTGAGAATGGAATTAGTACATTCTCCCCTCCACCGCTTTTCACAAATAATCTCATTACACTGGAAAGGGTGATTTTAACCATGAGAAACATGCTTAATTAGTGCAAGGTACTTTTCAAAAGACGTGCCCATTTAATTTTTTAGAATTTAATGTGGTAATCCATTTATTCTCATATAAGAAAGATAGCTAGTGTTGATCATGGAAAATGACACATGTCGATGATCGAACTATGTGAGCATTTACTCCTGATGCCTAAATTTAATATTCAAGACCTCTTGACAGATTTTTTGTATGATTCATCTCCTGCCCTCTAGTTGCTTTGGTATTTCCTCCATTTTCGTCAAGCCAAAAATAGAATTCTCATTTGTTGGGTACATCGACACATATTTTTTATAAATAGCTATGCCACCTTATTAAAATATTCATCCACAATTATTATTCTAGCTTTTCTTGCTATCTCCTATTCCTCTACAATTTTTTGATCTATCACAATGTCACTCAGCCCAGGCACTCTTTTTCTACTTCTACTATGGAGGCCACAATACACCTTCATGGGGGAGGTCACCTGTGATAGAATTAAGTACCTGGTGAAGAAGTGCAACCACCTTGGTATCGTTGCATTCAAGTGGGTATTCAACCTGCACTATATTGATGATGAGAAATAGTTGACAAGCAATTGCAACATTGTTTCTTGCTTTGTCACCTCCTTGCTTGACCTTAAAATCACCAAGCTTATGATAATTGAATTGTGCCACTAGATGTTTGACTCCATACTACTAGAAGGGCTAAAAAAAATTGTGCGAGTGGCTATCCTTGGTCTCAATATTCCAAGTACCATTGAAATTTGTAGGCACATCGATTATGGTATGGATGTGGCCTAGTTGTCATTATTGTTTTACTTTCACATCGTAGACCTTGATGGGAATCATTTGATGTCTTTGTTGAAAATCATCTACATGCTATGAGAGTATGGTGTGGAATGTGTTTCTGGGCTCAACTGGAGGAAACACTTCAAGTTTCTGGTATACAACTATAGGAAGGAGAACTAAGGTCCATGTTGTGTCGATCCCGCGTGTGTTGTGTGTTCACCCCCCTTTTCAACTTAACAAAGAAGACAAAGAACCCAATGATGAGATGCTTCGACTACGTAACAATGGCTAGAGGCTTAGCTTTTACTGTTTTTTGCATGTTGCCTCGATTTTGCTTCTTTTTGTTTAGTGACTCTTTTTGGGTTTGATTGAGAGGGCTTTGTGTTTAAATATGAGCCTCAGGCTTGTATTACATTGTAATTTTTTTGATGAATATAATATAATACAATACTTTTCCACTTTCTCTATGTTATTCACATGGCTTATTCTCAAAAATAAAATATGTTTACAAAAAAAATTAAATATGGTACATAACTATGAGGCTTTTTAAATAGCTTATGCATTAATGGAAGGATTTTAGACAAATAACATTCACCAGTATATCCACAATGTTACCTTCCATATCTTCAAACTCATATGCATTTTTTTCCTTGCACACACTGATATGAGAGGGTCCCTTCCATACCGCTTCAAATTTTGTATGTTGTCCTAGTTTCGCATTGTGCTCATAGTATTTTAGTACCAGGTTCCCTTCCTTAAAATATGGGTTGGCAGTATTTCTATCAAACCATCACTTTACTATCTATTGGTAGCCAATCATGGATCCATAAGCCTTTCTCTATCCTCCTCGACTTTGAGGAGTTTCACCAACCTTACTTCCATTTCATCGCTTTCTTCAATCTCCAAGGCCTTTAGTAGTTGCAAGCCAAGGGTCTCTATGGAATCAAGTAGAACTACCTCTTTTTTATATACCAGTTCATAAGGAGAGGCCTTCAGGATATGCTTGGGCATAATATTTTTTTCCCATAGAGTAGCTCATAGGTGCTTGTGCCAATCACTTTGTCACTCTGACCTAATATGCTTGATTAACCTAATTAGGTTTTTTTGGTTGACTCTGCTAACCCATTTTCTTTAGGGTAGTAATTTGATGAAGTTTTAAGGTAAAATCCATGTTTGATAGTGAGATCCAACATCCCCAAACCTTTAAAATCATTTTCATTGTTGGATATGATAGTTTTTGGCAAACCAAATCTAGTTACCAACTCCTCAAGGAATTTCATGATCTCATCCTCTATAGAATCTTTTAGGGCAATAGACTCCATCCACCTTGTGAAGTAGTTAGTCGCCATAAGGATCCAATTATAGCCAACACCAGAAATGGGATTTATCATCCCAAAAAATCCATACCCCATTGAGGAAAGGGTTCCTCAATTACAACTGGGCTCAAAGGAAAGGTGAAATTATTTCTTTTTCTAGCAAAATATTGGAATTGAGTACAATTTTTCACCAGATGGTGAACTTTAGAAAACATGGAGGGCCAATAATACCCTACTCACATTATCTTTAAGGCAGTAGTCTTGGTGGATAAATTTCCACCCTCGGGACTACTATGATATTCATTAAGAAATCTTTCTGCATGTGGCTTATTCAAGCATCAGAGAAGGACACCATCATAATTCCTTTTAAATAAGATATCCTCAATTAATACATACCTAGTGCCTTATAATTGGTAGTATCAAATTTTGTGAGATAGAAGGTTGGTTGAGTACTACCCATTTTGTATATACTATGTTCGATTCATCACCCAAGACTCGTTAGACTTGAACTAGTTTTTTATAAACTTGATTGATCTCCTTCTCATCTACAAAACTTGATTCTTGTGCAAGATATTTGCACAAACCTCTTCCTCAAACCAACTTGGTTGGTCTAATGTCTACATTATACTCTAGGATCTTGGTGATCCAGTTTTCTCTCTTCTCAGTTATCTCACCTTCAGTGATATGCTCCCTAACATTGGGATGTGTGATGAGAATGGTGTTCTATTCGTTGACACCAAGTGTCAAAATTTTTTTAGGCTTTTAACAATGGAAAAAGCCTACTTTTCAAAAAAAATATGCCTTGTTTCATATCCTTTATGAGTTCTTGAGTGAAATGCGATAGGATGCTCTCTGTTATTTCCCTCATCCTTCTGAGTGACTACAAAAGATATGTTATGTTGGCCGCTATATACATAGAGTAGAAAATGTTTGGAAAAGTTTGGGTTATCCAACAATAGAGTGGAAAAGATAGCTACCTTTATTTCCTCGAAAGTTTCTTTGCCTTCAGGTGTCCATTTCAACATTAGGTTCTTTTTGAGCATCAACATGATAGGTCTCATGATTCCAATAAAGTCTTAAATGAACCAACTAACAAAGCTCATTTTTCCTAGAAAATACTACAATCCTTTCTAATTCACTAGTAGGGGTAACTCCATTATAGATCTCACCTTTTCAAGGTCTATTGTTATTCCCTCCTTCAATACTACAAAACCAAGTAACTTGCCTTGGGGGACTCTGAAAACACTTATTTTGGGATTCAAAGAAATCCCAAACTACTAAAATTTATGGAGAATCTTTTCTAGATGATCAAAATGATCATCCCTTGACTTTGAAAAGATGGTTAGGGCATCCAGATATATTAAAATAATCAGATTAATCAACCCTCTGAAAGAAATATCCTTTTCTCACTCAAAAGTCGCACCAGTGTTTGAAAGTAAAAAGGGCATATTTGCATATGTGAATGTTCCCCACTTAGTTGTAAATTTTATTTTATGTTGGTCACCTTCCTTTACATTTACCTAGTTATAGCCTAAAAAATTTTCGAGCAATGAGAATATCTTCGATTTGGCCATGGTCTGCAAGATATTCTCCATTCATGGAAAAGGATAGTGGTCTTTGAGTGATGATTTATTCAAATATTTGAAATAAATATAGAGCATAATGTCACCATTATTTTTCCAAACTAGTCCATATTAGACACCTAGCTAGAATGCTTAATCGAATATATGATCCTAGATTTGATCAATTCGGTGAGCTCCTATACCATCAATGCTTCAACCTTTAGATTGACTGGTCTTTGTTTTAGTTGGATGGGATTTGTCCCTTTGGACAAGTCAATAGTATGTTGAATTATGCCTGATCATACCCACTAAGATCATCATAGGTCCAAGCTATGACCCCGTCATATCTAGAACATAGATCCTTTAGTCTTTCCTTATCCTTTTATGGAACATCCCTTTCGACTTTTAACTTTCTACCGCTTCCATCAACTTCTTCATAATCCCTCACGTCTGCAGTGAACCTATGTTTTCCCTTTCTTGTGTCTTGAAATTCTAAAATATTTTCAAGGGAAATTAATCCTCAAGGAATCTTATTGCCTTTCAACTAGATAACGTACTCTTTGAGATATTTTTCTCCTAGCTATGAATAGTTAGAAGCTCCTCCTAATTTCTATAAAAATATGACTAACTAAATATCATCCTCAAATACTTTCCAATTTTGATGATTGTTGGGAGTTTACATTTGGACAATGATTTGTACTACATTATGCTTTGTTGTTGAGTCGAGAACTAGTTCAAATTGTGAACCAATTGAATCCATCTGATCAATGACACTGTTTTCAGATTGAGGAATGACTTGTATATTAAAAGCTTCAAAAATCTCAATAAAATCCCATATCTGATGTTTGTATGACTTAATTCTTATATTATTCATATTTGATTGCCCACATACCTGGCTCACAACCAACTCTAAATATTTGAATGCTTGCATTCTCTTTATACACATTCACTCTACAAGAATCAGACAGTGGACCAAGGCTTCATATTCTATATCATTTTTCGCGCACCAAAACTAAAAATGATAAGCCTTGAGGGTCTCCAATCTTGTTGGGGACACTAGTTAGACACCCACGCCAAAACCATCTTTTCATTTGGTGCCATCAAAATATAAGGTCCATAGATTATTTTCACCCAGATCATCATATTCCTCCTGATCCTTGATCATGAATTTCAGGAAGACTTGAGAATCATCAAAGATCACATAGGTTCCTAGTCCTGTTGCATGAATTTTTTTGAAAGGATTAGAATCAATGAATTGGATGAGGAGGACCTCCTCTTTAGGTTTCCATTCACTCATGTATTCTTTGTCCTCCAACATCTCTACATAATATCTCTCCCTTTGTGAGAAAAAAGTATGTGTTTCCTCAAAGAATAGGACTGCATTGTCTGCTATGTGTTCTGGATGCAAAGATTCAGATAGGATTTTCATCTTCACCCCATTCTTGGTCCTTAATATAATGTGGGACCAATCAAGTGTCAAATATCCACCAAGATTTATAGTGAAATCTCTTGAAAGACACATCCCATAGATCGGGGGAATGTTTATCATCACTATTTCTTGTGTGATCATTTGGCTTGGACATGAGAAGAGGATTAAGGACATATCTTTAATGTGATGAATGGTTGGAACCTTATTCTCATCTAATTTCATGATTACCCTCTCAAGGGGCTCATACTTAAGTTTTATGGCATCGACCACTTGCTTTGGCATGATTTTTTTAATAGCTCTTAAATCAATCATGTTATTATGCAAAATCTTATCTCCCGCAATATGTTTTAAAAAAAGGGGCATGGGCTTTAGATTGCTTACCTCTTTCTCTTTTTCATTGTTTGCATCATTCACATAAGTTGTGACTTTCAAAGCTTGAGGATCTAACGTGGGTTCTTTATCTTTATCTTGATCACACAATAGAGTCACATCTATCCACGATATTCATTATTCCTTCTTTAATGATTCCCCAACAATGTATTTTATTTTGAAATGGATATGACATCCCATAGAGATATGCTAGTAGGCACCTTCTTCAATTTTTCCACCACATTAAATGTTTCAACTGGTTGTACCTTGGGCTTAAATGGTGGTATCTCTCTTGTCTTCAAAGGAAAAATATTTTTAATGAATGGGCTCGAAACCTTATCCAACTCCTTCATTGGTGACATCAGAGTTTGTGGTTGCTAAGTAGGTTGACCAGTTGCTTGCGAGACTTGCTTTTCTTGCAGTTATAATTGTCGTAACTGAGGTCATGATGTATTTTTTTGTAGGTATTCTCTTGTGAGCCTTCTTCTAGATCATGTTTTGTAGTCCAATAGTACTGGTGGAATGCTATTCATTAGAGGTTCATTTGCAAATACTAGATCTTCTTCCTCCATCCGTGAAAATAGTGCTTGGTCTGGTGCAATACCTAGTTCTTGTTTTAGAGACATCCCTTGCATTTAAGGTCTAAAGCGATAATTTTCCATTTCATGGGACTCATATTCTTTTGCATTTAGGAGCACTCACTTGTTTCTTTGTTGCACTATATTCTTTTGCATATTTCCCCTTGGGTAATTTTTGGGCATGTGACTATCACTACATGGGAAGCAACATATGTTCTCATCTTCTTCCAAATTGTTCTAGCCTAAAATCAAATCTTTACTTTGGCTATCCTTGACTTTCTATAGCGGGATACTAACCAAAACTATCTAGTTTCTAGATGTCATTGTTTTTACCTCCTTCTCTTGAGGGTCATTGGTATGTTTTATGTTCAGTGGTTGATTTCCATGTTGTAAGCTTATATGATATAGTAATAACCTGCAAAAATTGGATTATGTTTGTTGAAATTATCTAGTTTCTTTAAGTTATTTTTTCTTCATATTATGTTGTAATAAGAGGAAGGGTTTATGCAATTTATGAATGTTTTTCTATTAACTTTTGGAACTTTTATGCTTAACTCAAACATAACACCTACAAACACAAATATGAAAGATTGGATAAACTTCTTGTTTGTTAGTGAATGGGGGTTTTCCATGGTCAAACCCTTGTTAGTAATTAAACCTTGAAATGAAATAAATTAATCAAGGGAAATGGTGAATGAAAAACAAGAAATTCCACAACTCACCAAACCCTTTAAAATCTGAAAACTTGTGTGAAATGGCTACAATGGATAAGGATCTTGAACCAAATATATGGAATTAGGTTTCTTTCTTGAATCAAAACCCTACATCACAAATTTTAGCACAACAACACACATGATGCAAGAAGATCTTTGATATGATGCCTGAATCTTGATGATGGTTCCAAATTCTTGATGAATTTCTCTTGAATGCTCTTGTGAACTCAATTTGATATTATGAATTCTCTCACAAAAGAATTGGATTAAAATGAATGAATGAATGAACCTTGTATTTATACTTATCTATGCTTAATATAGTGAAATTACATCACACCAAGCTAACATATGAATTCATTAAATAAAGGAGGCTAAATGCGCAAGAATTTGAAATTAAATCCCAAAAATGAATCAAGGAGGAATGATATGCCCTAGGTTGCATATTAGACCCAAGTCATGAAACTTGGGGCATAGACACGAAAAAGGGGTCCAATTAAGATGCCTCAAAATTAGGGTCACATGACCTTTGGGGGACTATTATGCCCTAGGTGGTGTTTTAGTCTAGACATAAAATCAAGGACACATAGATAGAGTCATTAGATTGTCATTTATGCATCGGTGAATGTCAGGATTTTCTAGAAAAATATGTAACTCATAGGGCATGTAGATGAAAAATAGGACCAATTAAGCCATAAATGAGGATACATAAAGCAAGACGGTCCCAAACAAGTGTAAAAATGCAAGGGTATGCATTTTATACACTACATTTATCCCCCACTTTAGTGAGGGGATGAACTTACTTCAAACTCAAACTAAAGTAGCCAACCACACAATCAAGAGTGGTTCCAATGTACAAATGCTACTAAGATGGGATGACAATAACCAAGAGGGTGGCCAAGCCCCCAAGATCAAGATAGAATGGAAAACCAACATAGGCACAAAGGAACATGCTTGCGGATGATATATGAAGCCATAATCAGATCGCAAACATACACCATCAAGGAAAGAAAAAAGGAAAAAGGAGGTGAGAAAAATTGCAATGGATCAAGCTTCGAATGGCCATCCAATGTGGTGGATCAGGTCTACCCTAAATAATTTTACAATTGGAACACATTTTCCACTATACAAACATATGTGCACACTCAAAAGGACTAGTGGGAGCAAGTTTTCCATTAGGTGAGCCCCAAGGGACCATATCAAAGTCATACCTCCATGAATTTAATAAGGTACAAAAATGCATACTCACAAGGGTTAATGAAGCTTTCTATTCACTAGGTGAGCCCCATTGGACCATATCAAATCTATACCCCCATGATTTTAATAAGGTACAAAAATTCATGCTCACAAGGGCTAGTGAAGATAGTTGTTCACTAGGTGAGCCCCAAGAAGTCCATATGAAATCCATACCTCCATGAATTTAATAAGGAGAAAAGGAAATGCAAAAATAAAGAGGGATGTTCAAATGGATTTTTCTTAGTTTATGTGAGGTCTTAATCTAAGGGGAAATCATTCCTAATGTCTCCAAGAGAGGAGCCATCAAAATATAAAAGATTCGCCACTTAGGGGATGCAGTGTGTCACATCACCACTAAGGGGAATATAATCTGCTAAGATAGGTCAAACTCTTGAAGGAAATTACTCCCAATGTCACCACAAAGAACATCATATGAAATAAGAAAATCACATCAAGGAAAAGGAAAAAGGAAAAAAAAAATGCAATCAAAATAATGGTAATGTATGCCCCCACTTTAAAGGAATTACTAACACCATGCTATGAGAAATTAGTTTAAAGTACTAAAAATATGAAAAAGGAAAAGAAGGTTTCCCCCCAGAAACACATAAGGAATCTATGGATTCCGAGTTAGTATTTTTCTTTGCTACAATAATATTAGAGAGCTCATAATTGTCATCATTCCTCAAATACACATAGAACTAGAAGAATGACACAAAGAGAGCGAAAACAAAGAAAATAATTTTGGGTCAACATGGAAGAGACAAAGGGTGTCTCGATGCCTTGCATCATCCCCAAAAGGAAAACATAAGAAAAAAAAGAAAATGAAAAACAAAGATAAAATATCAATGAAAAGGAAAAATTATATGACATATAGAAGAATGAAGGTACAAATATAGGAATGCACATAGAGAGAGAAAAATTATAAAAAACATCATGAGGGATTACAATACGCACATGAAATCATACAAAATGAAGGAAGAAGGAAAGAAAAAAGAATAGTAAGGCATAGGTGAGCCAACCTAAATAAAGTCATCCACCTCCCAATCTCTATCTGTATAAGTGGAAGGTAGATAAAAAACCTAAGGGACAAAAAAAAAATCCTTACTAGGACAGGGCCATTCGCTTCTTGCCCCTACTGAGTGCAAGACAAGAATGGGTCGAGGTGGCTGATTAGAAAGGTCACGTAATAGTGAGAATGGAATGTTCTACAACTATTACATGAAAAAAAGGGGGGAAAAGGACAACCTACACAATCACATGGAGTGTCTATAGTGTTTATAGATTTCTTATTCAAGGTACTGATGTTTAGAAACAAAAAAATGTGCAAATGAGTGCAAGAAAAAGTAAGTAGGAACAAGCAGTTGAATGCAATATTTTTCAATTTGGAATGCAATTAGAATGTTTCTAAATGCAACTAAGAGGATGAAAAATGCACTTTTCAAATTTTCAATGAAATGAAATGATGCAAGAAAGTAAAAATGCAACCTATATGCACTTGCAATAATGCAAAAATATGAAACCATAAATATAATTTCACTAATGCAAAATGCAAGAAATCCTAGATTCACTTTCACTAATACAAGATGCAATGAATGAAATCTAGATGTAGGAATTTTATGAATTCTAAATCAAAAAAAAAATGTTCAGATAAGTTGGGTTCACCAAAATGATTAAGGGTGGAAAAAGGCATATAAAATGTCACTCTTTCACCAACTAATCATTCAAATATGTTTTAGGATTCCTAATTGTATTGACTAGAAACCTCACAAGGTGAGTCAATTCACAATAAGGAGGACCTAGGAGGAGGTTCTTTCAGCTTTAAGGGGTTCACCACCAAGTAAATTCTTGGAAAAGACAAATGAACATTCTGATGGCAACACAAGGGAAAAAAGTTGAGAGAGAGTGGGGTTGAATCAATTTTCACAAAATTTCAAACTTATTAACTTTGTTAACCCTTATTCTCAAATCTGATTAATATCCATGAAAATATAAATCAACAACAAATCATAAATACACATAATACCAAGATTTTTTTGTGGAAACCTTGTTAGGGGAAAAACCATGGTGGAGGTTAATCCACAAGTTTATACTATGTTAAAAGTATAAGAAGAATAAATGGGAATCCATATGCATTCAGGAACAATGCCTATAGTTCACTGCTTAGATACAAGGGAAGAATCACTATCTTATAGAAACATTCAGATTAAATCCATCTGAAGATTTTTAACTGAGAAAGTAGCATCTACTAATGCCTTGATTATAGTTATGGTTAAGCACATGAAGACTTATTCTCTTTTCTTCATTCTTCTTCACACTCTGCTCTACCTTCAAATGATTTGATCCTTATTCACACATAGCACTCACACACTTCACATAAAACATACATCAAATGAGATAAACAATATCTCATATATCTGTAACAAGTAATTACATTGCTTCATCTCGGCTTGAACAAAATAATAGAATGAATGCAAACTGTCAGCCCAAAACAATAAAGAATATTAATTTGAATCTACCAAGGTTGGTCACAACATAATAGAGACCCAAAACAATGTCCTTGAATACAAAACACCTTCAAATATTTTTCCTCGAAGATCCACAACATGCTTCAATCACCCTATTAGCCATGAACATGAAAAACATGAACACACAAGAGAAAATCATCGACCACAAGCACAATGATCAATACATACATGCAACACAAATATAACATGATCTAAAAATGTCCACAAAAACTATAGGAGTATACACAACAACTCATATTACTAGAATCACATTATCTTCTTCCAGGAAAACTAGTTACAGTAACAAAATAATTGTCGGAACACAAAAACTCGTAAATTACTCAAATCTTCATGTGCACCTCTGAAAATTTCAGTGGACAAACTAGATAAGATTGAAATAAAATCCTTTAATCCGTAACTTCTCACCATCAACATATTGAACTTTCCATGATATTGATCTTCACTACTGCACAAACAATCTACAACTTATTTTATTATAATTTTCTCAATATCCTCAAAAGATATAATCTTAAAGACATTAATCCTAATAGTGTTGACATCAATGACAACCACATGTCATCCACACAACCATGACATCAAAAAATTCTCCCCTTTGGCATTGATGGAAACACATGAAGTGAAAAACACCATCAACGCAACTAACTCCAACACTTACTCCCCCTTAGGTTTTGACTTCTTCTCCTAAGATAATTTCTAGTTTTTCATATTTTTCTTCTCCCCCTTAATTCTTCAAGATTTTTTCACATTATTCTTCTCCCCCTTTGACATAAATGACAAAGATGCACAAGCTCTGAACCACATATTTGAATCATCTAACTACTCCCCCTGAGTAGCAGCCACCACAACTTCAATTTGAATCAAGATATGACTGTGAAATGATCAGACTGATGTGATGTCTTGCATCTTAGTTCTGATTAGGAGTGTTAATCACCCCTAAATTCCCTCTCAGATAATCAAAATTATCCTTAGGCAATGTCTTAGTAAATATGTTTGCAATCTATTCCTTAGTAGGCACATACTCCAATCTAACTTCCTTATCACTCACCTTTTCTCTCAAAAAGTTGTACTTGTTAGATATATTATTGGTCTTTGAATGCAACACTCAATTCTTAGAATTGTTAATTGCACTTGAATTATCACATAATATAGTAATAGGTTCATCATACACAACTCTAATATCTTTCAACATCTGCTTCATTCATAATACTTGAGTATAATTGTTAGCAACAACAATGTATTATGCCTTTGTAGTAGACAAATAAATGGCATTCTTCTTTTTACTTAACCATGAAATTAGCTTCTTTTCCCAAGAAAAATGTGCCACCATAGGTAATTTTCCTATCATTCACATCTCCTACCCAATCAACATCAGTAAAGGCACTTAAATTAAGATCATCATCTTTAGGATACCATAGGCCAACACCAACTATTCCCTTCAAGTATCTGAAAATTATTTTTATAGCTGTCACATGAGATTCCTTAGGATCAGCTTGATATCTTGCAACAATACATACAAAATTCATGATATCAAGTCTAGTTTGAGTCAAACAAAGAAATCCACCAATCATTGATTTGTATCTAGTCTAATTTTCCTTCGGAGAATCATCATCTATTGCCAACTTAAATCTAGTCACCATGGGTGTATCGATTGGATTTGAATCTTCCATACCAAACTTCTTTAGCAATTATTTCACATATTTGGACTGAGATATAAAGATCCCTCTATTTAACTGAGTAATTTGCAATCCCAAAAAGAATTTCATCTCTCCAATCATTGACATCTCAAACTCATTATGTATCTCATTAGAAAACTTCATGCACAAACCATCATCACCTCTAAAAATGATATCATCAACAAAAACTTCCACAAAAAATATTTATCATCATCTATCTTGAAATATAGATTACTATCAGCAATACCTTTGTTAAAGCCAGGCTTTAGCAAATACTTGTCCATTTTGGCATACCAAGCTCTAGGGGCTTTCTTGAGTCCATACAATGATTTCTTCAACCACCACACCATATCTCCTTGATTAGTCAATTGAAACCCATTAGGTTGCTCAATGTACACTTCTTCTTCCAATTCACTATTTAGAAATGCTGACTTGACATCCATATGATAAACCTTGTAGTTTTTGTAAGCAACATAAGCAAGAAATAGTCTCATAGCTTCAATTCTAGCAACAGGAGAAAAAGTCTCTTCAAATTCAATTCCTTCCATTTGAGAATATCCTTTACATACAATTCTTGATTTGTTTCTAATAAATTCACCATTATCATTTAGTTTGTTTCTAAAGACCTATTTAGTTTCAATTACATTTTATCCTTAGGTCTAGGAACAAGAATCCATGTATTATTCTTCTCAATTTTCTGCAATTCTTCTTTCATTGTTTCAATCTATTGTTCATCTTTTCATGCTTCATTTACATTACTTGGCTTAGTCTTTGATATCAAACAATATTCTTCTACAATTATTCTCATAGTTTGGATACCTTTGTTCTTATCACCTATAATCTTATTTTCTAAATGATTTAATCTTACAAACCTTGGAGTCTTAGGTTGTTCTTGAATTTTATGCTCTTGTGATCTCTCTTTTCTACTTTCACTAGTTTCTCCTTCCTCTTGATCTTCTTGATTCACCAAAATGATCTGAACTTGATTTGAGGTCTAAACTTTGTTTGTACTATCATTCTAATCATCAAAATCATATCCATAGGTTTTGGATGGTCTGGCAATGTCTTCATCAACCTTAAGATTTGTGCTTTCAGCCATTTTCTTCAATCTCTTGTTGTAGCACCGACCGATAGACCTTGCTCTTAGTAGAATAACCAAGAAATATTCCTTCATCAGTTCTAGCATCACACTTTCCTATATATTTGTCTCTTCTGATCTAGCATTTATTCCCAAATCTTTTGAAATATCTAACAGTAGGCTTATGACCAAACCATAGACTAAAAGGGGTCTTACCAGTATACCCTTTTATTTTTACCCATTTGAGGATATAAACAATAGTACTCACAGCTTCTCTCCACTAGATATTAGTAACATTACCTTCCAACATCATAGTTCTAGCAACATCTTGAACTATCATTTTCTTCCTTTACACAACTCCATTTTGCTAAGGGGTCTGCGGTGCAAATAATTGTCTCTTTATCCCATGCACTTCTTAGAGAGAATTAAACTCACCAGAAGTTAATTCACCACCTATATCTAATCTTAGATATTTAGTCTTCATACTTTTCTCTATCTCAACCATATCCTTGAAAATCTTGAACTTATCTAGAGCTTCAGATTTCTCCCTTAAGAAAGTAACCCACATCATCTTAGATTAATCATTAATAAGCAACATGAAATACCTATAACCTTGTAGACTTCTGATTCTAGTAGGACCACTCAAGTTAGTATGCACAAGCTCCAACAATTCATTTGAACAATGTTGTTTGCTCTCAAATGAAATTCTACTTTTCTTTCCTAACTGACATTCCTCACATATGGCATTAGAGGGTTTTACCAACTTAGGAAGATCCCTCACTGCTTGAGTAGAATTCTCCTATGCCGCAACCAACTTTCATCAACTTGAGAAATTAGACAACTTTTACTAGCAACATTCAAGTGAAAAATTTTACCTTTTGTTTTTGTACCTAAAGCAATCACATTTCTAGAAATCCCCAATATTTTACATTTTTCATCCTTGAATTGAAGATTGTATCCCTTATCAACCATTTTTTCAACACTCAAAATATTATGCTTCAAACCTTCAACATAAAGAACATCATCAGTATTATGCTTGTCATCAAAAGAAATACATTCTCTACCATGGATTATACCATCATTTTTATCACTAAATCTTACATCACCGCCATCATACTTTTCCAGGCTCAAATTTTTTCTTTTATCACTTGTCATGTGATTTGAACATCCACTATCAATTACCCAATCATCTTTCTCTTCAACTCAAGAAGCTAGGTCTTTCTCTGCATTTGTAAAACTAGCATATTCAATAGACATAGGTTTATATTCCTTGATAGCAATAAACACAAACTCATCTTCACTTACATTCCCTTTATCAAATTCATCATCTACCACACCTTCATCAGCAACATAATAACACTTCTTTTGAAATCTAGGTTTGTTATATCTTGGCTTAGGGAATTTTTCTAGACACCTTAATGCAAAATGACCTATTTTATTGTAGGGAAAACATTTAATAGGTTACTTTCCTTTATACTTACCTTTTCCTCTGGCTTTTCTTTTGACAATAAGCGCTTTAAGCTCATTTAGTTGTCTTTCTTCTTCTTCAATCTATCTCATTTCTTCCTGATACTTGAATACCTTTATAGAATAACTTTCACCCTAATCATATATTTTCTTATCTCTTCTGAAGGTAGTAGCTTTGAATGAAAATTCTATCATAGGAAGGGCATCAACGAATTCACTCAACTCAAAAGTAGTAAGTTTACCAATCAACATATCTCTGGTTACATTTGTCATAGTTCATAGCTCATCAATAGTTGTAGCTTTAACTTTGTATGAATCATGAAAGGATCTAAGAAATTTAGCAAAAATATCTAATTCATCCAACTATCCACCAGCACATCAGATACCACACACAAGTTCATTCACTCTTTGCATAAAAGTAGTTACATTCTCATCATCACCCATTTTCAACAGTTCATATTTCCCTTTCGGAATCTATATCTTAGCAATCTTCACATTAGCATCACCTTCATACAAAGTTTCCAACTTTTTCCAGATCTCATAAGCAGTCTTCAGATCCATAACATTCATCATCACAGAATCAATCAAAGCACTCAACAATGCTTCCTTAGCCCCGATATTGTATTCAACATCCCTAATCTCAATAGTATTAGTAGGACCATTTTGAGGAATAACATACCTATTACTTGTAATAGTCCAGTAAGCTTCACCAATGCATCAAACATGACACTGCATTCGAGTCATCCATAGAGATAGTTTGCTCCATCAAATCTCAGACTATCCTTCTTATATGTCACCATCCAAGATCACCTCAATCTATTAAACTTCTTCCAAGGAACCTTCTCTAATACCAATTGTTGGCAACACAAGGGAAAACAACTGAGAGGGGGGGTGAATCAGTTGTCTTGTAATTTCAAACTTAATAAATTTGTTAACCCTTTTGAATGGCTTATCTAGACATGTTCAAACATAGACAAACAACACAATGTTAGTCATCAAACACATCTAAAACAATCATTCCCGTTGCAATCCATTTAAACACATAGAACAAGAAATAAAACAAAGATAAAAATAAAAAGCTATTAAATCTTGTTCTTAAACATTCAAACCACTATCCCATGGGGAAATTGGTGCTATTTTGATGTGAAAAATAGCCCTTTCCCAACTCCTTGATGCAACTTGATGAAGATTGAATGCTCCTTGATGAAATTTGACAATAACCTTCATAAGATTGATAAAAAATTATGAAACTTGGATAAAAATGGATGAAGTTGTGAATGAAATTGAGTAGAGTAAGCTTGCACGGATTGTGGATGCTAAAATCAATAGAAGAGCTCTCCATTTATAGGAGAGAAGGATGGAGGAATGAGGAAATGGGATGAATATGGGACTAAACATGAGCCAAAAGAAATTTTCCACTTGTCAACATGTTAGTGGAGGAGGAATGACCACATTTTGGTGAATATGCAAATAAATTCAATTAGGTGGAAATTTTAAATTTGAAAGTTTGCTTATGGAGGAAGATGTGGAAGAGGAGTTAATGCCATGTTGGAGGACAAATCCTTTTGAAGGGAGATTTCAAATTGAAAGAATATTCCAATAAGATGCATTTTTGAATGAAAATAGGCAATTTTATAAATAAATTAAATTGATTTACTTGTGCAAGTTAAAAAATCTAGAGGATTTGATGGATTAGAGTTACAGTTAATTAGGATTTAATTAAATTAGATAGGGATTAGTTTGATTTGAAATTTTCACTTAGATTTTTAGATTTTTTTAAATAAAAAATGAGAGGAATTTGAGAGATAAGATTTAATTAAATAAAGTTGGATTTATTTAATTAAAAGGGTTGATGTTAGATTTAATCAAATAAGGGTTAATTTATTTAATCAAAAGAGTAAATATGATTTAATTAAATAAAATGAATTATTTAATTAAAAGAGGAATATTAGGATTAAATAAAACTGATTTATTTAATAAAAGAGGTAATATTAGGATTAATTAAATAAAATGATCTATTTAATTAAGAGAAGAAATATGATTTAATCGAATAAACTAATTTATTTAATTAAAAGAGGAATTATGATGAATTAATTAAATAAAGATTATTTAATTAACCGGTTAGTAAACAAGTGATCAAGGAAGAACTGATGTTAGTAAATTATGATCGACTGTATGATATCAATTAGAATAATTTGAACATCTACATTATGTCCCTCTTTGAAGCGATGCAATTGTTGCATTGGTTCAAAGAATAACTTCGCCGAGATCAAAATTAAAAAAAATCTGATTTTTTTGGATGCTCCACTATTGCCCCAATAGAAAGAAGTACATTCGTACACTGCACCCACAAGAGATTGAGCAAAAATTTTAATTCTCTGATCGAGATCATGATAAAATGCAAGAGTGGTTCTACTGATAAGAGGATGAAAGATAATTATTTAGAAAGATCATATATTTGACATAGATAATTTTGATGATGTATAGTCAGCCATCAGCCATGAGTAGCCTCATGTATATTTTGAGATATCACAAAAATTTGGATAGAAATGTTAGTAAATATAGAAGAATAAGAAGAATAAGATGGATGGATTAACCCTTGATTCCTAAAAGATGCAGGAGCCCAATAGGTCTATAAAGTATTAAGACTTTATTAGATATGATGATGAATCATGATGATTTTCTTATTAGGGATTGGTACATGAAATTGATTACTTACCTTATGTTTTATAACACACATGATATGATGCATCAAGGTATAAAGGACCAAGATGGTGTTGTACCTAGTGTGATGGATTTTGACTCGACAAATAGATAAGATTATCCATGTTCACACTTAACATACATAAAACTTACTAGGATGTATTTTAGATATTTGAAACATATCAGAGAAAAAAAAAGATAGAAAAAACCTAACAATGTGATAGTCAACAAGTTGTCCAAAACACCCTCCATACATACCTAACAAAGCAAGTATTTTCCAAGGTCATATTACAAGAACATCCAACAAGCAAAACAAATGAAAGATAATAATCAATGCCCCATTCCTTTCTCTCTAAACCATTTTGATTAGACATCATCGATAGGTCATTGTAATGCGTGCAATAAAATAATTCAAAGAAAAGATCAAATGAAAAAACAAGCCAATGTTCTTCATACCTCTAGCCAAGGGGATGTGTTTTGTTTAGGATAAGTATCCAAAGTGATTTGCCAAAGATAATGCCCATTTTAGGAAGGATGCATCCTAGGACATGTTAGTGGATGGTGGCAAGTTGATAGGTTGTTTGAAAGGTTGTTTATTTAAGGTTGATTGAAATGTTTGCGAACGATCAAGAGTTTGATTTTTCACTTAAAAGTTTGTTGTTTCAATTTTGATTTTGCATTTGAATTTTTCTTTTGCTGATTGTTGTGGTTGTTTATGTTTGTTTTGTCAAAGGATGAAGGTGATGATTGATTTATAATGGATTAGATTATTGCGGGTGAAAGCAAAATGGGACAGATGGATTTTTTCAAATATTTGGATGTTTTGAAAAGTTATGAGGCTGTTTTTTGGGTTTTTTTGAGATATTTAATGAATGTGTTGATTTTCAAAGTTTCCAATGTTTTTTGTGTTTTATGAGATTTTACGAGTTTTTTTTCGATTTTGTGTCTTGGGTGTTGATCAAGGATTAGCCTTGCCTATGTTTAAGCTCAAAGAAAATTTAGTTTAGATACCATTTTCTTTTTGACATTTTTTTGACTTTTTGACCTATTTTTGGATTTTGTTATGATTTGGATGTTTTTTGATTTTCGCATGATTTTGACAATTTGGATATGGATATGATATTTGTGCTCTATTTTGGGATTCTCTTGAAAACCAAGCTAGGGTTGATTGATCTGATTAATGGATTGATGATGATAATATTGTTGAGGATACACAACCATGCAAGGATAGTGTTAAGGAACACAAGGACTGAAACGATCATGGATTGATTGGATTTGATTGATCAAGATTTTGAAGCTCGATTTGGAAAAAAAAAAAATTTGATGATTTGATGTGACACTGAACTGCAAGTTAGATGTGACTAATATGGATTGTTTGGATTGATGTTTGATAAAAGATAAAGTTTGATAAGGAAAATCTTTATGTCAAAATATGCTATGGGCTAGTGATTTGTATTTTTTTCTCACAAATGCTTTGACCAATTTGATTTCATGTTTTCCAATGTTTTGATCACCACATAAGTTGGAGGATATAGATAAATATTTATTCCCAAAGCAAGATGTAAATATCTTCTCCGAGTGTCTAGCAATGTTTGAAAGGCCATGGGTGGATTCTTAGATAGGTGGATAGATGGATGGATATGGTAAGCATGCAAAGGATTCCAAGGATTATCTTGTGATAAGATAAGGTGTTAAAACATAGACAAACAACACAATGTTAGTCATGAAACACATCTAAAACAATCATTCCCCATCCAATCCATTATAACACCAAGAACAAGAAATAAAAAAAAGATAATCAATAAAAAGCTATCAAATATTGTTCTTAAACATTCAAACCACTATCCCATGGGGAAATTGGTGCTATTTGATGTGGAAAATAGCCCTTTCCCAATTCATTGATGCAATTTGATAAATATTGAATGCTCCTTGATGTAATTTGACAATAACCTTGATAAGATTGATTAAAATATATGAAACCTAGATAAAAATGGATGAAGTTGTGAATGAAATTGAGTAGAGTAAGCTTGCATGGATTGTAGATGCTAAAAAAAATAGAAGATCTCTCCATTTATAAGAGAGAAGGATGGAGAAATGATAAAATGAGATGAATATGGGACTAAAAATGAGCCAATGGAAAGGTGCCACTTGTCAACATGTTAGTGGAGGAGGAATGAGCACATTTTGGTGACTGTGCAAATAAATACAATTAGGTAGAAATTTGAAATTCTAAAGTTTTCTTGTGGAGGAAGATGTGGAAGAGGAGTTAATGCCACTTGGCTCAAGAAAAAGAACGTGTAAGAGGAGTTAATGCCATGTTGGAGGACAAATCCTTTTGGAGGGAGATTTCAAATTGGAAGAATATTCCAACAAGATGCCTTTTTGAATGAAAATAGGAGATTTTATAAATCAATTAAATTTATTTACTTGTGCAAGTTGCAAAATCTAGAGGATTTGATGGATTAGAGTTAGAGTTAATTAGGATTTAATTAACTTAGATAGGGATTAGTTTGATTTGAAAATTTCACTTAGGTTTTTAGATTAATTTAAATAAAAAATGAGAGGAATTTGAGAGATTAGATTTAATTAAATAATGATTTATTTAATTAAGAGGGGTGATGTTAGCTTTAATCAAATAAGGGTTAATTTATTTAATCAAAAGAGGAAATATGATTTAATTAAATAAAATGAATTATTTAATTAAAAGAGGAATATTAGGATTAAATAAAATTGATTTATTTAATCAAAGGGGCAATATTAGGATTAATTAAATAAAATGATCTATTTAATTAATAAATGAAATATGATTTAATCAAATAAACTGATTTATTTAATTAAAAGAGAAATTGTGATGAGTTAATTAAATAAAGATTATTTAATTAGCAGGTTATTAAAAAAGTGATCAAGGAAGAACTGATGTGAGTAAATAAGGATCAAGTGTATGATATCAATTAGTATAATTTGAACATATACATTTTGTCCCTCTTTGAAGCAATGTAATTGTTGTGTTGGTTCAAAGAATAACTTCGTCGAGATACAAATTCAAAAAAAAATTGATTTTTTCAGATGCCCCACTATTGCCCCAATAGAAAGAAGTAATTTGGTACACTACCCCCTCGAGAGATCCAGTGGAAATTTTAATTCTCTGATCGAGATCACGATAAAATGCGAGAAGTGGTTCTATTGATAAGAGGATGAAAGATGATTCTTTAGAAAGATCATATATTCGGCATAGATAATTTTGATGATGTATAGTCAGCCATTAGCCATGGGTAGCATCCTATATATTTTGAGATATCACAAAAATTTGGATAGAAATGTTAGTAAATATAGAATAATAAGAAGAATAAGATGGATGGATTAACCCTTGATTCCTAAAAGATGCAGGAGCCCAATAGGTCTATGAAGCATTAAGACTTTATTATATATGATGATGAATCATGCAGATTTTATTATTAGGGATTGGGACATGAAAGGGATTGCTTACCTTATGTTTTATAACACACATAGATATGATGCATCGAGGTATAAAGGACCATGATGGCGTTGTACCTAGTGTGATGGATTTTGACTCAGAAAATAAATAGGAGTATTCATGTTCACACCTAACATACATAAACCTTACTAGGATATATTTTAGATATTTCAAACATCTCATACCAAAAAAAAGAAAGAAAAAACCTAACAATGTGATAGTCAAAAAGCTGTCCAAAACAACCTCCATACATACCTAACAAAGCAAGTATTCGCCAAGGTCATATTACGAGAACATCCAACAATAACGACAAATGACAGATAATAATCAATGCCTTATTCCTTTCTCTCTAAATCATTTTGATTAGACATGATCACGAGGTCATTGGAATGAGCTCAATAAGATAAGTCAAAGAAAAGATGAAGTGAACAAACAAGCCAATGTTTTTCATACCTCTAGCCAAGGGGATGTGTTTTGTTTAGGATAAGTATCCAAAGTGATTTGCCAAAGATAATGCCCATTGTAGGAAGGATGCATCCTAGGACATGTTAGTGGATGGTGGAAAATTGATAGGTTGTTGATATAAGGTTGATTGAAATTTTTGTGAATGATCAAGAGTTTGATCTTTCATTTAAAAGTTTGTTGTTTCGATTATGATTTTGTATTTGAAGTTTTCTTTTACTGATTGTTGTGGTTGTTTATGTTTTTTTTGTCAAAGGATGAAGGTGATGATTGATTTATAATGGATTACATTATTGCGGGTCAAAGAGAAATGGGATAGATGGATTTTTTCAAATATTTGGATGTTTTTGAAAAGTTTTGAGGCTGTTTTTTGGGTTTTTTTGAGATATTTTACGAATGTTTTAATTTTTAAAATTTTCAATGTTTTTGTGTTTTATGAGATTTTATGATTTTTTTTTGGATTTTGTGTCTCGGGTGTTGATTGAGGATTAGCCTTGCCTATGTTTAAGCTCAAAGAAAATGTAGTTCGAGTACCATTTTGTGTTTGATGTTTTTTTTTGACTTTTTGACCTATTTTTGGATTTTGTTATGATTTGGATGTTTTTGGATTTTTGCATGATTTTGACAATTTGGATATGCATATGATATATGTGCTCTATTTTAGGATTTTCTTGAAAACCAATCTAGGGTTGATTGATCTGATTAATGAATTGATGATGATAACATTGTTTAGGATACACAACAATGCAAGGATAGTGTTAAGAAACAAGAGGACTGAAATGATGATGGATTGATTGGATTTGATTGATCAAGATTTTGAAGCTCGATTTGGAAAAAAAAATTTGATGATTTGATGTGACAATGAAGTGCAAGTTAGATGTGACTAATATGGATTGTTTGGATTGATGTTTGATGAAAGATAAATCTTGATAAGGAACATCTTTTTGTCAAAATATGTTATGGGCTAGTGATTTATATTTTTTTCTCACAAATGCTTTGACCAATTTGATTTCATGTTTTCCAATGTTTTGATCACCACATAAGTTTGAGGATATAGATCAATATTTATTCCTGAAGCAAGATGTAAATATATGCCCCCAGTGTCTAGCAATGTTTGAAAGGCTATGGGTAGATTCTTAGATAGGTGGATAGATGGATGGATATGGTAAGCATGCAAAGGATGCCAAGGATTATCTTGTGATAAGATAATGTGTTAAAACATAGAAAAACAACACAATGTTAGTCATGAAACACATCTAAAACAATCATTCCCCATCCAATCGATTTAAACACCAAGAACAAGAAATAAAACAAAGATAATCAGTAAAAAGCTATCAAATATTGTTTTTAAACATTCAAACCACTATCCCATGGGGGAATTGGTACTTTTTGATGTGGAAAAAATCCCTTTCCCTATTCATTGATGCAATTTGACAATAACCTTGATAAGATTGATTAAAAACTTTGAAACTTGGATAAAAATGGATGAAGTTGTGAATGAAATTGAGTAGAGTAAGCTTCCATGGATTGTGGATGCTAAAATCAATAGAAGATCTCTCCATTTATAAGAGAGAAGGATGGAGGAATGAGAAAATGAGATGAATATGGGACTAAACATGAGCCAATGAAAAGGTGCCACTTTTCAACATGTTAGTGGAGGAGGAATGAGCACATTTTGGTGAATGTGCAAATAAATGCAATTAGGTAGAAATTTGAAACTCTAAAGTTTGCTTGTAGAGGAAGATGTGGAAGAGGAGTTAATGCCACTTGGCTCAAGAAAAAGGACTTGTAAGAGGATTTAATGTCATGTTGAAGGAAAAATCCTTTTGCAGGGAGATTTCAAATTGGAAGAATATTCTAACAAGATGCCTTTTTGAATGAAAATAGGAGATTTTATAAATCAATTAAATTTATTTACTTGTGCAAGTTGCAAAATCTAAAGGATTTGATGGATTAGAGTTAGAGTTAATTATGATTTAATTAACCTACATAGGGATTATTTTGATTTGACATTTTCACTTAGATTTTTAGATTTATTTAAATAAAAAATGAGAGGAATTTGAGAGATTAGATTTAATTAAATAAAGTTTGATTTATTTAATTAAAAGGGGTGATGTTAGATTTAATCAAATAAGGGTTAATTTATTTAATCAAAAGAGTAAATATGATTTAATTAAATAAAATGAATTATTTAATTAAAAGAGGAATATTAGGATTAAATAAAATTGATTTATTTAATAAAAGAGGTAATATTAGGATTAATTAAATAAAATGATCTATTTAATTAAGAGAAGAAATATGATTTAATTGAATAAACTAATTTATTTAATTAAAAGAGGAATTATGATGAATTAATTAAATAAAGATTATTTAATTAACCGGTTAGTAAACAAGTGATCAAGGAAGAACTGATGTTAGTAAATTATGATCGAGTGTATGATATCAATCAAGTTAATTTGAACGTCTACAACCCTTATTCTTAGATCCGATTAATAACCATGAAAGCATAAATAAACAACAAATCAAAAATACACATAACACCAAGATTTTTCTGTGGAAACCCTGTTAGGGGAAAAAAATGTGGAGGTTGATCCACAAGTTTATACTTTGTTCAAAATTATAAGAAGAATAAATGGGAATGCAGATGCATTCAGTAACACTGCTTAGATCTCACTGCTCAGATACAAGGGAAGAATCACTATCTTACAACAATATTAAGATTAAATCCATATGAATATTTCAAACTGAGAAAGTAGCATCTTCTAATGCCTAATTATAGTTTTGATTAAGCACATGAACACTTCTTCACTTTTCTTCACTCTTCTTCACACTCTTCTCTTCCTTCAAATGATGTAATATTTATTCGCACATTGCACTGACACACTTTGCATTAAACATACATCAAATGATATAAAAAATTGCTCATATATATCTACAACAAGTAATTACATTGGTTCATGTCAGCTTGAACAAAATAATGGAATGACTGCAAATTTTTGTCCCAAAATAAAAAAAATATTATTAATGTGAATCTACCAAGGTTGGCCACAACATAGTAGAGACCCAAAACAATGTCCTTAAACAAAAAACACCTTCAAATATTTTTTCTCGAAGATCCACAACAAGCTTCAATCACCCCATCAGCCATGAACATGAAAAACATGAACACGCAAGACAAAATCATCGACCTCAAGCACAAAGATCAATGCAAACATGAAAAAAAGATAACAGATTATGTAGAAACATCCACAAATACCACAGGAGCATACACAACTCAGATTACTAGAATCACATTATCTTCTTCCAAGAACACCAGTTACAGTAATAGAATAACTACCGAAGCACAAAAACTCATAACTTACTCAAATCTTCATGTGTACCTCTAAAATGTTTGATGGATAAACTATATAGGCTTGAAAACAAACCCTTTAATCTACAAATTCTCACCATCAACATACTAAACTTTCCATCATACTGATCTTCACTGCTGCATAGATAGCCTGCAACTTATTTTATTACAATTTTCTTAATATCCCTGAAACATATAGTCTTAAATAAATTAATGTTAATAGTGTTGAAATCAATGACAACCACATATCAACAACACAACCACAACATCCAACACATTCAACCTACAAAACCTAGTTATGCAAGCTAAATGGGATATGCAAATAATGAAATTATGCAATAGGGAGATAGGATATGTGTACCTAGGTAGTATGGAGATGTTGTGAGGATTTTTGAAATACAAAGAAGTTGCCAAAATGTCTTATGGAGGACTAAGGCACCCTAGGTGGTGTATTAGTCCCGATGCTATTTTTTAGGGAAAATATGGAATCTTCAGATGTCGAAACCAAATCTGAATGAATTTTTGAAAAATATGCTTGAGAGGACTAAGACACCCAAGGTGGCATATTAGTCCCATTCTTAATTCATAAAAAAATATGAATGTGGTCTTGATCTCCAAGGTCTACACTTGCTTCCTTTCTGATCTCAGGTTCCGAAACTTTTAGATTTGGCCTCTAGGTGAGTTTTCATGAAGATTACAAATTTGTAATGCAACTTTAAAAATTTTATAACTTTGCACTCCAAGTGATCTTTAAGACATTAGCCTAAAATTACAAACAAAAATATGCAATATGGGAAAAAAAATTGTTTGGTATTGAATGGTATTTTTCCTTGGTGAAATGCCTTGTTGGTAATGAACAACATGCAATTCTACAACTTACCAAACCCTTGTAAATTCTAAAAAACTTGTGTGAAATGGCTGCAATGGATATGGATCTTGAACCAAAGATATGCACTTGAATTGTATTTTTGAATCAAAACCCTACATCAAAAATGTTAGCACAACACACATGATGCAAGAAGATCTTTGATATGATGCTTGAATATTGACGATGGCTCCAAATGCTTGATAAATTGCTCTTGAATGCTCTTGTGAACTCAATTCTATATTATGAATGCTCTCACAAAAGAATTGGATTAAAATGAATGAATGAACCTTGTATTTATACTTATCTATGGTTAATATCTTGAAATTACATCACACTAAGCCAACATATGAATTCATTAAATAAAGAAGGCTAAATCCCTCTTGAATTTGAAATTAAATCCTCAAAATGACTCAAGGAGGAATAAGATGTCCTAGGTGGAATTGATGAGTCTAGTTTACAGTCTAATTATTGATAGGGTTGTCTATTTCTTGCAATTGTCATAAGACTTTCATACTTGGGAGTTGATCTTTTCATAATATTTCCTTAAAACTATAGACCTTGGACATGAAATTATTTTCATAACTTTCAAATGATATTGACATGCTATATGAACTAACTATGTTAATTTTGCATGTGATTAATGAATTTTTCTTTAAGATGATTATGGATGTGGATTTTTTATGTGTGCTAAAATTTTCATGCAGATAATGAGAGGCCTACAATTCAAGAAGATTTTGCTGGCTAGTCATGTGTCATATCAGTCAATAAGGCAGTCATTTAATGGAGAGAAGAATCTTGACGGCTTGAGATTCCTCATGTAAATCGGATTGTAACTACCTTGTAATGGTCTTAAATTATCCTGAGAAAACACTAGTGTTACTTCTCTTCCAGACCCACGTTAAGGAAAACATGCTTGATAGATTTTGTGCATGTGTAGCCGTCCCTACTCTTTTCCACATTTTCTCTAATGTGGTTTCCTTCGCATCTGCTTGAGTTGACCACCTTGTTAGGTGTTTAAATAATTCTTTGATGTTCCTTCTGATCTCTCTCTCTCTCTTTTCCCAATCATAGAATGTTAATTTGACGTACTCGCTCTCTTAATATTTTTAGTAATATAGTCATGTTACTCATTTGTACTCATGTTTTCCAATAAATGAAATGAAGTTATAAGTTTGTGAATCTAAGTTTGTTTTAGTTTTATGGAATACTTATTCAAGGGGGACCACTTGGTGAGTATTTCATCCCGTACCTTAGTTTAGTTTTTATTTTCTATTCAGCTATTAGTTAAGAATTTGGCATTGATTGTTCCTGCAACCACTATAATTCCATTTTGTGACTGTTCATGTAGCCAAAGCAAACTAGGGTAGTTTCCTATGTGTTTGCTCAGATTTTCATTTTTTTCATGCGATTCAATTTAGACTAGTTATTAGTTGATGTTCAACATTTATGTTATTTCCTTCCAAGCAATTTACTTTTAGTATTGTGTCTTTCTTAGCTATAGGATGAATGTGGCTACTCTGGATTCCTAATGCACATACAGTGCTAACCCATTTCAATTTTATGTCCCTGGGTTGAAAATTTAAATGCACCTTCATCATGATTTAGATAGATATTTAGGTTAGATTTCTAATCTTTGAATCACAGTTGTAAAGGCTTAGTTTTCAAAACATTATAGGAGGCCAAATTTTTTGGCATTGTTGTCAGGGATGGTGTCAACATAGGAAGTTATTTGGAGTCATTGATAGTTGTTTTTTCCATAGTATTTTTGGGAGTTTGTTCTTAGTTTAACCTCTTGATTAGAAGAGTTATGACCCCCCTATTCTTTTTCCAATTCTTTGTGTGAGATGGTTGAGAGTGAGTTGATACCATATGCATAGAGAAAGGAGAAGAGATACTCATGGAAGATTCCTTCCTAACAATCCTGATCTATTCCAGATAGTTGAGTATCAAAACCTACCAAGAAACTAAGAAGAAGAAGAGCCACACCTCTTTTTTGATACATTTCTAGATCTGACCAACTCTGAAGTTTCCTCTAAAAATCAAAATCTAATTGAAGACCCCTTTTCTTTGGAGCTTCATCAAGCAGGAATGGGTGATGCAAATGGCAACACACCTAACCAACCAGATTTTACTTTCCTCATTGCTCATCAGAATGAAGTAGACAACCTCAAACATATCCCTACTTCAGCCCTTCCTAAGTTCGATGGAATTCTCACTGAAGATACTAATACATTCTTGTTTGAGTTTGATATACTTTGTAGGAGTTATGACCATACCACCAATGTCCATAGGCTTAATCTATTTCCTACCACCTTGAAAGAAGTTGCATTAAGATGGTTCATGAGCCTAGGTAGAGATACTTTGGAAACTTGGGAGGACATGAAGAAAAAGTTCCTTGAGAAATACAAAGAGTATTGTAGAGTCAGTGATATGAGAGGAGATGACATTTTTAGAATGCAGAAAAAGGAGGATGAGAGCTTGGAGGACTACATTTCAAGGTTTATGTTTTTCCTACATAAATCTCCATGCCATATAGTCAATGAAGAATAAAAAAATATTATTTTATTAGGAATTAATGAAAGTTGCACATATGCCTTGGACCTAATGGGAGGATATCAAGAAGATATGTCAAAACTATTCTAGGGAAGCTTCAAAGAAGGGGAGAGCTTACCAATCTTCTATGGGTAAATCATCTACCAGTGGAGTTTCAAGGATGGAGCTTATGGATGCAAGAGTGTTGGAACTATGAAATTTTGAAAAAAACCGCATTGGCCATTCAAGCTCATTAGTTTCCCAAAGAGTCCATACTACAAGTATAATTTTTTCTTCACATAACATACTCACTGAGTTCTGGGTAATTTTTTATCATATGATCCCATAAAATTTATCTAACTCTGAATATTTAATATATGAAACATATCAGCACAAAATAATGCAAGTATCATCGATCCTAATCTCTTTCAGTATATTGGCAAGAAATCAGTAATGCCATACCAATGAGGATAGATGTCGGGAGAACATGGGTTCACAGCTTCTATCAGTAAGACAAAGTTTATCCACATAATGGTGTGAGGTCATATTGATCTTGTATACAGAAAGAAGAACATATACACCTTTGTTGCTAATGGGATGAAGCAAAATTTGTTACCCTTGGAAGATGTTCCTAAAGTTGAGATTTTGATGTCTGCTAGAATCTATTTGGTTGATAGAAGGGGATTTCTAGATGGACTAAGACATGGGAAAATGTGCTATGCATTGGTGCCTAAGAAAGTTGAAGACTTGAAGCATGTAGAAGGACAACCAGATGAGATAAGAGAGTTGCTAACACAATATGAGGCTATCATTTCAGATAATGTACCTGATGGATTACCACTTGTAAGGAGTATTAGTCATTGCATGGATTTGATTCCTGGAACTAGTTTTCCTAATAAAGAAGCACACCATATGACATCGATAGAGAATGAAGAATTGAATAGACAAGTGAAAGAGCTGTTGAGGAAATGTTTGATCAGAGAAATATTAAGTCCTTGTGTAGTACCTGTTATGCTTACACCTAAGAAAGACGGATAATGGAGAATGTGTACTAACTCTAGAGCCATAAACAAGATAATGGTGAAGTATAGATTTCCTTTGCCCCGAATGGATGATATTATGGATTGTTTGAGTGGAGCTAAGTACTTTATAAAGATAGAATTTAAGAGTGGATATCATCATATTAGAATCAAAGAAGGAGATGAGTGGAAAGCAACATTCAAGACAAATGAAGGATTGTATGAGTGGTTGGTGATTCATTTTGGGTTGACAAATGCACCGAGTACTTTCATGAGGTTGATAAATAAGGTATTGAAGAAATTATTGGGTAAATTTATGATTGTATATTTGGATGAAATTTTGATTTTCAGTAAGACTAGAGAGGAACATTTGTTTCACATAAGACAAGTTTTGTAGAGGTTGAAAGAGGAACAGTTGCTGCTAAAGCTAAAGAAGTGTAGTTTCATGAAGGAGGAATTGGTATATCTAGGATTTTTGATAGCAGTGGATGGATTGAAGATGGATCCTGAGAAGGTGAGAGCTATTGTTGAATGGACTACACCTAAAAGCATTGGAGAGGTAATATCATTTCATGGATTGGCTAGCTTCTACTGGAAGTTCATTAGGAATTTTAGTTCTATTTGTAGCCCCATGATAGAGATGATGAGAGGAGACAGGAAGGGTTTTAGATGGACATTTGGAGCTGACAAAAGTTTTAAATTATTGAAGCAGAAGGTGACTGAGAAGCCTATGTTGAATTTACCAGATTTTGATAAGGTATTTCAAGTAGACTATGATGCAAGTGGAAATGAAATTGGAGCAGTGTTAAGTCAAGAAGGAAGACCAGTAACCTATTTTAGTGAGAATTTGAATATGCAAGGAGAAGGTATTCAGTATATGATCAGGAGTTCTATGCCATAGTTCAAGCTTTGAAAAAGTGGAGACATTACTTGCTATCTAAATAATTTGTGTTGTATATGGATCATCAAGCTTTACAATATTTGAATAGTAGAGGTAAGTTTAATCAAAAACACATGAGATGGGTAGAGTTCTTACAGAATTACACTTTTGGCTTGAAACATAGGAGTGGAAATTCAAATAGAGTTGTTGATGCTATGAGTAGAAGAAGGAATTTATTGGCACAGATGAGAGTGGAGGTATTAGGTTTTGATGAATTGAGGAACTTGTATAAGGAAGACCTTGATTTTGTAGAACCTTGGAGAGCATGTAGAGAACCAGTATTAGAGGATAGAAGTCAGTGGTTGGATTATTTCATCCAAGAGGAAATGTTATTTAGAGAAAATTGGTTGTGTGTACCTCGACGCTCGATGAGGGATACATTGGTAAAAGAGAAACATAGTGTATGATTGGCAGGACATTTTGGAATTGACAAGCCAATAGCATTGGTGAGTGAGAATTAGTTTTGGCCACAAATTCATAAGGATGTTAGGAAATTTGTATAGAGTTGCAGATTTTGTCAAGTTGCAAAGGAAGTAGTCAAAATGTTGGATTGTATAAGCCTTTAACAACACCAAAAAGACCTTGGGAGGATATCATCATGGATTTCATACTTGGTTTTCTGAAGACACGGAGAGGTAATGATTCAGTATTTGTGGTAGAGGACAGATTTTATAAGATGGCACATTTCATACCTTGTAAGAAGACAATGGATGCAGTGCATATAGCAATTTTGTTTTTTAAAGAAGTGATCAAAATGCATAGATTACCTAGGAGCATTGTTTCAGCCAGGGATAAAAAAAAATTTGGTTACTTTTGGAGGACACTTTGGAAGAAATTGACTATAGATTTGAAGTTTAGTTCTAATTTTCATCCACAGATAGATGGGTAGACAGTGGTAGTGAACCGGATTTTGGGAAATTTGCTAAGATATTTGGTTGGAGAGAAGACCGGAAGTTGGGATCTAGCCCTAGAATAAGTAGAATTTTCCTACAATAATTTAGCGAACACGAGTATAGGAGAGACACCTTTTGAGATTGTTATAGGAGTTCATCCTAGAGGTATATCAGAGTCGAGAGACATTAGTAAGGAAGATAAAAGGAGTACATAAGTAGAAGAATTTGTAGATCATATGAAGATAGTGCATACTCAAGTGAAATAAAATTTAGAAAACATGAACCAGAAGTATAAGGAGAAAGTAGATGAAATAAGGAGAGATAGGGAGTTTGAAGTTGGAGATGAAGTGATGGTGTACTTGAGGAAAGAAAGGTTTCCAGTTGGAACCTATAGTAAATTGACGATGATGAATTTTGGACCCTGTAGAATTTTGAAGAAGTTTGATTCTGGAAATGCTTATGCAGTGGAGTTACTAGATGATATGGGTATATCACTTATATTCAACATTACAAATCTACATCAGTACCATGAAGCAGAATTACATGAAGACAAAAAGGTGAATTTGGAAGAACAACTTCCTAAACAATAATTAGATGAAATAAAAGAGATTTTGGATGTCAGAGATGGAAGGAGGACTTGTGGAGGATAGCACATGGAATATCTGGTGAAATGGAAGGGTAGACCAATGGAGGATTCTTCTTGGATTTCTCAAGCTAAGGTAAACCGTATTGGTTTTTCTTGGGCCCCTGCAAAGTGAGAGGCTCACTTTTCTTTAACCCAAGATGTCTAATGTAGGAGCATCCTTGGTTCTTGGAAATCTTGCATCAACCAAAAATATTTTCATTTAGTTTTTTTCTTGTTCCCGTTTGAGTTGGTAGATCTGGTGTTTCTTCATGTTTTCTCACCATATCTTGCATACCTAGGATTTCATTGTGGACATGTTCAATTTTCGTATTCCAAGTTTTCAGCTCATTTGGACCCTTTTCCAATAAGTTATTGCTTTTGAAGTACGTGATATTTTTTGGACTAGCCCTAGAATAACTTCAAAACCTAACAGCTAGATGGATTGATCATAGACCTTTCCCATGACTTGTGGATCCTCACAGTGTGTTTAGATTTGTTCCATGGAGTTTCCTCGACCTTACACTTAGGTCCACACTTCATCTTACGTATCTACCATGGATGAATTTCAGATTTGAGGCTGACTTGTTCTTGCACATGTTACACTTTTCTCCTCAGAGATTGTAGCGATCTTTGGCCGACGCGGATGTTTCCTGACCCAAAGATGGAAAATAAAGCTAGTATTGAATCATTAGATTGAGGATGGATTTAGGGAAATAGATTATGATGTATATATGTTTTGATCTATAAGATTCTCACTCACATGTATGAGCACTATATCTTGAGCATGTTGTAATCAGGCTTGTGCGCCGAACCTGTAAGCCCAAATGTGGCCGACTATTTGTAATCAAGATTTTTGATAATAAGAATTTTTTTAACTGCAATTTCCTCCATATCTCATGTTGCTTCTATTGTGTGACTCTTGTTGCATTTTTTGGACTATTCCCTTTGAGGACCCTCCTACCTTGACTACACCAGTTGTTCTCTTTGAGATCTCAATTTTACAGTTTCCAGTGTGATGATAGATTTCAAAGATTCATTGATTGAATCTACAGGTTGAGCATGTTGTGGGCTATCTATACATACATGTTTTCTATGGGACAACTCAGAAGTGGACTGTTAATATCCATGAGGTTTTATTCAGTGTTGGTGCAGATCTGTTAGATGGCCTTGTCTGTGATCATTTGAGAATTGGTGTGGTTGCTTCTAAATTTGAAGAAGGATGGCATTGAGTACCTAAATAGTTGATTATGGGGACCTATAGCATGTGTATCATGATGTCATGGAGAGATTGATATGAATTTTTGTGTAAGATTTTGATAGCGATGGTGTGGCTTGTGTGGTTTGGAAATCTTGGTGTGGCTTCACATTGTTATCAGATGGACATGTTGTCAATTGTACCTAGATGTTTTTGAGATCAGCACATTTTTGGTCATGATGCTTGGAAAGCTTAGATGTCATGGTTCAATGGGAGCTTTAGTAGTGACTATGGAGGTGCTTGACATGTGATGTTAGTTTGGAGTTTGTTTTCTTGATTTCATGTTATACTCTTGATTGCGCACTAGAGTTGTGACATGAGGCATTTCTCTTGAGACCATGGTGAAGTCACTTAGAGCATTGTATCTCCTAAGGGGGATGTGTAGATCATGGTTTCATGATAAGTTCTTGTTTTAGATGTTTTGAGCTTTGAAATTTGTCTGGATTTTCTCTATGGTTTGGGTACATTGGTCATATGCTTGAGAACTTCATGTTAAGTTCAGTAATGAAGATTGGAGTTTAGCATGAGATGATCACTTGTAGGTGCTCATGGATACATGGAGAATAAGGTGAGGTTGTAATTCTCTTGGGATGAGAAATGTGTTGATTTCAGCAGAAAGTACGAGTAGCCTACACCTTGGTTGTATGTAAGTTCAATATATACCAATGAGGAGATTTATCTTGGATGAGTCATGGTGGCTTGTATATCTTGGAGGAGAATTCTCATTCTCACTATTGGTCTGCTCGGTAGTGAAGTCTACTTGAGAGGTATTTTCCCATTATATATTTTAGATGTGTTTGATACTTTCTTTCATGATATGGATCTTGAATTTTTGTTTAATGGTTTTGTAGGATTCATAGTGGAAGATGAAAAACATGGTTAATCTCCTTGAGCTATAATCTGATATAATTTTTTGATGATAACTAGTAGGAGATATTTATATGGGCCGATTTCCTAAGATGGGAAATTAAGTAGTTTGATCTTCTTCGAGAGGCTTACATCCATGATTGATTACATGTTGCAATTTTATTTTTTTGATATGTTTGATCTTGTTGATTGAACGGTTGGGTGTTGTTATGGATTTTCTCTTGGGGTTGTGAAGAAGATCATACTTGGCACAACTGGAATTTAGAAGTGTATGTAGTAGGATGTTACATGTCGTGATATGCAAGTTTCTCTCTGAGGTCTAGGTTGTCTTCCTAGAATTTTAATTTCTTATTACATTGGTTTAATATTTGGTTGGATTTTTTGTTTTCCCTCATGTTCTTGGGTGGTGACTTGGAGGTTCTTTATCTCTTTCCTATGTTGGGAGTGAGAACTTGGAAGTGCTCTTGAAGGCTGTTCAGAGAGATGTTTCTTGTAGCAGTTAGTTGCAAGTTGTGCATATTTTTTGTGGTATTTTCCTTGGTACTACATGGTTACACTTTATATGTGATGTAGATTGGTAGACTTGTTATGCCTTTGATCTTTCAGGTTTTGCATTACTTGTTTAGTGGGAGTTTCTAGTTATACTTTGTCTTCTTGACTGGTTTGTACATGGAGCTTGTATCTACATTTAATGGTTTGGTTGTGCTATTAGAATGAGTTTTCTAATGTGGATACCTTGGAGGTATGAGAGATTGGATGGATAGAAAAAGTTGTGGGTGCTATTTTTAGTTATGTGGGTTCATCAATTAGAAGGGATCAATCATATTTTTGGTTGTTGTTCTAGCTAATGTTTCTATCTTGTTTCTAGAGAATGTCTTCTCACATTTTTGTTTTGGTTTGGGCCTTTTGAACTTGATGTTGTTTGTACTTTTGTATGGTTTGTTGCTAGTTCTCTGGAGTGTTCAGTAAGATCTTTGTCAAGTGGGAGATTGTTGGAAATATGTGCCTCAATATTGCTGACTTGAACCTCCTAAAAGAAAAAATTGGTGAGACACCTAAGATATCCCGCCGACGAGTTCTTTAGTCCCGAAGGCTTGAAGTTTTCAGATCAGTGTGACATGTGATTGGTCTTGCTGAAGAGAACTATTGAAGTGATTTGAACTATTAGCATGAGTTCTTTGTTTCATATCGACAATAGTTAATTGGTTGATGAGGTTCATCGATGAGACTCTTGTCAATCTGAGAAATGTATGCAAAGTAGCATGGATGAGTTTCGGTATGAATTTGGCTGATGTTCGCATTGGGGTGACATTGGTTGTTGGGATGACATGTGAATTTCACTTCGGTGCTTGTGGTTTGGCTGAAGAGTTCTATTAGGGAGACTCTTGCTGAAGTGAACTAGAGTGGGATGACATTGGTGTTCGGGTAGACCTATGAATGTTGAACCAACTATGTTAGTCTAGCTGATAGGTCTGATCAGTGTAAGTCTTGCCGATGAATAGATGGTCGGGCTAACATGGAACTTCATAATGTATATTAACCATAGTGGATATTTGGCCAATGTGATATTTTTAGTGTGTGTCTAGCCGATGGTTCTTGGTCAGTGTGACGTAGTCCATCAGGATGAGTTCTAAGGATTGGTCTGATGGTGTTGTTCATGATGATGTACTTCATGGGTGTGATTCTTGCTGATGAACAATTTATCAGGCTAAGTTTTGTCATTGGTTAGACCTAAGAAGTTTGGACTGACAATAGAAGTCATGTCGATGGGATATATTCAACGTAAGTCTTGTCGAGGGTTCTTCATTGGTATGAAGTATGACTTCAGCCCAGATTTGAGATTGTTGTTTTGATGGTTAAAGTCTAGCCAGTGGATTGGGATGGGTGTGAGTCTTGCCAAAGAAAGGTTCTGAACTATAGTGAGCTGAAGCCCATCGAGCTGACTTGTGAACTTGATGAGACTTGTTGATCTCACCTCAATAGTGTTGTTCTTGCTGATGGCTATTGAACATCTATGTAACCCAAATATGTTACACCGATAGAGAGTTCAATTGATAGATCAATCTTATTGGTTCTTTTGGTACATCGAGGTGACATGAAAAATTGCTTGGACTTTATAAAATCTCACTGATAATGTATGTCAGGCGGATGGAAGTGAAGATGGATTCAATTGAATGAACGATGACATTTTTGACCTGTCGATGTGTTTAATGTTCATTGGAGGAACAAGATGAGTTGGATGAGACTTTTCATTGTCCAAAATAGGTTGATGGTTGATCTATCTATAGAAAATGAACTGAACAGTTCTAAATTAGGATAAAAGATGATTATATAGAATCATTTGAATGTTGGATGTTCAAATGAATAAATCGATGGCTCATGGATAGATAGGGTTTGCAATGGAATTTTCCCTGTGTGTTCAAACTATATGATGATAAGTATTGGAATGGTGAGAATGATGTGACAGAAGATGTGAAGAACATGAACCTATGAAGGGCGAGGAGGCTGGGCTAGCCAAGAGGATGGTTGGAAGAGATTTGTATGGTTAGAGGAGATGAATCTACATTATGTGATGTGTAAGGTTAATGTATCAGTGTGAGGATTCTAAATAGTGTTGTTAACTATATTCTCTACAGGAAACAAGATGTAAACTCTATGTAAAGTCTATGCACATAAGATTGTATTGTAACTTTGTTTGTTGTTGAATAATACAAAGGATCGATCTTTTGGAGTGTGGGCTTTTTTAACCAAAAGGGTTTTCCCCACGTAAATCAATGTGTTCATTTATTTTTATTCCATTTTGTTTGATTTTTTATTCCGAATCTATGCATAGTGTTGAATATAGTAATGTTTGCATGTGCTTTTCTCAAAAGAATCAATGTGGGAAATCAACTATGCTAGTTTCTACTTTATGGAATAGTAGTATGTGTCTTTGAGGCAATTTGAAGGAATTAAAATCATCAGAGGCACTTCTCTTCTTAGATATTTCCTTCTAAGATGACTCAATTTTCCTAACAAGAAACTCATGGAATTACAACAATCCCAAGCTATTCAACCATAGTATCCTCCTAATCAGCCTACTAACAAGTGGTTCACAACACTCTAGCATCCTCGGTCAAGATTTAGGAACTGTGGGTATGGTCAACCAGCCTGAGTTAACTATATATGAGTATCTTACCAATCCCACCAATTCTCAAATGAATGATCACCTCCTTACCTAGAGTGGAGATAAGATCCTTGCTATACTACTTGTGAGAGGTGCTAGATCTCCACCTAGGTTTGACATGTCATAATTCTTTAACATCATACCTTCTTAACCACAGGATCCTCAAAGCTCTCAAGCTAATCAAATACCATTAGTCCCTTAGGTCCCTCTAGTTCCTCAAGTTATCTCATAAGACACATGGTATCGACCTGGATTTAGAAATGTTGTATGTTATCACATCCCAATTTCAGTCACAGGTTCCACACCTGAAGTCAAAAATCCATAAGGTCCCAATGATCCACAAGGTACTAATAATCTACAAGTTCCTAGTAACTCACAATGTCCTACCCGCACACCATCCAAACCTCCTAATCCACCAAATCAATCAAGTCAGTCATGAGGGGACACTAGGGGCAATACATCTAATCCTTTTTCTCGTAACTCCTCATATATCCCTCATCTATACACACCCATTAAACCTACCACCACCACCATATAATCCTAGTCATTCTATCCCACAACCATCATCTTATCATCAAACCCAATCACCATATCAACATCAACCTCAAGGTAATCCACAACTTGAACATCAACCTAAGGGTAATAAAAAACCTCAACATCAACCATAGGTCAATCCACAACCTCAACATCAACTACAAGTCAATCCACAACCTTAACATCAACCAAAAGTCAATCCACACTCACAACAACTTCCTTACCACCAACCAAAGTAGTAGCCACAAATCACTTCACAACCATAAAACCCCCTTTTCAATCCCAAGGTAACCCTATAATGCAACACTAATATAAATTGCATCAACCACCTCATTATTTCTCACCTTGCTATCATCAACCACCTCCACAAAATACTTATTACTATCCACATCCTCCACCAAACAGTCCTAGAAAACAACCTACCACATCCAACCGCAATCCTAATTATAATTACTATAGCCAACAAAAATTCCAACAATAGCCACCTTATGTTAATCCCCAACAACCCACACAAAACACTCATCAACAACAATCTAATCCACAAGTACCTTTGTACATCCCCCAACAACAACCTACATATAGTTATTAGTCCAATTCATCATATCACCAACAAGCACCATCCAAACAACAAGGTGTATCTTCATCCTACTATCAAGTGCCAGTATCACAAAAAAATTCTTACACCAATCCACAACCCACTTGCATTGACCAATATGAACAAGTCCATTCATATCCCCAATCATCTTATGACCAACCGCTTCCATCCCCACAACCTTATCAACAATATGGTCCCTATGATCAATCCAACCCAACAGGTCCTCCCCCATCTACACCCATCAATAAATAATGGGAGGACATGAAAGCTACTCTCAAATACTTGCAAGACGGCACATCAAATAAATCCTTCAAATTTGAGAACATTTTTCCTTATTCATTTGATCCTTCTATTTCTACAACCCCTTTTCTGAAGCACTTTGAAATTACTAAATTCAACAAGTATAAGGGAAAGGGAGATCCTTGAGACCACCTACAAAAGTTATACATGCATTGTCATGCTGTTATATACAATGATAACTATCTCCTTTGACCATTCCCTCAAACCTTAACAATACAAGCTTTAGAGTGGTTCTTGTGCCTTCCATGAGGATCTATCTCCACCTTTGTTGATTTATCAGAGAAGTTTGTCACACACTTATGTTTCAATCTAGAGAAGGAAATAGACACTAGGGATCTCCTAAAGGATAAACAATGAGATGGCAAGAAATTTTCTAGCTACTCGCAAAGGTGGTGAGCTTTATCCAACTTACTTAAGTGCAATCTTCCTAAGAAGGATTTGGTAGGCATCTTTGTCAGAAAATCCCATCTAAATTTGGCCCATAACCTATGTATCCATTGTGTCACTACCTTTGCAAAGGTTATCAAGAAACTAACCACCATTGAGAAGGCTCTTATTTCTAAAGGGCTTATCAAAATCATCAACCAAGATAAGGACAAGAAATCAAGTGATAGGTCATGCTACTGGAATAAGAGTAAATACAATTTTAATGATGGTTTCATTAACAATAAACATATCCAAGTACCTAATACTTCTAAGAGGCCATAAAATTATCCTCAACCACCACCAACTAAAAATATTATATCCATGCCTCAAGGTGCACCACATCCTCCCCCTCAATCCAATCATTCTAATCAAGGGAACACCAAATGTACAGTCACTCCTTTAGGAGAATCATTAGATGTAGTATTCAAAATTTTGGTCCAAGCTAATGCGATTACATATCTTGTCACCAAACCTTTTTATTAGTCAAAGCCAAAGCCTAATTGGTATTAAAAAAATGAGTACTATGATTATCATAGGATCAAAGGTCATTCCATGAACAAGTGTTAGGTTCTTAAGGACTATATCCAAGATCTTATTGATCAAGGATATATTATGGTTGAGGGAAGCCAATCTACCTCATCTAATGCTTAATTAGAAATATTTCAAAATGCATTCCCCAAGCATAATTAGGGTCCTAACACATCTAATACCAACACTAGGTTTGATAACACTGGTCAAGATAATCAAACCAACAATATAAGCTACACCAAGGTTCCTTTTAATTATAGTAATATTGTTGGATGAATTAGCCAAGTAGACCCATGTGTCTCCATGATTTGGGTAAAAGGCAAATACCTTCAATATGTTGTGACTACCCATAGAACCCACATATTAGTTCTAGGACCTTCTACTTCATCCCAAGTAGCACCTGTAAGCTCACAATATAATATCCTTGACCATCTGGGAAAGACTCATGCACAAATATCTAGTTTTTATTTTCTAAGGTCTTCCCCTACCCATCAAGAGATCCTCACTAAAGCCTTATAGGACACTCATGTACCAAATGATATAGACCCAACTCAGGTTTAGAATCTTATTGGGAATTTGTTATCCAGCTATCAATTAGGCTTTAGTCAACATGATATTTCCCCCATTGATCACACTCATAATCCTGCCCTTCACATTAAATTCCTTGTCACCAAGCATAAGGTTAAGATGGTCTTGGTAGAGAATGTCCCACCCTTAGTTTGTACACTTTGAAATTTATAAAATAGGTGTGGTACAATCACATCAACTTAGATAGTCAAGTGATCAAAATTAAATCCTATGATAATGTAGAAAGAGATTTAGAGGGTATAATTTTCCTCCCCATTCAGGTTGATCCAGTTGTGCAATATACCACTTGTCACATCCTCGATCTTGACTCACCATACAACCTTCTCCTCAGTTGACCATGGATTCATGCCATGCAATCCATCCCATCCACTTATCATTAGTTTTTGAAGTTCCCACATAGTAGGGTTGAAATTACTATCCATGTTAATCCCCAACCTTTTGATTATTGTTGTGCTCTTAAGGCATCTTTCTATGAATTGATGTAGGAAATTCTCAGACATCATCATCCATCCCATCTTCCATTCCATCATCTGCTCCATCTTGTAATAAATCCTTCACACCATCTTACACACTTAAATACACCATCACTAAAGTGTATATCATTGACAAATGTTGTGGGGAGTATTGGATGTGAACTACACTTAATTTGGGAGGAATTCCTCCCTCTCCTTGCACTTATGGTTGACTGACTGAATCTTTACAAAAGGAAGAGTGTATAACTAAGAATATCAATTCCAATAATGTGGGTTTCGCTATGTTTCAATCTCTAGGTACCTTACAAGATCAGATGGATGAGGACATTAGTCAATGGATTTACAGAGAAGAGCTTGAACCCTCACCTCTTATTAAATACTTTGAAGAAGTTTATCGCCACACTTCTAAGTTAGCAGAAAAGTATAAATATCAAGGAGGAGGAATAGGGTTCAATGAGCATGGAATGTAATGAGACCAAAAATGTCTCATCTATTAGCTAAATAAAATCAAGTATTTTGCTTAATTATGAAGTTTATCAAGACTAAGCATTATGAGGAAAGTAAGAGATTTTCAGTTGGAGAAGTCAAGATTTCATCATATCTTGAAAATTATGATCTAGGTTCTTGAGATTTGTGGATAGAAATTAGCAGATAAGAAGGAAAAAATACTCATTAAATTGCACAAAAACCCAATTTATGGTTTTAGAGAAAAAATCACTAGTCTGATGCTCTAGAACTTTTTGTTCATGGTTGAGAATTTTTGGAGTTAAGTAGGATCTAAGTGAAGGATAAGTATGATAGCATTTATGAAGGGGTTTCTCAGTTTGGGCTTCTATGAGAAATTAAGGGATAGTATTTGAGAGAATCTAGGGGTAGTTCCAGGCATCTAAGGTAGGTTTTTGGGTTTTGCAAACAAATGGGGCATATTTAAGAGGTAGTTTTCGGCAGTTTGAACCTTTTTGCAAGCATTTAGGAGATATTTTATGAGATTTAGTGATACAAAAGGGAGAGGCATGAAATTTTCACATTCAAATGTCTTTTTGGAGATTTTTTAGGGGCTACAAAATAGAGATACTTGTTTTGGATGACCAAAGAAGATTGAATTAGCAAGATGAAGAAAATACATCTTTTTCTCTTAACACATGTTCCTATCTTCTAGCAAGCTATTGCACAACTATAAGGCTCATCTTTCAGAATTCTATAAATTCATTATAATCAAGGAATCAAATGGGTAATACTTTCATGAAATAATATAGTTTAGTGTTTTAGCAATAGTATTTGTTTGTAGTTTCATTTCCTAGAAGTCATTTCATTTCTAGTTCTTTACATTTCTAGTATTTCCCTTTACAAGCCTCTTAGGATAGATTTGATTCCAAAATTTTATTTACAAGCTCTTAGGATAGATTTGATTCCAACATTTCATTTACAAGATCTTAGATTATATTTGATTCTAGGAATATCTTTCATGTATTAATTTTCAATTCTTTTTCTAGAAAAAGAATGTCATGGAAATGATTTATTTTCCCTCTTTCATATCACCATGGGCACCACCCTGGATTGACATTTATAATTAAATGATGAAGTGCGCAATGAACTTCATCATAATGTGTCAACCTATTAAGACATATACACATCTTAAACACTTGGGCCTCAACTATGACAATAAATAGAATGGATCAACTGCATCCACTAATACATCAAATAATGTTAATTGGAAAACCAATTTTCTTAAGAATATCCCTAAAGAGAAAGCCATCATTTTTTCCGATGATTAGTTGGAATAGTATAATCTACGGTTAAACCCCAAGAAGTGTGTCTTTTATGTCACATCAGGAAATATTTTAGGCTTCATCATGTCCAAAAGGGGTATTGAGGTCAATCCTACCAAGGTTAAAGCTATAATGGAAATTCCCCCACCTAAGAACTTAAAGCAATTACAGAGATTGCAAGGGAAATTAGATTCCATTAGGAACTTCATTTCCCAACTTATAGAAAAGGATTAGCCTTTTACTCATATCCTATGCAAGGATACAATCTTTAGATGGGATCCTCCATGCCAATAGGGCTTTGAAAAAATTAAGGATTATCTTGTCCACCTATCTTGATGCCCCAATACTAGGTAAACCATTATTGTTATACATTTCAGCTACTAAAGCTACATTAGGGGAATTATTGGCATAACATGATGAGTCTTCAAAGGAAATATTGATCTACTACATTGCTAGGACACTAGTGGGATACGAGATTAATTATTATCCCATGGAGAAATCTTGTCTAGAAGTCATCTTCAGTTCACAAAAGCTTCAACATTACATGCTTAGCCACCCAATCAAACTGATTTCTAAAGTTAACCCACTCAAGTATCTATTATCAAGAGCATCATTGACTAGTTGCATGGCTAAGTGGATTATGCTCCTAAGTGAATTTGACATTGAGTATGTAGACCACAAAGAAATTAAGGGGCAAGTTATTGCAAATCAATTAGCAGATGCCCCCCTTGTGGATGCTTATCCTTTAGTGGAAAAATATCTTGATGAGTTGGTCTTCACTATTTCAGAATTGGACACTTTACTTTGATGGGTCCTACACACAACATGGAGCTGGAGTTGGAATCCTCTTTGTTACCCCACAAGGTGACTTCATCCCTAAGTCATTCAGATTAGATTTTCCATGCATAAATAATATTGTTGAATATAAAGTTTTATTCATAGGTCTTATAATTGTAGTCTAGTGGAACATAACGCATCTTCATGTTTATGGAGATTCACAACTTATAATCAAACAAGTCAATGACGAGTTTCAAATAGAAGATGATAATATTCTCCTCTATAAGTTAATGGTCTATGATTTCAAGAATTATTTTAGTCATAACCAGTTTGATTAGGGCCCTATTTGTAGAATAAAACTACAAACACCATGGCCACAATTGGTTCCCTTATAGATATGCCTCGAGACCAAATAGATTGTGAGTTCCTGGTTGAGAAATTATTAATCCCAACATATGATATTCCAAAAAATGAAATGGTGTGTGACATCATAGGTCCCCAATCTCCACGGTGCCATGACATCATTCTCCCATATAATCTAAATCTCAACCAACATAAATCCTTCATTCAACATGCTTCCTATTACACCATCTTAGGTGATACACTTTATTGTAGGGGATATGATGGTACTCTTCTTCAATGTCTAAATGAGTCAAATTCTCAAGTTGCATTAAATAAAGTAAAAAATACCTCTATTAGGACTAGTTCACCACCTCGGGTGACATAGTCCTAGTGCTCAGTTTGCATCAATGATTAATGTATTTAGTTGTTAGTTTTTGAAGTTTTTGTTTGCTCTAGTTGTCTCTTTGTTTACATTCAATTACTTTCTATTACATGGCTATAATTACTATAATCATCTTTTACTTTGATGGAATTTATGAATAGCATTAGATCTTTGCAAGTTTTAATTTTACCTTTAGTTCATACTTCGTATAAATAAAATTATTTTGAACATGACAACAAAACCATAGGAAAATCACATGAAACAATGCACACACTTCTTCACTATAAGAAAACCATATCATCTAAACCTTTTAGTAGTGATGACTTGGATATGTTAGATGAATCCCTACAAGGCTTCCTCTCACTAAGTTCATCCACTAGGGTTTGTGATGACAAACCCAAACCAACCACTGATAACCTATCTCCCAAACCTTTTAGTTGTGATGATAAGGGTATGTTAGACGAAGCTCTTTTGGACTTCACCTCACCTAACTCATCAACTAAGGTTTTTTGTGAGTAACCTCAAATAAAATATGTCAATGTAATTCAACCTCAGCTTGTTCTCTACCCACCTTCCCATTAACCTCAAACTCCATCCAAACCTAAATTTACCCTTCACCCACCCAAGCACAATGTTGTTTCACATACTCACTACACTAGAAATAACCCACATCCCTAACAAGCCACCTCAACACCCCTACCATTACCCAACCCCATCTTACCTATGGCCCCTCATTTAAAATCATAATGTAGGGAGTACGATTTCGTTGAACAACTTAATAATACTCCCTCCAAGATATCCCTTTGGGATATTCTTAAAAACTCCCCTAACTATCATTTTATGCTTCAAATGACATTGCAATAGATAGTGGTCCCTCCTGGTACAAATGCTAATGATGTGGCACATCTAATACAAGAAATGAATACATTCAATGTATAAATTACCTTCTAGCATTATGATCTCCCTCCATTATAATTAAGAAAACAAAATGAAGCCTTTATGATAATAGCCCAATATAATCAGCAAGGCATCAAACAAACCCTCATTGGCAATGGATCTACCCTAAATGTGTGCAGTGTGAAGCTTCTTGATAGGTTACATGTGGATAGATCACAAATCAAATATGATTCCTTATCTATTAGAGGATTTTACAATGTTACAAAGAAACCACTTGGTGTCATTATTTTACCTATTACCATTGGAATGGTTACATTGCAAACTCCTATTCCTGTCATGTCCTATGACCTTATCTATAATCTCCTCTTGGGAAGACCATGGATCCATGAGATGTATGCAGTACCCTCAACCCTTCATCACAAAATGAAATATGTCTATAATAACAAATTTTATCAAATTAGATTATGGGTATGTGCAAGATCATCATGGAAAAAATAGGCCCTTAAGTGGCAATAAAATCCAGAAAATCAGAGTTAGGCAACTTGACATAAAAATTTGAATAAGTCATCTATATTATTTCAAAAATATGTAAGAATAGAATCTGTAGAAAATTGAATGTAGTTTCTATACTACTAGGTTTATTTTTTATTTTTAAATCTATTTGGTGAAAATTTGAAATTTCAATGCAGTAGTACTTAAATTTCGGGGAAAAAATAAGAAGTACGTGTTTGTCTAACCACCCTAGCCACAATAAAGTGATAATAATTTTTTATAATATTTTAGATATAAGTAGGGGACTCATGTTCTGATGTGATGCATATTTTTTGTAATTTGTTTCCAAGTAAATAATTAATTATGAAATTTTTATTACAACTTTAAAAAATATAAAAAATCATATGTCTGACCACCTTAACTTGGTCAAAACTTCATGAAATTCAATTTATTTTTTTAATCCTATAGTATGTGAACCATAGAATGTGACACATGTTTTGGATTCAAAAAATGTGATACCATTTGAAAGCTATAGATTTTTTTCAATCAGCCTATCAATCAGGACTTTACTCGTAATTCAAATAGAAAATGAATAATTATTATTTTTTAAATTCAAAATAAAGCATAATTTATATTGGTGGAAATCTGAGAATCTCCTTTAAAAACTATTTTCATTTCATCAATTTTGGGTAAAAAAAATTCATCAGCCACATTGGCCATCATATCACTTAGATATCGCCACTTTTTGGCCCATCATGATCTTGTACATACCCATATGCCCCTACCCTAAAATTTTCTTGCAACTTGAAAAGGAACAACAAGTCCTCTCAACACATTAATTCCCACCTCTAATATAGCACCTCTTGAGAAGAATCGACCAGAATAAGAATCAAATTCCAACTCACTTGGTGATGATTGGGGATCATTAGAATTCACACCTTCACTTATGGGTGAGTACATCATCACCCAAAAAGAGGATGAAAAATAAGAACAATTAGCCATTCTCTCCACCCAGAATGAAAAAAAACCCTCCCACACCTCTGCCTCATCTGCTTTGGAAGATAATGCAACATATACAACAAATTTTGATGAGATAGATTACCAACAACCAACTAACCCATCGGAAATGGAAAGACTCTATGGATGAGCTTACAATATTTTGAAAAAATTAGGATATGTTGGTAAAGGATGTGGCAAGCATGCACAAGGAATTCACTTTCCCATTGAACCAAATATACAAGAGACTAAGACTGGTTTATGGTTTTCCTTTTCTAAAACTACAAAATAAAATCAATGACTATCACTCAACATCAACACTATGACATGTGCACCAAGAAAAAAATCATGCTCAAACATCCTAAATTTCTTGATATGGATTCCCCACCATTCGACTATGGTAATGGCGATGAAGCTTTTAAACACCTGTTAGGTGCTTCGAATAAAACCTATATCTCCAAGAAAAATGACTCTTGTGCTATGATAAGTTCTGAGCTCAACATTATTGACATTAATGAAATTCCCACAATCAGGGAACCATATTATCTAGAATTTCCTAATTCAAATTCACTCCCATTGGGTGATACCATTGATATACCAATGGACATAGATGATAAAGAAAAATTCATTAAAATTGGGAAGTACCTTGATGATAAAGAACAAGAGTATCTTTCAACCTTGCTTCATGCTTTTCCTTAACTATTTTCTTGGAAATATTTTGATATGCCTGAAATGGATCCAAAGATAGTTACTCATAACATTGTTCTTGTTGAGAATGCTAAGCCCGTTCACCAAAAGATATGAAAGATGAATCCTAAGATAGCCTTGCATGTTAAAGGAGAACTTGAAAAAATCCTTGACGCGGGTTTCATTCAACCTATCGATTAGTTTCCTTGGATACCAAACATTGTCGCAGTTGCTAAACCTAATAATCATATTAGGATATGCATGAATTTTTGAGACTTGAACAAAGCCTCTTTAAAAGATGATTTTCCTCTTCCTAAAATTGACATGATCATGGATGCAACTATCAGACATGCTTTGTTGTCCTTTATGGATGGATTCTCTGGATATAATCAAATTTTCATCAACCCACAAGATCAATACAAGATTACCTTTACATCTTCTTGGGGAATATTTTGTTGGGTTATGATGCCTTTTGGATTAAAGAATGTAGGTGCTACTTATCAATGAGCAATGACCTTAATATTTCATGATTACATACATAAAATATTAGAATATTATGTTTATGACATTCTAGCTAAATCCTTAACTTGACAAGATAATGTGAATGTGCTTCGACAAATATTTGAGTGAATGCTTAAGTCTAACATGCACTTAAATTCAAAAAATTGTGTCTTTGGAGTAGATAGCAGTAAAATTTTAGGGTTTATCATATCTCACATAGCAATTGATGTGGACACAAATAAAATTGATGTTATAATTAACATGTCACCTCCTCACAACATTTCCCAATTATGCACATTACAAGTAAGAATTCAAGCCATCCATCATTTTGTCACCTCATTAGCAGATCACACATTACCTTTTACAAACCTCCTCAAAGAGGATATTAGTTTTGATTAGAATGATGATTTTAAATAGGCATTTGAGAGTTTGAAATAATATCTTGCAACTCTTCCCATCTTATAAATTTCTATACCAAAAAAACCATTCATCGTGTATATCATCACTTCCATCCACACTCTTTCTCAATTATTGGCCCAACAAGATGACAATGGTAAATAGCATCCTGTTTATTACATCAACTGAACTCTCATTGATTATGAAAGGTGCTACACAATAATCAAAAAACAATGTTTGGCTCTCATATTCACTACTAGTAAGTTGCGACATTATTTACTAAATGAAGAAATACAAGTGATGACCAAATTTGATCCTCTCAAATATCTTTTCAATAAAATAGCCCTTTCAGGAGATCTTTCTAAATGGGTTATGTTGTTGACCGAATTTGACCTTAATTTTGTCTCCCAAAAATAAATCAAAGGCCAAGCCTTAAATTGACCACTTATCTGATGCTCCTTCTCCTCTTACATTACCTACCAATGACTCTTTTCTTAATGATAATGTGTTGACCATAGAGCTTCCTACATGGGAATTGTACTTTGATGGATCCAAGTGTCGAATAGGCTATGGTGCTAGAGTGATATTAATTCCACCTATAGGTAAGCCTATTCAATTGTCATATCTCTTAAACTTCCTATGTATGAATAACACAACTAAGTATGAAGTGTTAATTATTGGATTGTGTGTTACCTTAGTCATGGGAGTTAAAGATATTAAGATCTATGGCAATTCGCAATTAGTGATAAAAAAAATCAATGATCTTTACCAAAATAAACATGATAAATTATCACAATATAAGGATCTCATACTAAATTTTTTAGAATAGTTTGAATCATTCACCATTGATAACATCTCCCAAAAAGATAATCAGCATGTAGATGTAATGGCTAGTGTGGCTTCTCTAATATCTCATTCAGATCCTTCTGAAAAAGTCATGTTTACCATCCACCCCATCATGAAACCCTCCATCAGTGATAAACCTGATAATATCCTCCCAATATTCCTAGATGATTTATGTGAATTCTACAATGCCATTTATAACTATTTAAAAGATGGTACCATTCCCGATCCTATGACTAGAAACACCTGCATTTGCCTAAAAAAGTTAGCCACTAAGTACATAATCCTTGCTGATACATTGTATAGAATATCCTTTGATGGAATTCTCCTTTGACATCTCAAGGATTTTTCAACTCATATTGCCCTTGAACAATCCCACTTTGACACTTGTGGAGGTCATTTTGGAGGAAAAACTTAGTGCAAAAACTCCTTCATGTGGGTTACTATTAGAAAAATATGGAAAAAGACTACTATGTGTATGTTAAACAATGTCACAAATGTCAAGAACATAGTAATTTGATTCATGCTCCTATTTCTGAGCTCCATGACCAAATCCCTATTTGGCCATTCTTTGTGTGGGGATTGGATCTAATTGCAAAATTTCACCACCTTATTCTGTCAGACACATGTTTATCATTACTACAACTGATTATTTCACCAAATGGGTAGAACTTATTCCTCTCGAGCCTACAACCGCTGATGTGATATGTTGTTTCTTACTAGAACACATCATCACTCGCTTTGGACTTCCTTGCGCATTAGTTTCAGATAATGGAAGACCATTTAAAAATAATGATGTGAATAAGTTTCTAGAGACATTTCATATTCAACATCACTTTTCAACACCTTACTACCCACAATCTAGTGGTCAAGTTGAAATCGCTAATAAAATCCTTGAAAAAATCCTTAAGAAAATTGTTAATATCTATAGAAACTGAGAATTGGTCTAAGCCTATGACACCATTTTTGACATATTTCTAATGTTCATGGTCATGATTAAATAATGTTAATTATTTAATTAATTCATTATGACCTTTATTCTTTCTTGAATAATTAAATAAATCTTATTTATTTAATTACGTCGCTAATTAATTAATCCCCTCTCTAAATTAAATAAATTATTATTTAATTTATCCTTTATCACATTTTTTATTATAATTAAATATTCATATCGAATTATTTAATTATTCTTTAACCTTTTCGATAATTAATTAAATAAATATTTATTTATTTAATTTAATCCCTGAATTTCGAATGGCGAATTAAATAATCATTCAATTCGTAAAAGGAATTATTCTTGGCATATTCCTTTGATTAGATAATCTCTTAGTTATCTGATTATTCACTTACCGCTTAAGTCGGGATATAATTAAATTAGTTAGTTATCTCAAGATTTAATATTTGATCATGTCTGACAAATAAACTTTATGGTTTGATCAATCAGTCTTATTCTTCTGCATGCAAACTATATTTAATTAATTAATGTATTTATGCATTCAAACACAATGCTTGCTCTTAATCTTTCACATGCAATTCTTATTCTTCTGAATTTCAAATAGTTTCAACACCATATTAAATTATTATTTAATTTAATCTCTATCAAGCAGACTCTTTCACTTGCATTATTACTGACACTGAATCTTTATTGCATGACATTCATTAATCTCAATCATCGATTTGTCTTTTGAATTTGAACCGATCGTTTGAAAACCAATTTTCTATAAATTGACCTAACATTTGTCATTATTTCTCCTCCTGAAATCTATATATTTTTAGGAAGCTTTTATTCAATCTTCGATATTTTGCTAAGTCAATAGTCAATAGGCCATATTGACATACTTAAGAAATCTGAGAGAAACTATTGTAGACACCCAAAAATGTCCTCTTACAATACTCTGTCACATCAGGTCATTCGGACATTTTGTCGCATGTTTTTCCCTAGGTATCCATGTCATCATCTAATTAGTTAAAAGAATCTCATTTATTTGAATAATTTCATTCATAATCCCTTCATTCTTCTAATGTCAATTAAATAATTTATATTATTTAATTAATTAAATCATTTCCTTTCATAATCCCTCCATTCTTCTAGATTAATTAAATAATTTATATTATTTAATTAATGAAATCATAAATCCAACGTTAATTAAATAAATCAAATATTTATTTAATTAATAAAATCTTAAAAAGATCTTATCGCTTTCTTTCCAAAATCTAAACTCGTGTGTATCTAATTAATTAATTTAATTAGATAATTCATCACTTATCCTTCTCATCATTTCCAAGATTTACTTCCTTTAAAACAAAAAATCAATATCTTTCTATTTTATTAGAATCTTATCCCATCTCATTGTTTTTCCTCTTTTGTCAAAAAATCAAATCTTATCAAATATTCTTCTCCATCCCCATCAAAACTCTATAAATATGGCCTCTCACAAGCCATTTGGGATTCACTCTTCAATCTTCCATCTATCACCTCCACCCTTATCATTATGCTGCAATAGTGAGCGATCAACATTTCATCAATAGTCAAATCCTTCGAAGCTTGCATTCTTATGTGAGATTGAGAAGAAAAATGGAGTGAATCCCTGGTGACATGCATGTTTGTTTAGATTAGATTATTCATTTTGTATATGTGTGTGTTTTACAGGTAACTACATTGAGGATGGTGAAAATTTGAATCCTAATCTAATAAGATCTCATATTTTAGATTTTAGGGCATACTTCACATTTTAGCAAACTAGAAGGTACAATGGAAGTCAGCCATGGAGGATGAAGGACTGGGTGAGCTCATTTCATCGTTGTTCTTTTTTTATTTCCTATGCATTCCATTGATTATTGTGGGTTTGATAATATGCATGTGTGTTTTCTAACTATCTAATCTTACAAAAAAATCCTCAGTTTCATCGCTGAGTGCAATCTCTCGTAGAGCGTTGTTAGTAATCCCCTTGTTTTGCTGAATAATGGGCATGTAGGTGACGTAAAATAACCCTAGTCTCATCAACCGTCATCTCTCCCTATCACTCAGTCGATCTTTGAAAGCATAGGTAGTAGGCCTAAACTCTCAGGTATAAATATGCACTAATCATCTCTACACATGCAGAAACAAGGGTTAGGACACATGGATTACCAATTCGGCACATTACTACTATCCGAGAAACCAAAAATGCATCTAAAAAAAGAGTCTACATGAAGTCAACTCTAGTCAACCTTGGTCAACAAATATTGTGTCTTGTTGACTGCAAATGTGTCTCACTAAGTCAAATGCAACTCTACATCTCGCAGTTGCATTACACTTTATCAAATGCATCATTGCAACTGGCAATTACACACCTTTATAGTGATTGCATATTTTGGTATGGCAATTACGTCATTATATAATGATTGCATCATTTGGCAAAGCCATTGTGTCGCAATATCATAATTGTGTCGCTAATTACCACACTTGTGTCATTGATTACCACACTTGTGCCACATTTTGACAAATGTGTCATTTGACCTTGCACTTGCGCATTTTTTAAACTTTGACTCACCCACCCATTGCACTTGCATCACAACGCAATCAAATGTGTCGAACACGAAGGAATTTGCAGTTAGTACGACAAGATTTGTGTCACAATGCATTTATTCCCGCCCCCCCTAAAACCCTAATAAATGCACAAAATGAAAAAATTAAAATTCGGATAGGGTACTTACCGATGCCTCTATGCCCTCAGGTCGTCAGAATGTCCGCACACGATAGCCACGGTGGTCTATCATGGGAATCACCATCTTCTCCTTGCGGTTTGATCTTAGAATTTTAGAATAGAAAATATGAAAATGACACTTGGTTTTGCTTTTTCAACTTACTTATAGGTTGAAAATTAGGGTTTGACTTTATAGGTTTGTACTAGAGGCTCATTTGATCACCTTTGACTAGCATTTTCATTGGCTGAATGTCCTTTTTTGAAACCGATCACATCGTTGTTTTCTAGTCATCAAATTGACTAATCGAGACACTTTCCAAATTTTTCTGACCTTGGGCCAAAATTCAAAAATTTTCCCGAGGGGGCATAGGCACTCTGTACCTTCGTTGGGGCATATTATTGACTTGTTTTCTTTGCCATAATGCGATGAAATGCATTATGAGAATGAGGGGAAAATGTAGACACATAAAAATGACCTAGGCCTACAAGCTCTATTTTACCACTTTCGTCCTAGCATAATTATGACATTTTAATTATGTCTTTTGTCCACCTTTGACTATTAATTAGATAATTCATAATTATTTAATTAATTCATGTCTTTTTATTCTTCATGATTATTAAATAAATAGATTTTATTTCTTTATTTAATGCGTCACTAATTATCTAATGTCTTTGAGTAATTAAATAAATTTCTCAATTTATGTAATTAATCTTTGCCACTTATGTCCTCCTAATTATTAAATAAATATATTTTATTTATTTATTTAACATGTCACTAATTCTCAAGTCTTCTTCTAATTAGATAGATTTATTAATTTATTTAATTAATTGATCACCTTCTCTAAATTAAATAATTATCTTTAATTATTTAATTTCCTTATTTGACATTTCCCTCATTTTAAACAAAATAATTTATTTAAAATGGCCTCACATGGTTAACTGCCACTTCTTTTAGTAAATAATCTCAAAATCAATTATTTACTATCACACTAAATCCATATTTTGAATTAATTTTAATTCAAAATGGTAATATTTTTCTATAAATCAAGTAATTACTAAAATTATTGATTTTCAAATCTCATCTTCCTGATTTTACTAATGTTCATCTCACTATCACATTTATTCTCCATCCTTGATTGAATTTCTTAAATTAAATCTTGTCCACTCATTTGGGAATCTTACCCTAACCCTAATTGAGAGTTTCCATTTTGAATCTTGACCATTTATCCTAGGGAATTTTTCAATCTTCAATCTCATTTGTCAATCCAAAATTGTATTTTCTATAAAATACCAATTTTTTCCTCATTTCGACATCTCTGAATTTAATCTTGAATATCTTGAATAATCTTTGAATCTCTTTAAGTTTTAAGATTATATTTGTTTTTTTATCATTTAGCTACTTTCAATAATTGCATATAGGATTTAGTTTCTTTTACATAGGCATTTAGGAAATCCTTCAACACTTTGCTTAGGTCTAGTCCATAGTATAGAGTTTCTCATCAAAAACTAAGGGCACACTTCACATTTTAGCAAGCTAGAAGCTACAATGGAAATCAGCCATGGAGGATGAAGGACTGGGTGAGATCGTTTCATCTTTGTTCTTTATTTATTTCCTATGCATTCAATTCATTATTTTGGGTTTGATAATATGCATGTGTGTTTTCTAACCATCTAATCTTGCAGAAAAATCTTTAGTTACAACTATAGTACAAATGACAAAATGGAGAAGTGCAATCGAGGTCATTCAAAGATTTATACAGATATTCGGTGAGATTATTCTTGTTTATACAGTTTTATGTTTCCTTGTTCTTTGTTGTTTAAGTAGGATAAGTATTATTTCTTTTGTTTGATTAATATTGTTTGCAACTTCATTCTAACGTTACATTTGGTGAACCTGATGTGAAGACACCATCTTCAAATCCCTAGAAGTTTTTAATTTTTTTTGCAGGTACAGGTACAGAGCAATGCATGTGCAATATGAAACAATGCAATTGAAATTTTGATATGCATCTGCTATTCCACGATGCATCTACTATTGTGTGACACATCTGAGGCTTTCTACAATGCATTTGGTTGGTAAAATTTTTTCCCAAAGTTTTGTATTTTCATTTTTAGTTTTTAGCTTTTTTTATTACTAATTTTGCATTTTAGTGTGTGTTTTAGAGGAGTTAATGCATTTTTCTGCAGGAAAATTCGTAGAAGATAGCATTAAAAAAAAATTTGCAGGACAATTGACGAAGACAGAACAAAAAAATTTATTAATCAATTTGTCTTGCAGAACTATTATTGAAGACACTTGCCAAAACTATGAACAATTTTTTTGTAGGACCAAAGTTGAAGAAATAAAAAAAAAACAAATTGCTTGAGTAGATTACAAAATTGTCATTTGGGTTTTAAAAAGAATAAGTGTTTTTTGCGCTAAATTGTGTTAGATTAGATCCTAATTTAGTAACATAATTATCCTCTCCCCTTGCACATTCATGTGATCCTAGGTGTAAGAGAAACTATTACTGAGTCTAGAATTTGCACCTGCTTTGGTAGGAAAAAGTACTCACCCCAAAGCGACTCATAACCGACAATGAGCTAAATCCAAGCTACTCCCAACCAGTATATAAATTTTAATGTTGAGGAAAACTCAACATTACAAGAGCTCCTATGGACCAACAATTGATTCCCCCAGTATCCTTGTGGTGTGTCAAAACCTATAGAGTGTAACCTCTACAAATTGGGATAATATTGCCTCTCGTGTGGCCTTCTGAATGGGTTCCCATACTAAATCACCAAATTGTATTTATATTAACCAAAAACCCCTATTTGTTGGTGTAAGAGGTCGGACCTCTAAAGTTGTCTCACGTTCTTAGGGTTCATATTAGTGATGAAAATTTTGCCATGGGAGAGTCATGGGAACTAAAGCTTGGTTGACCCAAGAATTGTGTGTCATGTAAGGGGGAGCCATTGTAGTCAAGCTTCTAGTCATCCACTTTGAATAAGCGTAGCTGGGGAAACCCAAGTGAGAATTCAGCAAGTATTGTCATTGCTAGTCTTAGGATTGTACATGTTTTCTGAAATTATACACATTCATGATTGTCAAACTAAAACACTTTTCTTTTTTATATTTTCCAAAATTTGATCATGAAACAAAGTCAGTCAAAAATCTAGTTCATCAAAAAACTGCATCTATCAAAATAAGTTGCATTTTTTAATTAGCAAACTGCAATTGTTAAACTAAGTCAAATATGTTAATCAAAAACTCACAACTGTCAAACCAGAGTCCACTGTCATTCACCACACACTAACTCATTTAACCCCAATTTCCGACGAAACCTATATAATCAGATGTATCATCGGGCACTTGTGCAAATTTCCATTTTTTTTTAACTTTTACCCCGACGTTCGTCAAAATTTCGATGAGCCATTGTTTTGTGTACGTTTTGACTAAGATCTTTCACCAAAATTGTGATGGTCCTACAAAGTTAAATTGTGGTGGGCATAAATTGAAATGAGCTTGACTATTTATTGCGACAGTTTTTTGCTTGACGGTTTTCTTGGGGAAAATCAGAAGAAACTCAAGAAGACATCGCCAGGTTGAGGGAAGTCATTGTCTTTTTCTAGAATTCATTTGTGAAGTCAGATTTGTACTTCCAAGTTTGAAAATCATATTTGAAAGCAACATCTCATCAGATTTCATTTATAGTCTTGTGCATTTTTAGAATTTCATTTCCAGATTTTAGACCTGGCTTCATAAATTCTTTATAAGGGAATTGTTTATAACTGATGGAAAATTCTTGATGGATTTGGACAAAAATTATATTTGCAAGGTTTCAATTTTAACCCTAATGATCAATTTGCAATAGATTTGGGAGCCATAGCTAGATAATATCAAAGGTGTTGGTTGTTTTCTTACTGTAACCAAGTTTATCTTCTAGACACATAGCATATAAAATCTCAGATAATATTGCCTTACAATACCATCAATCTATATTCTAACCCAATACTACTTATCAAATCCTTATATGAACATAGTCACCTATAACCCAACTCAAGCATTTTAATTAATTCCTTGAATTAAAGCCAAAATGAGAATCACACACCATAATAGTGAGATGAACAGAATAACCCTTGATCATTTTATTCAAGATAATAATATATTCATACAATGGAGATACATGACCTTCAAATGAATAATTTTCATTTAGATGCTAGTACTATATTGAAAATTAAGCACCCATGAAACTCAAACCTACAACAGAATGACACCAAACCTAAGAATAGTATCTTCACTATAATATCAAGCTCTTTACAAATTCTCTCTACAACTTCAGTTAGACTTGACCTAAAGATATCTAACTTGCTAACCAGCCATATTTTTGGTCCTGAAATCCTTCTTATAGGGAAAATGAAGGAGCAACAAGCATCGGACAAGAAATACACCTGTCACTAGTCACTTGGACCGCCTTATGACATTTCAAAAATTGGTTACAACAACTGAGTCTCTGGAGAATCTTCTTGTTCATCCCGTCCACTAGAGAATAACTATTGCATTTGCCAAACTTTGAAAACTTACACCAAAACTGCCACCAAGACATAGCCAAAATTTGTTATAAGCATAACCGCTAAGTTGTTAACTGCCGGTTGTAGACTCTATCCTATTCTTGTTCAGTTAAGTACTTTTCTACCCATCCTTGATATTCCTCATCTATTGGCCAATTAAAATTTACCACCTAATTTACCTTTGTACTATAAGTTGTATACTTTACTGCTACTTGATTTGCCTCCCTTTCAAAAGATTCCAAAAATGTGCTAGTGTTAATGATTTCATCTACCCTGTCCTGCCATTGCTACAGTGATCTAACATTTCCTTGGGCATCTACAATATCTAGTAAAGATGTGCTGCTCCAGTCATCAAAACTCTTTACCAACTCTTTAATCCTCTTGCTCAAATCATCAAGTAAGGCTTGGAAACCTTGCAATGACTTCACAAAGTCTTGAGTAGGCCTTAATTGTTGAGGCCTATTAGCTGCATTTTGAGAATTTCATTTCCAGATTTTGTTGTGCAAGTTCAATATTCCGATTTTAGGAGTATAAGAGTTGGAAATCATTGTAAAATCAGAATTTAATAATTTCTCGAATTAGCATTTGAAAGTGTTTTCTGGGGTCATTAACTTCAGACTATCTTCTCTTTTGCAGGGGTGGTTGCATGCTGAATTTTTTTGGTGTAAAATATCATAATTATTATATTTTGTTACCTGTGTACAATTAAAAATTATTGGAGTGCGTGTGAGTTTGATATTTTTTGAAGATCTAAATATTCAAGCTTGGTAAAGAAAAATTATGTCAGATAATATTAGTCCAGAACAAAATGAAGAGACAGTTGCTAGATTGTGGGCTATATTGAAAACAAAGGGTGATGGTAAATGTTATTGTCCTTGCAATAATTGCAAGGGCTTAAATACGAGAAGAATTTTAATCACAACAGCTAAGAAACATTGTAGGCAGCATGGTCACGTTGAAGGGGGGCATGATTATCATCCACTGGTAAGTTGTTCATTATATGTGTTTATATTGATTGAATTTGTAAATTTTTATATTGTTTTAACATTTGATATATATATAAAAAATCACTTGATCATGACCATGGTTTATTTGTGTCTATCATTATTATAAAGGTGGGGAACCCTAGGGCACACAATATGAATTATCATGGCCCAGAGAATGTGGTTTTGCAAGTGGAGGAACATGGAGCTGTGAATATTAAAGATGAAGTTAATGATCCTATGGAAGAAGATGATCATGCACCAAAAAACACAATTGAAGATGATGGTACAAATACATTGATCCATAACACATGTAGTGGCACATTTGATCATGTTGATCGAGATGAATTTGATGATGTTCATGATTTACCTATACTTGAGAAGGCATATGAGCCGCTTTATGAAGGCTCCCAAACAACTCTTCTCTCTGATGTATTGTTGCTGGTGAACTTGAAGGTTATGAATGGTTTATCCAACATAGCAATCTCACGGATGTTAAGGTATGTCATATATGTCATTTTTTTTCATCTATTTTAATTGTTGTTAGTTCATCAATGGTAAATAAAGGATGAAGTGTGTACCTTTAATATTCTTTATATTAAGAAGTTATTTTTTGTTGTAGATTGATTGGTGAATTTTTGTTACCACCATCAAATATTTTACCTCACTCATACAGAGATTTATCTGGCATTATGAAAGATATTGGAATGGAGTATCAAGCAATAGATGCATGTCCCAATGATCATATTATATATCATAAATAACATGAATTTGCAACAGAATGCTCAGAATGTCATATCAGTAGATATCGAACAGATCAACTAACAAAAAAGGTGCCTCGCAAGGTTCTTCATTATATTCCCATTATTTCACGTATGCAACAATTATTTAGGTGAGAAAGCTTAGCACAATTTATGGATTACCATGCACGTAATAGAAGTGGAGATGAGATTCTCCGAATGCTTGCAGATGGTTCTGCATTTAGGGACATGGAGGAAAAATGGCCACACTTTAAAGAAGAACCTCATAATCTCAGGATTTCATTGGCAGCGAACGGTGTCAATCCATTTGGAGAGTTGAGATCTATTTACTCGGTGTGGCCTGTTTTTGTTATCAACAATAACATTCCTCCATGGATGTCAATAAAGAAGGAGCACATAATGTTGGCAATGATTGTTCCAGGTATTTTTTTACATCAATTTTCTTTAACATAGTAGCATCTCATTTGTCTTATTTGTTGCATAATGACTTATATGTTTTTTCATTTAATAGTCATGTACATGAATTTATATATATTGCAGTAAAATGGTTATAATAATTATGTAATGTTTATGTTTATTCAACTAGGTAAGTACTAAGTTAAAGATATGAATGTATATATTGAGCCTCTTATCGACGAGTTACTAAAATTATGGAATGGCTTCACTATGTATGACGTATCTAGACCAATAGGACAAAGACAATTTCAATTTGATACAATGCTTGTATGGACAATTCATGATGCCCCAGGGCTAACACATTTTTCTGGTATGTTATAACGTTTGACTGCATGACTTTAATGATATTTAATTTTATGAATTAGATATCATGCATGTTTTTTAAATACTCTATTCATTATATATAATTATAAAAATTGACATATTTAATCCAATTATATATGATTTGCAAGTCTTCAAACAAAGGGAAAATTTGCATGTCCAATTTGTGGTCCAAAGATGAAATCTCGTCATTCAACAAGTTTAGGAAAGCAGGTGTTTGATGAGTATAGGCACTTCCTCCACATAAATCATAAGTATCGAACTACTAAAAAACATCTTTTCAATGGGAAAGAAGAGACTACATCAAAACCATGAAGAATGACACCTCGCCTATGGAAATTGGAATATAATAGAATTAATCGTCAAGGTTATACATCAGATCAAATTGTTTATCTATCATTTATGATATGTTTTGAATTTTTATTTTTATTTTGTGATCATGCTGTAATTGACAATGATTGTCGTTGTTAATTTTTTTAACTTATATGCTTCATGAAGGTCGCCAAGGCATTAATGGTCGGCTTCCACAAGGATTGAAAAGTTATCCCAAACAATTTAGTAGGTTGCCCTACTGTGAGCAGCTACAAATTGTGCATTTGTTTGATACAATGCATATCGGAAAGAATATGATAGAAACGTTATGGAAAATATTGGATGGAAGACATGACAAAGAAAAAATTGTCAAAATTTGTAGTGACATTTAAGAAGCCAGTCATGCAATGAAAAATTTCATTCAATTAAATAGCAATGGAGATCAAATTAATATAAGTTCCCTTCCTTGGTTATTAATAGAGCAACAAAGCAATGCTATAAAACAAGTCATACGAAAAATTCGATTTCCCACAGGATTTGCTACCAACATAAACAATATCATAACAAAGAAAGGTGAATTTGGGTCAAGGATGAAAATGCATGATTGGCATACCTTCATTAAGGTAATTATTCTAGTATATTATATATATATTTGTATATTGCATGTACTTTTTAGTGTATTATGTTTACTACTTTTGGAAAAATATTAATGAAAAGATCATTTTATAATTGCTGCAGTACATTCTACCTCTATCTCTCCCAGACAACTTCGACAACAATGTCAAGCAAGTTATATATGATCTTGGAAAATACATGACGTAAGTAGCAATATTTGTTCAATTCGTTGTATATTTTTGTTAAATCTCATTAATATATTTGTGCCTTGAATCACTTGTAGATGGATATCATCTAAAGCAATCCATAAAGAAGATATAAATTATTGGAAGAGAAAAAATCCTCATCTAATGTGTGAAATGCAAAAGTTTCTACCTTCGACATTTTTCAATGCACAAGAACACTACCTCATACACCAAGTTGAGGAGATTGAATTGTGTGGACCTATACACACAAGGTCAATGTGGATGGTTGAGAGGCACTTGAAATTTTTGAAGGCTTTGGTTAGATAGAGAGCACATCTTGAGGGTTCTATGGTAGAGGGATACATGGTATACTAGACCATGGTGTACATTACTGAATATCTTCCTAAATTTGTAGCAAAGATCCATGTAGATCGCATTTGGGATCCCAACTCCATTAACAAATTCGAAGGGGAGTAATTGATGGGGAAAGGTAGATTGAGGAAAGTGTCAGGTAATTATAAGATGGTCATGGACATTGGTGTAAGTGTTCCAAGGCTTTCTTGCACAACTAGCTAAGAAGACCTTTCCTTGTCTTCTTCTGGGAACCTAATATTTTCTAGGTCCTTGTTAGGCTTAGATGATTAACAAAGTCCTAATCCAAATCCTCTCCAAGACTCTCACACCTTGTGCTTCACCTTGAAGGACTAACACCACTTTGTTATGTGCAAACTCTCTCCTACACTTAGAAGACTCTAAGTGCCAACATCACAGAAATATTGAATTGATTGTAGGGGTGCCAAACACATTGAAAATATGCCATGTACTTCCAACTGGATCCATCTTGGAGGATCTCCAAACTCCTTTCCTACTGGTTTCAAGAATTGGTCTTGAGGAGGCCTATTTCTTGTAGCCCTTGATAGAGACCTTTACTTCGTTCCTGCCCAAACTTTCCAAACAACTTAAAAAACCAATTCCACATTCGAATACACTTTTGGATTTTATAAAGGATTCAAAAGATTCTATACTCCTAAGTCCTCTGTACATTGGTTTCCTATTATTTAGGTTAAATAGGGCTATTACGCCTAGTTTGTAGGACCCCACTAGTTTTCTTGCTCAAACCTCAGTCAAATGGATTGATAGGACCTCAATTCTTCTAGCATGTTAGGATATGTCTATACCCTACCTAGAACTATACTTGTTTCGTACCGTACCTGAATCCCCTGCCTAAATTCTTCAGTTCATTACTATCAAACCTCTAATTAGGCACTCTAAGCTCGCCTAGGACTTGACATTAAACATAGTTGTTCCACTCTCCATGACTCCTAAATCTACATATGTATAGACCAATGGCTCTCTTAACACATCCATCTACCCTCAGGAAAATCCCATGACTAGATTTCATGGGGGAGCCATAAAAACACAAGTTGGTCAGGATAGGACTGGTAAAACCCTTAAACCTTAACCTATCTATTTAGGACACTAAAACAGCTTAAATCAACTTACTTGCAGAATGAAAAAAGTTTAATACTATCCCATGAACATGAATCTAACACTAAATCAAAACATCCAATTCACTTAGTATCACTGTCACTCAATAACACTTAGAGTTCACATAAAAACAGAAATTGCAGAGCTATCTTCTATTCCAAAAACTTGATTACAATCTCCCTCTTTCTTGAATTCGAGCCTATTTCATATTAGATGCCATTCACCATGTTTGTAGGGTATTTTGGTCGATCCCCCACTCCTATCCTTTAGGGGATCCTATGTAACTGAGTTGCATGCAACATTTGCCATAATGGCAACTGTTGTCATGACAATTTTGTAACAACATTTGGCAACTTTGTCATTAGGCCACCTTCCTAACTCTTAGGACCTCTATCTCCTATATTTCAATTAACCAACACCATTAAAGGCCTCATGGCATCTTTCTAACATCATTCATGTGTTTAGAACACATTTAAGACTCAAATCCCAACTTAAGCTACTAAGGCTAAGCAATGTAAAAACTATTAACAATGGCTAACTTTGGTGACCTTAGTCCTAATGACTAACTCACCTAGCCACAACAATGACCTTCTAAGGTCCAAAACAAACATACAATTACTCTGACTTGGCTAATGTCAGATACAAGTCCAAAATATCCTAACTATGGAGGTTAGTCTAGGTGTGCTTCTGCACCAGAGATTAATTAGAATACATTTTACATTTGGTTTTTATGTATATTGTACTTATAAATTAAAGTCGTATACCATGGTAATTAACTAATTATACGTCATTTGTGAATTTCATTTTTTTTTATACAGTTGGTTGAGAGTGGGATGCACTACATTTGTATGTCGTAAACAATCTTGATTGGATGATGGTATGGATTGAACGATGTCAACAATCTGGTCGCGCATTAACATGGGAAGGTGTGACTTCATTGGTTAAAGAAGCTCATTGTAATGGAGATTCCAATGTTACACCAAGGGAAATTGATTTAGCATATGGTTTAAGAGATAAACAGGTATGTATAAATATATTAATCACCCATATTATTTAATTATTTAAAATTATATTGATGTATATATATGTTGAGATTTTTTTCTTTGCATACATTTGGCCAAGAATAAATATGTTTATCAACTAATGATATTGCAATAAGTTTTGCATGTTTGACATATTGCAGATGAAACACCACAAGGCTATGTGGTTCAATGGTCGTAAATTTCAAATCAAAAAGTTGGATGACACGAAGAAAACTTGTGATTCTGGGATAACTGTAGTCTTCCAGGTGTCTAACATTTCATCTAGAAGCGACATACATCCAAAAGTCTCATAAAATCAATACTATGGGATTTTGGATGATATACTTGAGTGTGACTTTAAGTCTTTCAAATTAGTTTTGTTCATCATCCTATGGTACAGGCTATGATTGAATGAAAATGATCCTGAGAGAACTATTATTGAACATGATAATGGATTTACCATGGTTAATACAAGGTATTTTGAGTGAGCTGGAAATGAGCCCTATGTTCTTCCAAGCCAATGTGAGCAGGTATTTTACTCAGAGGTTCTAGGTAAAGCGGGTTGGTCATATGTTGTTAGACATGATCCAAGAGGAAGGTTGATAAAGTATAATGTGGTGGAAGAAGAAGATACTAAAGAAATAGAAGATGATGTAGATGATGATCAGGATCAACAATTAGTTGATGATGTGTTTGACGAAGATGTCAAAGAGGAGGAAATAGATCATGATGATGTAGGATTTAATGTTCATGAAGATGATATCTGTGTGGATGATGACATTATCAAAACTGATATCAATGATGATGATGATGATATGACCAATCCTTACAATGTTGAATCTAGATCGGATGATACAGACAAAGAGTTGGATGAAGAAGAAGATCAATGACATTAATTTGTATTATCTATTTGATATTAATTTCTTGAAAGAATTATATTTGACTTATGTGGTTACATAATTAATTTATGATGTTTTTAATTTTAATTATATTTGAATTATATTAGAATATGTTCAGTTAACAGATGTAAAAAATAAAATGGATAAACCAAAAGATGAAAGTGTGAGACCACTGCCTTGTTGGGTGTATGGAGTCTAATGAAGATTTATAAAAGTGTAATCTATGATGGCAATAATTCAAAGTGTTTGGCACACAGATGAAGTTTATAACTTGTATAAATGTGCAAGTAAATGACTGACAAACTCTACTTGAGATAGAATGACAATCATAGTTATGTGATTCTTCTTATTGATACAATTAATACTCTTTAGTTACTGTGATTGACTAGGAGGGTTTAAACTTTACTTGAAAGAACCAAATAATCACATCACACAAATATAGCAAATGTGTATCGGTAAACTGAATATATATATATATATGCTTGATATATCAATTTAAGCAATAGAAAAGCATCAATAGTATCAACTACTTCGAGCATGAGATGATTACAATGACATTTCACCACTTAAGATAGTCATTTAATTTGCAATTTGGCAGCAAGCTCTAAGCTAAGGAAAATAGACACAGAACCTTACAAACACATACAATTTAGGCCAGTGCCATATACTATTGGAGAGTCGAATTAATTCACAAATATTTAGATTTCCATAGCAGGTTCAAACACATAACATATAAGATCTCTGATAATATTGCATTACGACAATGTCAATTTCTATCCTAACTCAATACTTCTTATCAAATCCCTTTACAAACATATCCATCTATGACTCCATCCAAGCATTTTAATTTACTCTTTGAATTAAAGCAAAAATGGAAATTATACACACCATGATAACAGTGAGATGAACGCCATAACCCTTGATTATATTATTCAAAATTGTGATATGTTTATATAGAGGAGAGCCATGAGCTCTAAATATATCATTATAACTGAAATGCTAGTACTGTCATGAAACATCAAACCTTCATGCTGTTGGAACTGTCAAATTTTGACAAATTCATTATTTCTTCATGATTATTAGTCTCCAAAAAAAGATTCGTAATGCAGACAAAAAAATCCTCACATAGCATATTTTACCAAAATCCAATTTAAAATTGTGCCATAATGCCCCATAAATTTCATCTGACATTAAAATCTTTACATATGAAAATATCGGCATAAGTTGATGCAGGTCTCATCGATGATAATATACATATCCTAAATGTATTGGCAAGACATCGCAAGGGTCACACCAATCAAGTTATACACAGAGAGAATGCGGGTTTCTATATCTTATCAGCAAGACAAAAAGTATCGGCGTGATGATGTAAGGTCAGATCGAGCTAAATTACCTTTTGCCGATTGGAGTAACGTAAAGTCTATCAGAGAGACTTTGGTCATCAGAGAGGGATTTTAAAACACTTCCTATAGCGTTATTAGTCTTGCCGATAAAGCAAGGGGAGGACTCACTGGGTGAGACAAATGATGCTAGGGAGAATTCAGAAAGTCTTACTAACCCCTCGGGTTACACCGACATAATTGAACATATGAAGATAAAGGGTGTTGAGAAGGAAATGCGAATGGTCTCGCCGAAGAAAAAGTGTATCGGTGAGACATGTCACCACAGGGAGATCTAAGAGACATCAAAACGAGTATCATTTTGTTGGAAAAACAAATACTTGGTCATGGCAACATAAGTCAATAAAGTGAGCATCTCGGTGAGATGAAAAGCTTTCGGAGTAAGGTGAAGAACTGTTGGCCTGATTCATTAAGTCTAGGCAATAGTTTTTTTGGTGAACGTCATGGCGATAAAAAATCAAAAAGAAAGAAACTATTAGGGAGACTTGTGATGTCGGGGAAATTGCAAGATGTCTTAGTGGATGGGTGAATGTTGAACAGGCAGACCGGCCAGAGGATTGAAATGTCTTATTGATGTTATTGTATCGGTGAGACGTCAAACGGGTCATATCGATAAAGTTATACACTAGGAGAATGTGGGTTTGTATTACTTATCGGCAAGAAAAAAGGTATCGGCATGATGGTGTAAGGTCATATCGAGCTAAGTTACCTTTTGTCAATTGGAGAAAAGTAAAGTCTATCAGAGAGACTTTGGTCGTCAGAGAGAGATTCGAAAACACTGGCCAAAGCGCTATTGGTCTTGCCGATAAAGCAAAAGGAGGACTCAATCGGTAAGACAAACGATGCTGGGAAGAGTTCATAAAAGTATTACTGACCCCTTGGGTTACACCGATAGAATTGAGCATGTGGAGATAAAGGGTATCAATAAGATGATGCTCGTTGTCTTGCCGAAGAAGAGGCATATCAGTGAAACATGTCACCGTGGGGAGATCTAAGTGACATCACAGCGATTATTATTCTATCGCCAGAACAAATTGCTTGGTCTCGGTGACATACTCGATAAAGTGAACATCTCAGTGAGATAAAGTACTTTCGGAGTAAGGCAAAGCACCATTGGATCGATTCATTAAGTCTGAGCGATAGTTGTTTTGGTGAAATTCATGGCGATATAAAAGCAAAAGGAAAGAAACTATCGGGGAGACTTGTGATGTCAGGGAAACTGCAAGATGTCTTGGTGGGTGGGTGATTGTTGAACCCTGATGTGACAGTGAGAATTTCAAAAAAAAAAATTGCAACATTCATGTCTCGATCGGTAAAGACATTAATGGTGCCACAAAGCGTAGGAGATTTTGCATATCAGGGTATGATCAATTGAAATCATTATCTCATAGAATTCAAAGTGAAGGAGAGCAAGGGAACTAGCAGAGCAATTAAAGCATTCACCTAGATTGAGTTTGGAAGAAGTTATAGTAAGTTTCTCATCCTCTCAGAATTCATAAAAATTTGAATTATGGAAGGCACTAGTGGTTCAAGAAAACTAAAGGGAAGAAAACCCAGGGAGGGAAGCCAATCAAAAGCAAAAAAGAAAAAGACTGAGTTGCAACCATAAGGTACTAAAAGGAAGCTAAATCAAGACCTCATAGACCAGTTACCTAGTTTTGGACCTAAAGCTAGGCGTTCTGCATAGCTCAAAGTGGAAGTTGACAAATTGGATGACAAATGCAAATTTATAGGTTATGTTTGGACTCCGATTAGAGGCTATGTGTTATTCAATTTCCATTACCACAGGAGAAATCGCTTTGAGCCAGTATGCAATCCATGGAGGCTCAATTTAGGGAAATTAGTGTGCCCTAATATTTCTATTAATGTTGAACTGGTAAAATTGTTGGCTGGACACTATGATTCGAAAAAGAAAGCTATATGTGATTTGTCAGGGAATCCACTGATACATGTATCTAAGAATGTAATTGCTGAGGTTTTCAAAATGGAGGCAATATGCAGTGACAAAGTAGTGAGTGAAGAGCTCAATAATGAGTTTAGAAGGATAGACACCATTTATAAAGGGTGGAGGTTACCTTTGCACAAAATTAGGTGTCATGGCAAACCTATTCCAATGGAAGATAGTGAGGGGCCACCCTTTCATGTAGACCTCTTCAAACCTTACCTAAAATATACTTACTACTCAGTGGGACAGGTATGAGGGATGGAGGTACCTGAGCATATGGCGGTTGTGCCCATGGTGATTTTTGCAGATATTCAGTATCACAATTCCAGATCATTTGACTATGCTGCACATGTTTTTAAGGAGTTGGATGCAGGTTTGATGGCAATAAAGAGTGGTGCTTATGTTCTCCATCTTATAAATTACTCACTGTTGATGCACTTAGTGTTGTATTTTGGACAAGAGTTAGGTTTATGGCCCCAGGAGCTAAGGATTTCACAATCTGACAAGGAAGGTAGGCCATTTCCTGATCAATTATGGACTATTGTTTGGGACAACAGGTTATCCAATTCAAATTTCTTGCATTTTGAAGAATTATTTGTGAAACCCTTGTATAGATTTTTTAGCCATCCTTGTGATTATTCTTTATCTGAACAAGTAAAAAGGTTTCTTAGGCCTAGAGATTACAATGGACCAATTAACCACAACTAGGGGGATTGGTATTGCTTAGAGAATGCCACAATGATTAGGGTTTATGGCTTTGAGGATACACCTTTCATTCTTCCTAGAACTATCCCAGATAGAATTGCATACCTTGAAATTGTTAGGAAAATGGATTACTCTAGTGTTATGAACTTAAGTTCATATGGGAAATAGGCTTTTATGCCCAGTACATTGTGTTTTAGTGATTTCACTATATTAGCCAAGGAAGGTTATGATCTGATTCTAGAAAAATTATTGCACTAAAACATGAGCAAAGCACTAGTGAGAAAGAACTTTGATCCAGAAGGGTATATCCACTCTGCCAGACAAAAAGTAAATCTCTGAGGGTACCATCATGTGCCCTTTAAATCTGATGACATAATTAGAAACCTGGAGGTAGAAGAAGCTAAAATTGTGATTGAAAAACATAATCAAGAGTTGCTAGATGCTGAGTTGTTATCCTCCATTAAGGGGATTTCAAAAATAGACAGGCCACAAAGCTCATCTGGGAAAGTTTCAAGAATGAAGACTCAAGAGTATGCCTATGTTGCCAAAGAAACAGATGTTGAGGAAACCATGGATGTAGATACAAGACATGGAGACTATAGGTCTTTGATATCAGATGATGAATTTATAAAGACCTTGGAGTTTAAGACATTTTTATATAAGCAAAAAGGGAAAGAGATAAGGGGACAGGTTGACAATGTTACTCCAGGGAATGATGATCAACTGTTAGAAAGCTTAAAGGGTGAAGTGGACAAAGAGATGATTGACATGACCCCTGGAAAGGGGAGGGAGCTGCTTGAAAAGGTAGGTGTTATGATTTTTCCAGGTTTAGATATGAATTTTGCACTAGTTTTTGATAGTCTCTTAAAAGATAACAATGCTACCCACAAGCTCAGTATAGAGAAGGTGATGGAGGTATACACAAGATCAAGATACATCCCTGATGATGAAACATTGATGATTTGGGCCTTGTATCCTCCTCACAAGAAATCAATTGTTATTGATACTGAAAAGGCATTCGGACATGTCATGACCCTGAAGGCTGGGGAGGTTGATCCTGTAGCGACTGTTGATATTGGGATAAATATAGCCAAGTTGAATAAAGCCCAAATCCAAGCATTGATAAGGGAAAGGGAGATGTACAAAACCAATAATGAGAGGATGTTGAGAGAGAATGAATGCTTGAAAGACTTGGTAGGTGGTGTAATAGAACCAACAAGGATGCTCACTCAAGGTGAGAGTTCACAGAAAAAAGACCATTGGGAAGGGTCAACTACATACTCTCAAGGGAGAATGGATGCATTTTCTGCAATAATAAAAAAAAGGTAGGTTGTTTTAACCACTTGGTTAAATAAACTCTGGGGAAAACATTCACAATACGTAGATGCAATAAAGGAACACAGGAGAGTGGATAGCAGAATTCAGGAAAGAATTAAGGAATTGGAGGAGGACACTACTAGTAATGAAGAGATTGAAAATGCCAATTGTATTATGGATAGGCACAGGGATTTCTATGTGGAGTTACAAGGGGATATGCATGGATTGATAGAGGCTACCAAAGATAGATTCACCAAGTTATGTGATGATGAAGGGAAAATGAAGGAAGTGACTACATGGAAAAGTGAGTGCAAAACAATACTCCAAGGGATTCTAGAGATAGCCATTGCGAAAGATGTGATATTGGATGTAGCATGTGAGCAAAATGAGAAAATGATAATGATGGAGATTGTGATCTGTGATGCATTGGGAGATGCCGACACTCATGAGCACTAGGATTATATGAAGCATATGTCTACAGTCCATTTGTGGCTCAAGAGAAATTAGTTAATAGTGGATTTGTTAAAACTTTTTTGCTTTAAACCTTTTTGAAAAGGCACGTCCTTTTGCAAACTGATGTATAAGTATTCGTTGTTGGATAAATTTAAGGGGTAGAAGATAGAAATAGAATAGGATAGACTGCTATAAGCATTAAATTTTTAGAAATGATGACATTCAAGCAGACTATGTTGCATGTATGAACTTCAAAGGAGATAATGAAAGACTATTGATTTAGTGGCTTCATTTTGGTACCAATTGTTTGTTGGATTCTTGCGATTATTTGATTGTCTCCAATTCGATGTTTCTTGGTTGTTTAAATTGAAGTATCAAGTATATATTCTATTTATCAGTACAGATTTGTTGTTTTTGTGTGATTTGGTTTATTGGATTCTCTAAAGAAGAATTAAAATTCCTTTCAATAAATTACAGTAATTTGGGAATTCCATTTGGATCATTAAGAAGAATCAAATTATTAGATTTCATATTCTGCCTCAAGTAGGGTTTATCAATTACACTCTTGCATGTTTATACCAATTGTAAACTCATAGTTATATGCCAAACAATTAGAGGACCTACTAGATAGACACCATTCATTAAAGGCTTTCATTTGACTCCATTTTACCCAATAAGGCACTGGTCTCCCTTATTTACATTACATTAGTTTTATTCATTTCATTTAACATCTCTAAATTGAACATATTAATTCATACCTTGATATTGCATATACAATTTATACCAAAGTAGGATCATATCTTTCCACTGTTAAATTTCCATTTGTGGATAGTTAGATCAAGTAGGAAACATAAATTGAACATATTAATTTAGTATAAGAGTCAACCAATCATAAGGAAAACATAATATGAAGATGAATTTTCTCAAATCTTGTGGTTGTAGATGCCCTTTCGAAATATATGCAAAATGTGGGAGGATAGACAAAGCTCATTAACTATTTGACACAATTCCTCGAATAATTGTAATCTCATGGAATACACTCTAATTAGAAAAGTCTCATCACTACCCTCATAACAATCTATCAATTTTTTTTAGTGTCTATTGTGTTATACCCAATTTGGGACATGGGGTATAACAAAAGAGACACTAAAATAAATTGAGAGATTACAATTCTTTGATACATTTTGTCAAATAGTTCACAAGATTTTTCTATCCTTCCACATTCTGTATAAATTTTAAAAGGGCATCTACAACCACAACACTTGAAAAAAATCATCTTCATATTATGCTTTGATGGATGTCTATATCTTGTTCCAAATCTCCCATATTAAGGAAACCAATAAGGATTCTGGTGAAGGTTGTGGAATTTTTCTTTGCATCTACCAATTGCATTTGTTTGAAAGTTTCTAAGACCTTTTCAACAAATCCTTTATGTGTATATTCTAAAATCATTATAGTCCTTATAGTCCTTCTAGTCCACATCACTTTGTTTTTTGAAGAAACTATTACCATATATTTCTTATTTATGTTCTAACTTGGATACATGTTTATAAGTTTGATATTACAATTAATAATATTAATTTTGGCAAGACATTAAAAGATTTTGTTGATTTTAAAAATATATTCATCCCAATGTAAAAATGCCAACAATGGAAGCAATGATTGTAACACATAATTTTTGATGTAGTATCCAATTCAAAGGATGATGTTACAATTTAGGGTTATGATTGGGTATTTAATTAGGGTTAGGATTTAGTGTTTGGGTTAGTGTTAGGTTTAGAGTTAGGGTTAGGGTTAGGAAAATAATGTTAGGATTAGGGTTAGATTAGGGTTTATGTTTTATGGTTAGGGTTAGATTTAGAGTTTTGGTTATGGTTGGGATTAGATATGAAATTAGGGTTAGGGTTTAGTATTACAATTAGGGATTATAGTATTAGGGTTATATCTAGAATGAAGTTTTAGGGTTATTGTAATTATGATTAAGGGTTGTTTTTATATTTGGCTTAGAGTTGGGGTTAGGATTAGGGCCAGGGATAGGGCTAGGGTTAAGTTTAGGGATAGGTTTAGGGTTATTAGAGTGAATGCAACTAATTAATAAAATAAATAATATTTAGGGTTAGGTAATTAGGGTTAGGGTTGGGGTTAGAGTTTTGGTTATGGTTAGGGTTATAAAGATAGGATAAAGGTGAGGGTTAGGGTCAAGGTTAAGGTTTCAAGAGAAAGGTTAGGTTATGATTTGGATTACCCTAAACTCTAACCATAACCATAAACCTAATCCCAAACCTAACCCTAAAGAAAACACATAACCTAACCCTAATTGTAGTGTTTGAGGCTAGGCTCAAACACTATATAACCTAACCCTATATAACCTAACACATAACCTAGCACTAGAAAAAATTCTTCTCCCAAACAATCTCCTCTACTTCTATTCATGCCTACTAGAGTTGCAACATTCAACATTGGTGCTTCAACCATTCATTCAAAGCTAAGAATTTGAAAGCAGCATTCATTTGTAATATAATTAATCATTTAACAATATTATAATTATTATTAATCTAATACAATATTAATATTATTAATAATATACCAATAATATTAATAATCTAATATAATTACTATTAATCTATATATAGATTATATATAATCTTAATATATCAAATATATCATTATAATTCATATAATGTAATATAATATTGTTATATAATATATTAATATTATAACATTAATAATAATCAAAGTGCTTTAATATTTATGTCAAGTTTGAGTACATTATATGATAGGTTACTAAAGCGGCTCCGAGATGCACGTGCTCAAAATCGACGGTGATGTTTTAATCTTGATGAAAAGTTGCTTGACGGTTATGTTCAGTGCTGGTGACTTCTCAAACACAAGAAGATGTGATTTTGGCCCTATTAGGAGAAGATTTAAAAGTTGATTCTAGAGCTGAGAAAAATTATCATATTAAATTATGAAGCCCCTTTCTTTGGCAAGGAGATTCCATGTGTGTTCAAAAATTCTTGTTGCACACATTTCCATTACTCATGTTGCTAAGAACCTTGCAAATCCTCATATTTGAAGATTGAAAAAATCCAAAGGTATATTTTATGGCCTCCCTTTAACCAAGGAAAATGGTTTCACAAAGTATCCTAGGAGTTTTATTATTTCCCTCATGACTATAATAGGCTTGGCTTACTTTATATTCACTACTCTAAATGGCGCCATAATAGGCTTTGCTTGCTTTATATTCACTACTCTAAATGGCACCATAATTTTTTTAAATTTAATTAACATACTCTAAAACCTAACTAAAGTAGGTTGTAGCTCATCAAATTGGACAAGTGAAAGGTCAATACCAGCACTGAGGAAGACTTTGGAGGAGTGAAAACAAGGTCAATACCAGCACTGATGAAGAGTTTGGAGCTAAAACAAGGTCAATACCAGCGCCGAGGACCAGGTTGAGGGCACTCAGGGAAAATCAACAACCAAGGGACAATGAGTACTGTAAGTTTGGCAACCCCATTCTCTTTAACTTGCAATTTTCATGCCTAGTTTCCAAATATCTTCTCGCACATTAGCCCCCCCATTCTCGTAAAATGGTATAAGATAAGATAGAAAAAATAAAATAGCTTTTTCTTTCACATTTTTATAGTGATTACTAGAGGCACATAGACCAATTCTTCATAATAGATGAATTTGATCATACTTTTCCAATGATGCAATAGTTCAACTTTGGGGTGTATCATTTAGGCAACAGTTCAACTTTGGGGTTCATCATTTAGGCAATGACGGATCCCTACTCTTTCCATATGCTCTTTCCTGTCCATTTCTTCAAATGTATAGTTTATGTCTTATATTGTATTGAAATAGTTATTCCCACAACTTGTGTGGGACACCATACATTTGTAATTATCAATAAAAGACATTTGTGAAAATTTTGTGGAATCTTTCTCTTGTATACATTTGCATAATGAATTGCAATTCATTTGATAATACTTTTGTGTATATGAATGGAACTTAGTAGAATTGAATGTGTACCTTTATCTTTATTTTTACAAAAACTATCCCAACTTTACTTGATTGAGTTAGAAGCTAAATTAGGTAAAAAAATTGGTGACATCTTCTATATGTTTGCCTGCTAAACATCCTCACCAGTTGCCTAAACTTATCTATTGGGCATGGTGTCGACTCTTGGAACTTGACAAGACTTGAGAAATAGTCTTGCATAATGTTGTAACTCATCTAAAATAGTGCATAACACCTACCAACCTTATTCAACCTACCAAATGACTCAAAACAAACTAACTATGCAAACAAAACTTATTCACTTAAAACAAAAACTATCATAACCTAGACTAACTGAGGAAAGGAATACCTAAATAAAACCATTAACTGGTTCATGAAAGTAGCTACCCTTTCTTTGAAACTTTTAATGCTCCATATGTTTGTGAGCATCAAAGAGGAAATGAATAAATGATAAATGTTTAACCAACTATTGCAATGCCTCATAAATGGAGAAAACAAATCCACAAATCCACTTACCATTCATGTTATCTTAAAATGGATAGGATAGTAGGATAGAGTCCTCATGCTTGGGTGCAATAATGACTTGTGATGCATTGCTAGTTTCCATCCTAGTTAGATTCCTGATAGGACATCCCCTTGAAAGCTTTACATTGGTTTTTCCTTTTTCCTCTTTTGGTGTGATCATATCCTTCATCTTACTCTTATGGTGCTCTTGTGCTACAAGAAATTGATTTGGAACTTCATGGTTTTCTTCTTCTTTCAAAGAACCGAATAAGGTTGATATAATATTATCATGACTGCATTCTTCAAACCTTTCTACCTTTTTTATGGTTGTCCTATTTCATGGCTAAGTTTAGACAAGAGAGAAGACAATTTCAATGAATAGAAATAAAATCATTACCTTCACCTTACATGATAAATTTCCATGTTGATTCCTCATCCATGGTCAATGGACCATCCTCTTCCATTAAGATAGCTAATAACTCATCAAAGCTATCAGCTCTTGGAAGGCTCTTAGGAACAACTAGTCCAAGCTCAAAATCCTCATTAGTACACTCCAAATTAGGATTTTCTTCTTCAATGAGCGAAGGTAAATGTTCAAACAATGTAGTAGCCTCTTCCAACAAACTTTCATTTGTTATACCAACCTTAAGCTCTTTTGTATAGTAAAAAGGAAGTTCCTCCAAATAGCTAAGATCTTGCAAATCAACTTCATGATAAGTTTCTTGACTTGAGAGAATAGACTCCTCATCAAGACCATATTCTTCCTCTTGATCCATGTTTGATTTTTCCTCTTTAACTAGCAACTCATCGAATTATTTGATATCTTCTTGTTGCTTTGAATCTTCATCCTGCACAACAAAACAAGACAACTCATCAAATGGGAAGATCAACTCTTCCTTCTAACCCATCCAATTTCCTTGTACCTTGATTTCCAACTAATCACCCTCGACTTCTACTTGAAAAAGTTTAGATTTTTCATTATTCACACCATTCATAGGCTTATAAACAATAGATATCTCTTTTGCCTCCTCATAACTGACCTCACAAGTTCTTTCCACTTGAGGAAGATCCTTAATCAGTTTTGAGTCTTGAATTGAAAACAAAAAATCTTGTTTCACTACTAGCTTGACCTCCTCCTATTTGAAATGATCGAGAAACTCCTCAAAAGCTTTAGGGAGTGTTGATAGAGGATTGGATAGTATAGGAGGCTTTAGTAACTATTGAGGAAGAGAAGAAGTGATTTTCTTGAAGCTTGGGATTGTTAACACATGCTCTTCCAACTTAACAATTTCATCATAGTTGTCCATGTTAGATTCAACTGGTAAGGGGATTTTAAAGGGCTTCTCTTGGTTATGAATCAACTATTGGTTTGAAGAAAAACTTTTAAAACTTAGAATTTTAATTGGATTAGATTCTACAACACTTTCCTCTTCTTGGTTGCATGCATTTGGACTACTAAAACCAACTCATATGTAATTAGAGTCACCATGGTGTTGTTTATATTGCCTCCAAAGGCTAATAATACTGAGTAAAACACTAAATCTCTTACTATTTTGATGAGAAGTTCATCATACTAGTCCCACCAAGCATGCCAATAACTATTATGTCTCAATATTGTACCCCTCCTAAGTTACAAAACTTAACATATTGCGAAAACATGGGAATTTTCTAGGTTGTGGGTTACCTAGAGCAGAAAAGAACCTCTAGAGTAAGTTGGCTCTTATGGTAGTCACCTAAAACTGCTTGTTGGGAAAAGGGTAAGGAGGAAACATGAAATAAAACTAACTGCTAGCATGATGAACCAAATATTAAGGATTTGTAATGCTGTTTTGACACACAATGTGATCAATAAAACTCATTGCAATATACATAACTCAGTTTTGACATGTTTTGCATAAGTATTTCATAGACAGGCTTTGAAGTTTATGGAAAAAATCAAGTGGAACAACAAATGACCTTCCTAGAGGCTCAAATGTTTGACTTCACAATTGAATCCTACATAGAACTGGTAGAACACAAACTATGACCTGCACAAACATGCACTTTTGTATAAAGGCTATGAGAAACTAGACTAGAACCAAGGATAAACATTATCATCACAAGGAAATATCAATAATTTCATGTTATCACACAATATCCAGTATTGAGAAGGAAAAATAGCTTGCTTTTATTGATTGAAAGGTAAAAATACAGCTGAGTACAAGTCTGTGAAAATGAGTTACAATGCTATCTTTTTCTTGAAAGCTCCAAAAATGAGCTACAATACTTGTTGAAAGAAGAAAGAACTAACTCCAAACTATCATTTGAAATTACTTTATGCTTACAAAGATGCTGCACAAAGATGTTAAGTAGATTTGATTTGTGATGGACACATTTGGATGGTAGTAACAATAACTTGCAATCTATCAAGACTTGATTACCTTATAACCTAACAATTTCTAGCGATGAAATGATAAATTAATCATAATGTCACCTTCGAATCACATCACCATGAAATAAATTCATCCAACATCCTTATGAGTATAGGCACCACAAAATAGGTATTTGTCAGATTTGTCTTCCTCAAGCAAGGGAAATTCAGGAAGAGAAGAGGAAAGCGAGACATGTAGTAGGTCTAAAAGAGGGAGATCAACTAGAGGTCAAAAGATTAGAAGAAAATTCTGTAAACGCATGGAATTTTTTCTTACTGAAGGGGGGTCATGTTCTTATGATGATGAGAGCATAGGTGACATCGAGGTGCCCTTGAGGTACAAACATCTACAGAAATAATGGGTACCCAAGGAACTTCCTCCAATAAACACTGATCTTTGTGTCAACAAGAGGATATATCACATAGCACCATCGTCTTTACATGGTTTGGGCCTATTTTGCATGGACAACATAAAAGTCTATTACGACAAAGTTACTGAGTTGATGGAGTATGTTGGACCCTGTTACAGTTACAAACATTGGATGCAGTTGGTTCGATATACACAAAGTATGTGTAGGTATGCACTATCAACAAATTATATACAACTAAAAGATAAGGATCAAAATAAAGGAGTGGCTAGGTACATTGATGGGAGGCCAAAAGCATCAGGGAATATTGTAGGGTTTATAAATAGTACATGACATGGGTCAACAAATAAGCAACCCAATTGTATATTTGAGGCGCGAGAGGGAAACCGTGTATTCGTATGTGCGATAAAATTAATAACTGTAGGGGAAGAGTTGCTAATTGATTACAATTTGAATCACTTAGATACAAACACAATTACTATGGGGGTGGTATGTACTATATATATACCATTTTACCCAACCTCCAATTAATGACTCCAATATACCATTTTATTATTATGTATTTTTTCATAAGTCTATTGGTTTCATTTCGGTAATGTTTATTATATTTAATTTTTATCACAGCGGGACATTGATCATACAAGGAAGGCTTTGACCCAGAGCATAGATTGTGATCCATCTTCAAGCGCTTCTATCCAATAGGTTTATGTCATTGTAATTGTACAAATTAGATACAAGCAAAATGTTTTATTATTATGTTTTTTTCATTAGTTTATTGGGTTAATTTTGATAATGTTTTTAATATTCTTGTTGCAGTTGGCTGATTGGGGAAAGGCACCAGCAGTACAGGAGAGCATCCATATGGAGGTGTAGTCACTATTATGCGATGATGACATCGAATTTTCCACAAACCCTGTGGATATGATGAGGAAGGCCCAAAAAAAATGCAATCAAGAAATCCTTCAGTTGGTATTCGTAGTGCCTCAAACAGATGACATAAGAGAAAGGGTTAAAATATTGTCTGAGAGAGCATAGAACTTGGAAGTAAGCTGTCATGAGATCTATAATTATAACATAAGTTCATTCATGGTTTTATATTTTGTACTCTTTTATGTCATGAACTAAAATATGTGTTGTTTTTACTGGATTATTTGCGTCCTCATGATCATGCTGTTGGACGTGATCAAGGTACTGCAAGTGTCAATCTTGATCTTCCTACGCATACAACACATCATTCGACCCCATCATCTGTGCCTATATTGTCATCTAAAATGTCAGCAACAAATACCATGCAGGCATTCGATAGTCCACCCTCTGGCAGTGAACACATGCCACTACATGTGTCAGTACCTGTGGATGCATAGGCCACTACTACTAGTGATGTTTTAGCAGCATTTCCTAGATCTTCCCATATTACTTTTACGGGAACATTGCCGGTCACATTTGTGGTGATCGAGGATTTCCTTCCCATAAAGATAGAGAAGGTCCTAGGTACTTTAAAATGTTTTAATTATTATTATTATTTTTTTAAGTAAGTTCTAATAGTCGGGATAGTGCCCTATTATATTTATTTACAAAATGGCAATATTTGCCTACATTATAATTGCAAGAAATGATGTTTTTTATAAACATCTAAGTGATATTTCATTGGAGCTCTTCGGGCCCACCATACTTACACGGTGGAATGCCCAAAATCAAGATTTAAAAGATGAGCTCATTAACCATTTAGTTGTGTTGTTCGGTGATAAAACATTTAACTGAACCAAGGTCCTTAAGAAATTTGGTACCTATCTAAAGTATGTGAGGGACCAATATAGGTCATATTTAGAGAAGAATAGAAAGTATGAGCGTCCCCCCATGATTCCGGAAAGGGACTGGAAGGACTTGGTGTTGGATGGAAAGGAGAAGGCTGAAAAGAAGAAAGGAAAGATACTACCGGGCCAAGGAAGGTATGTAATACTATCAACAATTTAATTATATACTAATTAATCTTTCTTTTTACATAATCTAACGTATTTCAAATTTTTCATAGGTTGCCCGACACATTGAAGGCAACAAAGGCAAGACTAGAAAAACACGGGCAGCACAAACTTGGCTCTGGTGGTTATATGAAAGTAGCCACATGATTTGTAAGTATCAATAAATGAAATATTGCATCCAAATAATAAATTGCAAACAATTTTGGTTTTATCACATCATAGAAGCAAAATTCATGATCGCATGCAAAAATGCAGGGCTTTGATTTCAACAGAGAGCCCACACAAGAGGACCTAAAGATTGCCTTCGACCAAGGGAGCCCTGAATGAACAGCTAAGAGTCTTGACTGGGCAAACATAATCTTCCACTGCATCCAACACGTAGGTAGATAAACTCAATAAAGTTTATTTCAAATTGAATACTTGTGCAATCTGTTCAATATTAATTTCCACCATAATAATGTGCCTATTTGTTTTAATGCAGCAATGATAATCTTGCACATGACATTGGAATGCAGCCTGGTGAGGGTGGAGCTCAACCTGCCAATGAAGGCCATGGTGTGCATCCCGATACTAGATGTATTCATGTGCTATACAAAACGCAATATGGATTAATACAATTAAACATCTTTAATTGCATTTGGTGTATTAATGAATGTAACCTTTCGTGTTTCAACTTTAGAGCATGTAGAGCGTGATCAACATGTTGAGCATAATCAGGCTAGACAAGATCAGGAACATGATGTGGCTCCATCAGGTAAGCAGGACCACTCTAATGTTCTTTTAAATATTTTTAATTACAACTGTTGTATTAATTAATGTAATCTTTCGTGTTTCAACTCCAGATCAAGATTTAGAGGGTGTTCAACATGTTGAGCATGAGGCTATAAGACAATATTAGGAACATGATGTGGCCCAATCAAGTAAAGAGCACCACTTTGATGTTATTTTAATTAATGAAATACATGTAACAATAATAATAGAACATATCAATTTAACATTTCTTTTCTATTGCAGCAAACCCCCCCTTACACCCGCATCCACGCAGTTGTGAGTACACGACTAAGTTTACATTAAGATCATGAGCTGAGCTCAGAACTACTGAAGGGGGGACAGATGATTTTGAAAATGATACTCCACTTCAGCTTTTTTTAGCTGCAAAAAAGAAACAAAAAAAAAAGTGATTGTAATCATATTATGACAGCCATATTTTTGATAATATGTAAAAACTGAAAAAATGAAATATGTTAATGAATGAATTTGAATATGTTAATGAAAAAATGTTATATGTTAATGAATGAATGTTATATGTTATTAATGGATGAATGAATGAATGTAAATATGTTAATGAATGAATGTTATGATGTTATTAATGCAGGATGAATGAATGAATGAATGTTATATGTTATTAATGGATGAATGAATGATTAATGTTATATGATCGGGTATGGGGAATTGAGAGTGGTGTGAGGGGGGGGGTGCGAGAAGGGCCGAATGAGCTTCCACCTCATGTGGTTGGCCATGTTAAGTAGAGATTATTAAACTACTCTCAAAACAAAGAGAAGCTCAAAACGGCAAGTAATGCACTTTTCAATATAAGAAATGCATCGTTTGAAGCATCAAACCAATTTGCAAAGATGAAAGAAAGTGCTAACTTTTCACTATGAACATTGTGTTGTGTGTGGATTTGGTTTCAAAGCTCTGTTGATGGAGATGGCTTGTATGATAACCAAGAAAATAGTTATCATTATTGCTGCTACAAATAGGCCTCATATCGTTGTAATAGTCTTGATCTTCCAACGAATAGGTTTTAAAAAAAAAATGCACTTTCTCATCTAATTTACGACGAACCACAAAAACGTTCGATGAATTTGCAATGTATCCGACGAAGTTTCACCGTAATGACTTGTCTATTTCGTCGCTCGTTCAACGAACTTCTGTCACTATTTCAATCTAAACTATGTTGCCAAGACTCCTACCGATGTAATCTTATCAACGTCATATAGCTCCTCAGGTAGACCTTTAGAACTTACTCTGATGATATATGTCTTGCTGATATGCTTCCCTCGATGAGACAATATGTGTATCTTGCCAATGAAAAGTTATTGCTGAGACAAAAAACTAGTCCTCCTGATATATCTTCTCAGGCAATTTTGATCGCTGTAATAGTCTTCATCTTTCACCAATATGCCTACATTTCAATGAATAGGTTTTTAAAAAAAATGTGCAATCTCTCATCGATTTTACGATGAACCTCGAAAAGCGTCCAACGAATTTGCAATGTATCCAATGAAGTTTCACCGTAGTGACTTGCCTATTTTGTTGCTCGTTCAACGAACTTTTGTCGCTATTTCAATCTATATTATGTCACCAAGACTCATGCTGAAGTAAGCTTATCGACGTCATATAGCTGCTCGGGTAGACATTCAGAACTTACTCTGATGATATATGTTTTGTCGATATGCTTCCCTTGGTGAGACAATATGTGTATCTCGCCGATGAAAAGTTATCACTGAGACAAAAAACCAGTCCTCCCGATATATCTTCTCAGGTAATTTTCAATATAATAAATGCATCATTTGAAGCATCAAACCAATTTGCAAAGATGAAAGAAAGTGCTAACTTTTCACTATGAACATTGTGTTGTGTGTGGATTTGGTTTCAAAGCTCTGTTGATGGAGATGGCTTGTATGATAGCCAAGAAAATAGTTATCATTATTGCTGCTACAAATAGGCCTCATATCACTGTAATAGTCTTGATCTTTCAATGAATAGGTTTTTAAAAAAAAAGTGCACTTTCTCGTCGAATATATGACGAACCGCAAAAACATCCGATGAATTTGCAATCTATTCAATGAAGTTTTTCCATAATGACCTGCCTATTTCGTCGCTCATTCGACAAACTTCTGTCGCTATTTCAATCTAAATTATGTCTCCAAGACTCCTGTTGATGTAATCTTATCGGTGTCATATAGCTGCTCGGGTAGACCTTCAGAACTTACTCTAATAATATATGTCTTTCAGATATTCTTCTCTCGTGCTCCGTCAATGAGACAAGATGTGTATCTCGACGATGAAAAGTTATCGCTGAGACAAAAATCTAGTCCTCTCGAAATATTTTCTCAGATAATTTTGATTGCTATAAAAATATTGATCTCTCAATGATATTGCCAATACGTTGAATTTGTGTCATAATGGTGATGGACTTACGTTGTTAATCTGATGGTTTGGTGAAGGTATGCCTCCCGTCATCCGGGCACTATTCATCGCATGATCAACGAAGTTGGCATCACGGTTCTGATGAGCGTGTGTTATGAGGTCGACATTTTGCAGCCCATCGGGATGTAGATGAAATTTGAGTGACGATGTTGACTTCTATGATTCGTTAGTCGACTGACAATGTATCATCGAGATTCTAACAAAAGGCCATCGAAAATTAGGGTCAAATCTTGTAGTGAGAAAATTACGAGTCGCATATGTCATTTTGGGTTGCATCTGCATAGAGAGTCACATATGTTAAAAACTTAGCTGCATCTATCACAGTGAGTCACATTTTCCTGTCATCAAACTGAGACCTAATTTAGCTGAAAACTGCATCTGACTAGTCAAAACGCATCTACTAATTTCAGCAATGCATATGTAAAATTGAACCATATTTTCCTGTTAATAGAAAAACTAGAATTCACTGTCACAGTCTTAAACCAAATTTTCATCCGAGTCTTTGTTTTTCATTGTCACCCTTGGATAGTTTGTGTCTAAATATGTGGAATAAACTAAATATTTAAACAAACACACCAATGCGACATTATATTAAAGAAATCTAATTTAAAGACAAACAAACTCTAAATACATAAGTTTCTTCAAAGATGTCCCATTGTCCTCTAGCTCCAAGGATTCATTGTAAGTTGTTGGCTCTCAAATCGTGTAAGCAGTATCTTGGCAGAATGACAACTTAGAGAATGATATTATGCAACATGCATTTCTATTGCTAAATGATATGAGAAGATTAAGCTAAGATATGAAACTAAAATGCTATGCTATGCTCAAGAAATCTAGTAAATAAGATTTCTAAATGCTGGATAAATGAAACTATAATGCTCATTCTATATTCGCTCGAATTCTAGATCTTAGATCCTTTTCAAAGCACAAAGAGGCTATATTTATAGAGTTTTGAAGGAAAAATCCTAGTTGGCAAAGATCAATGGTTGAAATCAAGCCTGTCAAGATGAATAGTGTAAGATTGGGAAGTTGAGAGAAAGATGGGGAATATTTCCTCCTACACGACCTCTTCCATTCAAGAATGAAGGAAAGTTGTCATTTGGCCATTTTAGTTATGAGGAGTTAGTTGGTAGTTGAGGATAAATCCATAATTAAATAATTAAGTTATTTAATTATATGTGACAATGAATTTAGAAGCTTCCATAATTAAATAATTAATATTTAATTATGTTTGAGAGGTGAAAAAGGTGTTTAATTAAATATTTATAATATTTAATTTAAATGTGGAGTGATTTTTTTTTTAAATAATGAATTTGGAAGAATATTATTTTGTTTGAATTTAAAATTCAAACTTATTATAATTAGTAAAAATAAATTATGAAATTTATTTAATTAATTAACAAGAGGATGGAAAATGGAAATAATTAAATAAACTTATAATTAAAGTAGAAGAATTAGAAAGTGAATGATATAAATAAATAATTAAATTTATTTATATGTAAATGACTTTAAAAGATTAATTAAATAATTCATATTTAATTAATTATTAGGCTTGATTTAATATAACCATTTTTAGATGTATACATTTTACCCCTCTTTGAAGTGATTTATTTTACGCATTGCTTCAAACAAAAATTTAGATAACAAAAAAATCTCCCTTGACTTTGAAAAATTGACTGATGATGCTATATGCCCCCTTGGGAGATAAATCGCGAGTTTGAAGATTTTGATGATGATTTGAAGACTTTGGATGATTTGAAGTTGATTCGTGGATTTATTTCCTAAAATAGTGCTTTGCATGGTGAAAAATAAAAATAACCTTACCTTGTTTACCCCTTTAAAAAGTGGAAAAACATAAGTCATTGTCATTTGAATAGTTGCATTTGGTGAAAATAGAGCTCTGCGAGAGGAGAAAACAAGATGTTGATCCACTACGAGTGACATAGATTCGAGTGAGTAAGTCGAAATCAATGACTGGCTATGTATGGACCACCAATAAGATCGTAAAACCTTGTGAATTTTTGCATGAATTTGGATGATCTTTTGAATTTTTGAAATTCCTATTTTAACACATAAAAATACATTTTAGCACATACGAGCCTTCATGTAGTGCATAAAATAGGTAGAATAGCACATCTAGGTTAGCACATCCATTCCACAGAGTAGCGCATTGAGTTGATAGATTAGCACTTCAGTTGATTTAGCACATAGGCATAATAGATTAGTGCATAGATTTGATAGTCTAGCAGACTGAATTGATAGAGAAGAACATACGTTGGATTAGTGCATCTACCCTTTTTTTAGCATATTCATGGATAAACTAGCACAATTTCTATTTTAGCGCATCCGTGAAATTTAACTAATTTTGAATGTTTGAGGAACAATTGATGATTTATTGATGTTTATTGCTATATTAGACAATGGATTTAATGAAATTGAGTAGCATCAAGTATGATTGATTTTATTTTGATGATGATTTGATAAATTTGTTCTCATGTTTTATGAAAAACAAATAGTAATGATGATTGTTTTGATGATGTTGATTCTGATAAATTTTCTTTCCAAAATGAAAAACAAATAGTAAAGATTGATGATGTGAGCCGATTGGCTGATAAATTTGTCTTCATGTTGGATGAAAATAAAATAGTATAGTGATGATTTGATATTGATGTTGCTTTTGATAAATTTGCTTTCATGTTTGATAAAAAAAAAATAGTAATGATTGATTTTCTTATGATAAATTTTCTTTCTGAAATGAAAAACAAATAGTAATGATGATATGATTTGCTTGCCTGGTATGATTTTTAATGATTGCTTGATTTTCTTTGATTGATTGATGCTCCTTTCTAATGATCTGATTTATTGATATGGATATGATATATAGGAGGATTTTAAAATCCTCCAGTTCAGAGAGATATTTCCCCACACTTGGGAGATGATTCTCAGATTGTCCTAGCAGGAGGTTGGGGTTATTACTAGATGTGGTTTGGGTTCACTTCTGAGGATCCCATAGTATAGGGTCAACAGGGCACTATTGACAATGTTGGTCGAGCGGTGGCATAGTGAGCATAACACTTTTCACTTGCCCATTGGAGAGATCATAGTCACACCTAACGATGTCTATAGGGTACTAGGGATCCTAGTGGTTAGCGAGATTGTGGTCTATGACCACAAGGAGATTGGTGGGACAAATTATTTATGATGAGTGTTTCAAAATCTGCACATTTGTGGTTATGAGATCCCTTGGAGGGATATGGTTGAGGGTTATGCCCCACTTCCTTTAGTTTTGGCTAGCTTCATTGGTGGCTTCTTATGTATCAACTATAGGTCAAAGGTATTGTTGGTTGGTTGGGGTTAGATATTGGAGGACGTGATCCTTCATCAGACCAAATACACATGGGTTTCATGTATGTTATCCCATCTATACCATGATTTACTTTAGGTGGTATACACATATGGGAAGAGTATATCTTCTAGGGTGACACTTCTACAAATTTGGGTGTCGGAGCATATTGCTATCACCTACCCCTTTGCAGGGAGAGATCATCCCATCGAGCGACCATATGTTTATGCATATACAGGTCCACTTGTCTAGTCTAAGTTGGGAAAGTTGGAGTATTGGAGAAGAGTTCTTGATGACATGGACAGTGTGATCTGGACGCCGTATGTTGATTGTGAGGCCTAGGATGAGGATGCTATTGAGCTGCCCTATTGGAACATATCAAGATATTTGATTGGAGGGACCCATTTTATCATTGAGAGATTTTTGGTCATGAGTGTTTTTGACATAGTTTGGTCAAGTATAGGTGATTCCATAAGGGGTTTCCCATTATGCCAAACGGTGTGAGGATGTGGCAGAGTGGGGTCCCTTTATACCCTATGAAGTATCCAAGGTAGATTATATTGCTTTACAACTAGATTTTTGGGACTATAGGTTGGACATTTTGGATTCCTAGATGACAAAGTACGCTGCATACTTCCATACTCATCCCTTCCCTAGGTTGACTAGCCTAGACGAGCTTTCCCCAGTACTAGATGGACCAACATTATAGTGGGCATGGGGATAACCACAAGCATAGGCAGAGCAGCCTACCAGAGGAGGAGGAGAGGATTTGGGTGGTGGTTAGGATATAGATATTGACTGAGATGAGGGGGAGGAGGACAGTGATGATGATGATGATGATGATGGGGATGATGGGGGTGGTGGAGAGTGTGAATCCCAATTTGATACCTGCATAAACAAAGCAAACAAACATGTTATTAGATCATATGCAAGGTAAAACAAGGATTCCAAATGAAATCTATTTACAAATCTTAAAATAGAAAAAAATGAAGAATAAAATATGAAAAAACATGTAAATCCTAATTAAGTGAGCAAACTAGAGATCCCATGGGGGAGTTGGTGCCAATGAAGTGTTGCAATTGGCCCTTTCCCAACTCCTTTGTGTGATTTTTGATGATTGATCCACTTGATGATGAAGAACAATGTGAGTTCTTGAGAAAACCTACAGTAAACTAGCTAAGATCTTGCATTGAGGATAAAGTTGAGTAGAGTAAGTTTACTCAAGTTGTGGATGTTTGAATGAGAGGAAGAGTCTCTCATTTATAGATTTCCAAAATGGAAGAGGGAGTGGAAATAAGCAATGTGGGATCAAATATAACCCAATGGAATTGTGCCACTTGTCCACATGTGATTGAAGGAGGAATGAGCACATTTTGGTCAATGTGCCAAAGAGGGGGAGATTCAAAATTCAAATTTTAAAGTTGGGGGGGGGAGAAGAGTGGAGTTAAAATCACTTGGCTCAATGCACAAGGACATGTAAGAGGCATTGAATGCCTTGTTGGAAGGACCAAGCCCACTTGGCCTTTTTGAATTCAAAAGAGGGAATATTCCCTTTTGATGCCATGTGAGGGAAAATAGGATGAATTAATAAATCAAAGTAATTGATTTATTGTGCAACTTGCATTCTCTAGAGGATTTTAGTGATTAATTTAATGAAGAATTAGATGATGTGACAATTTAGGCTTAAATTTATGAATTGATTTAAGTCAAGAATTGAGAGGAAAAGATTATTAAATAAATGATTTGATTTATTTAATCCAGAGGGAATATGTTAGATTAAATCAAATAAGGTTTAATTTATTTAATTTTAATAAGAGGACTTTAGGGATTTTAATCAAATAAAATGATTTATTTAAATAAACAGGGATGTAAGGTTAATTAAATTAAACTGATTAATTTAATCAATAGAGGGGAGAATGACTTAATTAAATAAATAATGATTCATTAGATTAAGAGATAGAATGTGATGAAATGATGAGAATGTGATTTAAGAGGAAACGTTGTTAGTAATCGGGATCAGGTGTGCCAAAACGAATTTGTACATTTTCCATGTCTATAGAGAGAGATTCTTTTTTGATGTCCAATTTTGGAACATACCTAGGATAGTGAGGGTACTGGAGCAGCCAGCTATAGGCCCTTCACATATTATTATCAGGACTCCCTCATGAGAGAAATAGGGTCAGATCGACACACTATAGGTGTAGGTACAAGCTCTTAAGATCCAACTAGCATAGGATCATACTACTATCTCATAGCTATAGGTGAAGATGGCACAACCACCACCCCTAGATCCACAGGTATCCTAGTTGGTTGTAGAGAGAGACAATTTTAGATAGTGATGCTAGCAGGTAGATGGCATAACAGAGAAGCTATTGAGATCAGTGTAGGGTAACTCTATCAAATAGGTTGTTGCAGAGGGACTTAAGACTCACGAGAGTGTGAGTTTTATAGGATGAGATATCATGAGGCAGTCCCCCATGAGTACAAGATAGCTTATACTCAATCAAGAACCAAATCTTTCACTCACTCATGTAGCCATACCAGGAGTGCCACCAGGAGCATGGGTTATCCTATCAGATAAGAGATAGGGGCACCAATGGCCGATATCCATCTAGACCCACTACTTCTGGGAGCAACAACAATCATGATCCTCACTCAGATGCTCCTTAGTGATGATTTTGTATACATAATTTTTATTTTATTTTATGTATCTCTTGGACATTTATTTTTTTGAGATTTATATGATATGCAGTGGTGGTTTAGATATGCATGTATTTTATCATGCTATGATGGATGTTTATGTATGAATTTATATTTCTATATGTAGTTGTGTATGATTATGATGATGTATGTTTATGGATGATGATCCTTATATGATACTATCTAACTTATGCTTTGATGATAATGTTGATACACATGATATGAATGATGATGTTTCTAAATTTTATATGTTTTATGTTTGATGAATATGTAGAATTTATTATGATGAATGGTGCAAATGAAATGTGGATGATTTTTATGATGTATGGATGCAAAAAATGATGAAATGGATGCAATGAATATATTTTATTATTTTCCTATGTATGGTTATGAAAATGATGCCATGATATGGATGTGTTAAATTCAAAATGAAAAATGATAATGAAAATGTCATGGTAATGATAATGAAGCAATGATAAAATGATGTGAAAATATGATATTGATGATATGATATGTTCAATGAAATGATATGAAATTATGAGATGATAAAAATGATGTGAATGAATGATAGTGATGTGAAAATAATAATAATAATGAAAATTATATGAAATATAAAAATGGATGATATATGATAATGATAAAATGTTGTGAGAAATGAAAATGATAATGATAATGTAAATGATATGCATATGAAAATGGATGATATATGATAATGAATGAATGAAAGTAATGTGAAAATATGATATTGATAATGAATGATATGCAAATAAAAATGGATGATATATGATAATAAATGAATGAAAATGATGTGAAAATATAATATTGATAATGTATGAATGATACAATCATGAAAATGGATGAAAATAGAAAATGAATTATACATGTTTATGAAAATGCCATGAAAATGAATATTAAATGATATGAATCTATTTGTAAAAATGATAATGATAATGAACTGATATGAATAGATGTGAAAATAAAATGAGACTAATACTGATAATGTTATGATATAACATGAAAAATGATAATATGCAAAATGATAATGCCAAAATAGAATGAAAATGATAATGAAAAAATGGAATGAAAATGATAATACAAAAATGGAATGAAAATGATATGAAACTAATAATGATAAATGATATGAAGATGATGTGAAAATGATTTATTTACAAATGTCCAAGTGTACTCAATCGTTGCTTCAAAAGAGATATGTATCTTTTCCAACCTACAAAACCTATTATATGACCACAAAATGAATGTAATCTATACGAATCATGCAATCTTAAATACACAAAATGAACTACACACTGTTGTCATTTTGTAAGCCAATTTTATACTTGTTTATCATCATTGAGCCTTTTGATATGTTGAAAGTTAGTGCAAGCAACATAGAGTAGATCCACCCTAATAATGTCCTAAGTATAAATTTCATGATGTTTGATATAGCAAGTTAATACAAGCATTGAGGTATAATTGAACCAAGATGACTTGAATATTGCTTGCATAAATAGACATAAGTTAATCTTTTTACTATGCAAATCCCGAAATGTCATCAATGATACTTTTGTAAACCATCTCTCGTGACAAATTTGTATGGTAATAATGATTTACTTATAGAAAACAACCAAAGAAAAATCATACTCCTTCCTTGCGAATCTAGTTCAGTACATCATTGAGCCACTCTAGAGATATGATGTCATCAAATTTCAAAACAACAGTTCAACTTATGCTTTAAGTGTTTCTATCATTTTATTCAGATTAAGATCACCATGTTTGTTTCAGTTTCATGTCTCATAGCTATTTTGACTTGGCCTGATTGGATATTTGATTGTTGATCTGATATTCTAATACTTGACACATGTTGTTGTTTGTCTGCCCAAAAATTTAAGAGTTGATTGCCCCCAATGATTTTTCACTTTGACTCCCGATTAGACACAACTACCACTTGGAATATAAACAATGATCAACAAGCCATGATGAGATCCTTGTTGTCTCAAGGAAATGTTGTGCGCATGATGCGAATGTGATGGCAAGGGATGGATTTGGTGCTGATAAAAATGGCTATGAATGAACGATGTAAGACGTAACCTAATAAATGGAAGAGCCAATTAAATCACAAATAGCGCATGTTTGCCAGGTTTTCACCATTTGTTTTTATTGCACTTTTTAAAATTTTGTGTTTTTTTTTTGTTACCAAGATGCTTGTTTTCCAGGTTTTCATCAAGGCAACAATTTTTATATTTTTTTATATTTTTTTCGTATTTTTCTCTTCTTTTTTATTTTTTTGTATTTTTTATTTTGTCACCAAGATGCATGTTTGCCAGGTTTTCATCAAAGCAACAATTTTTTTAGGACATTTTCTTATTTTTATGATTTTTTCATGACTTTTTATGTTGTTTTGTATTTTCTCAAACATAAAACTTCTTCAGATGGATGTCATTGATTGGATCTTCAAATAGGTCCCCTTCAGGTATAGATATCTGATATGCTCTTGAACCATATACTGCAATGATGATGAATGGACCTAGCCAATTAGGCTCAAACTTTCCTTTCTTCTCCCGATATTGTTGATTGTATGGATGTTTCTTCAGGACCCAGTCACCCACTTGAAATGTGCATGGTCTAACTTTGTGATTGTAGCTATGAGACATGATTTGTTGATAACCCTTCAAGTGATTGAATGCACTTTGTCATCTCTCATCAAGTAACTCCAGTTCCTATAGTCTTGAAACTCTATAGTCCTAATCAATTAGGAGTCCCTTTAGTGAGACTTGAAGTGAGGGAATCTCAACTTCCAGTGGCAAGATTGCTTCTGCTCCATAGACCAAGGTGTATGGGGTAGCCCTTGTCAGCATGCGAATGCTAGTTCTGTATGCCCACAAAGCTAGATTTAACTGGAAATTCCAATCATGACCAACATCACTCACCATCTTCTTTGAGATCTTTAGAATTATCTTGTTTCAAGCTTTTTCTTGGCCATTTCCCTATGGATAATAAGGTGTTGATAACCTGTGTTGGATATGAAATATTTCACAAAGTTCATCAACATCTTGATTCTTAAAAGCTCTTCCATTATCCATGATAATGGAGCTGGGAATGCAATACAAACATATGGTATAATTCATAATGAAAGATGAAATTTGTTTTTCGGTTAGTGTTGTTAATGGAATAACTTCAATCCACTTACGAAAATACTCGGTGACCATAATTATGAACTTATGTCCATTTGATGAAGATGGGTGAATTTTTCCCACCAGATCTAGTCCCCATTGAGCGAAAGTCCATGTGGTAGTGAAGGGTTGAAACTCTTGAGCTAGAGCATGAATGAGGTTTCCATGAATCTGACATTTCAGACATTTCTTTATAAAGGTGAAGGATTCCTTTTCCATGGTTGGCCAATAATAACCCATTCTGACAAGTTTCTTAACCAAGGTTATTCCACTTGAATGAGTCTCATAAATTCCACCTTGAACCTCTTATAGGGCCTTTTCAAATTCATCATGTTTAGGATATCGAAGGAGGGTATCACCAAGACCACGTCGTATAAGGTATCAATGATTAGGGTATAGCGAGAAGATTGATGTATGAAATTTCTTGTCTGATTCCGAGACAAATCGAGGGGTAAGAAAATATCTTTCATATAAGTATAGATTTTTTTGTATAAGGGGAAATCAAAACCAGTCAGGTGAAAAATGATTTGGGTTTCGAGATTGTCATATGTAGGGGAAAATAGTTGTTCCACCAGGAATTCATATCGAGCTTGGTTTTCTAAAAATTGTAGTAGTGATGCAATTGTAGCCATGGCATCTGCAGCTTTATTGTCGATCTGCGGTATTTAGATGAACTTGATCTAAAAAAAATACTTCTTGATATCTATCATGTTTTTTATAAGGCATCAACTTGTCGTCCTTAGTTTGATATTCATCATTTATTTGATTAATGACAAGTTACGAATCACCAAAAACTTGTAGCTCTATGATCTTCCAGTCCAATGCTATTCTCATTCCAATGAGAAATGATTCATACTCGGCTATGTTATTTGTCTAGGGAAACATCAACTAATAGGACTTTGGAATGGTATATCCCTGAGGTGTGACAAAAATAATTCCTACCCCCAAGCCATGTTGTGTATAGGACCCATCAAAATAAAGTGTCCATAATTGCTTGGTAGTTGTTGTGAAAGCATTGGCATTGGGAAATTCGATGTGCATTGGATGGTTTGTTTGTAGAGGTGCCTCTTCCAATTGATCCGCTATGACCTTCCCTCTGATTTCCTTTCAATCCACATAGTGAATTTCAAACTCACTTAGGATAATTACCCATTTAGCTAACTTGCGAGTTAAGGTTTATTTGCTCAGAAGGTACTTTAAGGGATCAATTTTATCCACAAGTTTGACTTTATGAGCTAATATATAGTGCCATAAATTTTGGGAAGTGAACACTATTGCAAAACAAGCCTTTTGAATGAAAGTGTAGTTTAGTTCACGGCTTGTCAATGTCCTGTTGATGTAATATATCACTCGCTCTTTTCCCATTTTGTCCTCTTGTGTCAATAATGCCCCCAAGGGTACTTCTATGGCAGAAATTTACAGTATGAGTGGTTTGCCTTGCACAGGTGGGACCAATATTGGTGGGCCCATTAGATATTACTTGATCTGATTGAATGCTGCTTTGCACTTGTCTTCCCATTTAAATAGGAAATTTTTATGCAAGAGATGTGTGAAAGGAAAACTCTTGTCTACCAATTGTGTGATGAATCTCTTGATGGATTGTAGTTGCTCTTGTAATGATCAAAGCTGACTAATGTTCCTTGGTACTGGAATCTTTAGGATGGCTTAGATCTTCATTAGATCTACTTATATTCCTTTTTTTGACACAATATAGCCTAAGTGTTTTCTAGATTTAACCCCAAAGACAAATTTCTTGGGATTGAGTCTGACCTTAAATTTTTCCATTCTGACAAAAATATTAGATAAGATATATAGATTTCCCTCCCTTGTGTTTGATTTTACTAAGAGATCATCTACATAATCCTCCATGAATGTGTGCATCATGTCATGAACAATTGTAGTAATTTCCTATTGATATGTTGCTCCTATATTTTTGAGTCCGAACGACATTATATTCCAACAATATGTACCCCAGAGACATGTGAATGTGGTCTTATCTTGATCTTTAGGCGTGATATTTGTACACATCTAAAAATGGTCACAGTTAACCAAACCTGTTAATTAATTAAATATGAATTATTTAATTAATATTCTTAAGTCATCTACATATAAATAAATTTAATTATTTACTTATATTGTTCATCTTTCCAATTCTTCTATTTTAATTAAATAAATAAGTTTATTTAATTAATGTTATTTTCCTCTTAATTAATTAAATAGATTTCACAATTTATTTATATTAATTATCACAAGTTTAAATTCTAAATTTAAATGATATTCTTCATTTCACATTTAATTAAATATTTTTAATATTTAATTAAAACACTTTCTGAAATTCTTCACTTTTCTCACATAATTAAATATTTTCAATATTTAATTAAAAAGCTTTCTCTCTTCTCAATAATTAAATATTTTCAATATTTAATTAAAAGCTTTTCATTTTCCACACATAATTAAATATTACCTATTTTTAATTATGGACACATCTTTCATTTGTCTCTTCATTTTCCATCTGTCTTTTGAAATTCCATCTTCTTTTCGAATTCTCTATCTGTCACCATTCATTTTAACAGGTTTGAACTCAACCATTGATCTTGGCCAATTGAATTCTTGCCTTCAAAAATCTATAAATACAGCCTTCTTGTGAGTTGGAAAGGACCTCGAATTCTAGATTTTCATGTGTAGTTATTATAGTCACATTTGAACTAGCATATTAGCATAATCAACATTTTAGTATTTCAATTTCATAGCTTCAAGCATATTAGCAATGCACATGCATTTTCATTAATCTCATTCTCTCAAGCTGCCATTCTACAAGCTGTTGTTTAAAACAACTGAGAGCCAGCATCTTGAAGCGAATCCTTGTAAATAGAGGACAATGGGATGAATTTGAAGAAGTTGCCTATGTTTAGAGTTTGTGTTTTTCTTTCTAGATTAGTTTCTTTAATCTAACGTATCATTGGTGTGTTAGTTTGTTGTTTATTTAATCTACACATTTTCTAACCACACATTTTTGGCACCCACCATGGGGCATCCCCTATTTTAATCTTTTTATTGTAGAAATTTTTGACAGGTGACAGACTGGAGTTGCACTTTAGCGCATATGAGTCTCGGTTTAATGCATCCCTAGACTATTTCGGTGCATCTAGGGACTATTTTGACACATCCAGGGATTGTTTCGGCGCATCCACAGATTGTTTTGACACATCTAGGGTCTATTTCGGTGCATCCAGGGACTGTTTCGACACATCTAGGGTCTGTTTTGGCGCATCCAGGAACTGTTTTGGCGCATCCATGGACTGTTTTAGTGCATACAATTTCTGCTCTCTTTTTTTTATAGTCAATCTTAAAATGGTCATATCTTGGTCATATTTTGGTCTTTTTCGGAGCTTTTTTTTTTGAAATGGGGTAGAATTTCATAAGATATCTAATGGTATAGGTTTTTATCAACTTTGAAAAAGTTAAAATTTTCAAATTCTCACTTAATTTCAAACCACAATGAAACTTGGTCTAAATTTTAGGGTTGTTATGCTTAATCATTTATCTAACCCTCATATCTTCTTGTTTCTTGATTCCATCTAACATTTAGAGCTTGTATTGCAGATTTTAAAGGACCATGGAGCACGAAAATGAAATAAAAAGCATTATCACATGATTGTAACAAGTTTTTTTAAACACTTTGGGAGCAATTATAATCTCATTATTAAATTGTTGTCTAGATCCGATGCGATCGCGACCAAAGGTTTTATTGGTGTATGGGGAATAAAATAAAGCAATCCTATGATAGAAATTTAAAATCTAGAATTTCTCAATCCTAGGATAGTCACCACACACTATTTTTGCAATTAAAATGAACCCCATGTCTATTGTGAAGCAACATCTTCACTTAGTTTAGATCATTGTCATTTGGTGCTATAAAAAGAACATTGTTTTCTTTGCCTATGGCAATAGGTTTATGCTCTCCCCTTAAGTGGGTGACCAAAATACCAGACTGCCTTTTCATTTTCATGCAATGTTTATGCTTTCTTACATTCTTTAGAGGGCCTACTCTTGTGGGAAAAAGTACTCACCCAAGAGGAATGACCTAAGTGGGAACAACCAAAGCCATGTTTTCCAACCCACTATAATCAAAAGTGAATTGGGGGAGATTTTGCAATTCGATGGTAGTGTGCAGGATAACCATCCCCAAAATCTTTGTTCTAAAGATTGGGAGGTCTCTTGAGGGAGTTTATCTATTGTCACGCCAAATAGAAACCTCGACTACGAACCATAGTGTAGAAAGCTAGTCGTGTCAGTATCCAAACATCATCTTAATCATGGTGCAAGGGGAGGGAAGAATCTGCCCCCAAGACACTCACCATATAATTGCCATAGAATGTTTTCTTAGGGGATTTGGTATCCACTTCCATCACTTTGATTTCAAGTTGTGGGCTATAATTTCTATGATGACCTATTTGACAACTAAGAGTGAGTCTGCTTGGAATGCTTATTTTATTCAAAACCTATGAAAATCTCAAGAACATACACTCAATGTTTTAGATTCTATGTCTTTAAAAACAATTGTCTTCCTATTGCATGCTCTGTTTTCAAAATATTAATTCAAATAAGATTATCCTGAAAAAACAAGAATTTGGTAAATCAAACCATGAAATTTATGTTAAGGGATTGGAAATAGAGAAAAACTTGGAAAAATTAGGATTTTGCAAAATCCTTATTTTCACAAACTATGATCAAAGCATCACAAAGTACAACATCACCTTTATTTCTAATTTCTAGTTTAATTCCCACAACAGGATCATCATCCTTCCAACCGGGGAATCACGAGCTAAAAATTAGAAATTTCTTTAGTCATAGAATTATCATTCTATTCTGACTATGATATCCCACAGATTGCACTGTCTTATTTGTGATCAAAGTTAGTTGAAATTTGGTGTAAGCATATGCCTATTTCCAAAAAGTCCTGAAAACAAAGAAGATGAAAGAAGAGATCCACTTTAAAACATGGGTGATAGCTAAGAAAATCTTGTTCATAGGCTTTATGAAAATAGTTCAAATCAAGAGATAACAGAAGAAATGCTTCAAGAAGCTGAACAAGATCCACAGTTTCTCTTAACTATGGAAAAGATCTTAGAGAAAAATAAAGAAGGATACTTTCTTTTATTGGCAAACCAAGGTGCCAAATTTCCCTTCGACTACAATATGGAGAAAATTAAAGAGAATCCTAAAAAGAAGGAAACTCCCTTAAACGATCTTAGTACTCTTACCCAGCAAGTAAGAGCAGTCCAAAGGAAAATCAAGGAAATAAAAGGGGGCACAACTGAAAAGTCCTTTGAAAAAAATATGAATGTGACCTTTTCTCCTCCAAAAACAACATCAACCAAATTCAATGTTTCTGAATTTTTGCAAAGGTTAAAGGGGAAGCACAAATCTAAGCCATCAAATAACATTGACTAATCCTGTCATGCCATGCATTTATCTTCATCCCCCATAATTTAAAATGAACCTCATGGTTCTTCCACCCAATTCAATGATCCCATTCAATTACCTTCTTCTATCATATCCTCTACATCCAATGATTCGTTTCAATCTACACATCTCGATCGAAACATTTTCTCCACTCCATCCCATGATACCAAAATTCTACAAACCCTTCCAATCTTTCATCAATATCCCATATCTCAAGAATCATATGATGATCCCCTCCTTTCATAATTCACCCATGATAATCCTCTTCCATCTCAAGAACAAAATATTCTTCCAAGTCCTCCCTCCACCCCATCTTATGAATCCATACCCTCTCATGACTCAATCACATCCTAGGAGCATGACAATTCTTCCATCCTATCCAAAGCTTCATTTCCATCTAATGATCAAGCTACTCCATCTCCTTCATTTAATGATTCTTTTCCAAGTCAAGATCAAAGTATCCCATCATCCTCATATCAAGGGCTCATCACACCTCTTCAAGAAATGTCAACATCATTTGATCATATGGTTGAAAACATTGACAATTTCTCCACCATAACTGTTGAAGACAATGATCAAAATCAATCCATCAATGAGAATTGTGAAGATATGTCTACCCCATCTAGTGATGAAATCAAAATTCATCAAGAGCCATTTTTTAGTTATGATCAAGACCCCTCCTACAAAGATCTATTTCAAGGAGTGTTGATGATATTTGATCCTATTGACATAATCCATGATCCATTAACCAATGATCATATTGAAAATGTATCTATAATTCCTAATAAGTTAGAGGACATATCTCAAGAACATATTTCAAAGTATGATCAAAAACTATCACCAAGGTCTAGAAATGGTCCCTCCCAAGGCATATTGACATCCTTTGATCTCACGGTTGTGAACAGTGAAAGAATCCCCAACTCACCATTTGATCCAATTACACTCAAAGATCAAGAGGATATTGAGCCACTTCCCATGCCTTATGACGATGTCCAAAAACCATTTGAAAGCGATCCATCCTTTGAAATCGACCCATGTCAAGAACTTGATCCAAAACATGTCAAAAGTAATTCCAGAATTAGTCAAGATCAAGGATTCGTATTTCCCATATACTACAATGATCTAATGGGAACTCTCCTATCTATACAAGATATCGCAAATGATGATTATATCCATATAGCACATACTCCTCCATCTACCCATAATATGATTTCTTTGGATGGGCACATAGATGATCGTCATTCAAAATAAAAGTCTCATACTCTTACCAAGGAACAAGGGTCTCTTACTCTTAACATTTATACACATGGTCAAAATATAGAGAAATCTAAAGACATGTCAAAAAAGGTTCATGAAGAAGGCTTCTACAAAAATCGTGAATCAGAAACATCATGTGAAAGCATATTAAGAATGAATCATGAGGAAGAATTTTACAAGGATAGTGAAGCATCAACACCTCTTGAAGGAGCACTACAATCTGATATCTCACAAGATCAAGATGAACATACTAATCAAGCATTCATCCCACTTATGGAAGATCCTATCACTTATAAACTTGGATCACTCACCTTTGTAAGGGAAAATTATCTTATCAATAAGGAAGTTGTCACTTTTGAAGATCCACCATAGAGCAAAGAAGGATTAGCACCTTGTTTCCATGTTAAATCATATCCTATTGCAAATAGTTTTTTTCAGCAAACGAATTATCAAGGTAGAGGATTAGGCCTACATGAACAAGGTATCCTGGAACTAGTGTAGATTATTAGAAATCCTAAGCATCAAGGCCTTGGTTATTCTACCATCAAGGGATCTCAACATATGAGTAATACTTTCATAAAATTGGGGGCAACTTCATCTCAAGCAAATGTCAACATAGGGGGCATGAAGAATCTTTATGATGAAACCAATTCCAATACTACAACCAGCCACGTCATAAATCTTCATCCACCCATCACCCCATCCACAAATTGGGCCAACGTCAAAAGAAAGACTTGAATCAAAGCATGAAGAACATTATCAAATTAAAAGAAGCTAGAATCATATCAGACAAATCAAATACACTTGGATACCAAAAAATACAAAGAAAGATTATCCCTATCAAACTCCATCAGTCAAAGAAACTATGGGGAAAAATAAAAGGGGAAAGTATCCATCAAAGATGTCCACAAAGGCAAAATAAAGCTTCTCAAGAAACATACAAAGTGTATCAAGAAGTTGGTCCTAATTCCATGCACCCTTCCATATCCACTCATCATTGCTCATCTTCCCAAGTTTGGAGAGTCAAAGGTTCCAAACTTTCAACTAATCCACCTTTTATTCCTAAAAGAACTCCATCCATGCCTCCACGCATGATATCCAATTCTTTCATTGACCATGTGTTGGAAATGACCCTTCATCATAAGGATTCAGAAGGCATTCTATCATGATGTGCACATAAGACAGAGTTAACTCCGGTATTAGCAAAGCAAAACGAATTTCTCAAAATTTTCTTTCAAGTGCACGTATCTTGGCAAAGCAACTTCTTCAAGTAGGATATCGATGGCACATTATGAAAGAAGCATCAACATCAACACCACCAGGTGGTTCAACATCAACTTAAAATCTCTCAGAAAATACAAAAAAATCAAAAAGAGAAAAAATACAAAAAAATCAAAATAAGAGAAAAATCGTTGCCTTGATGAAAACCTGGCAAACAGGCATCTTGGTAACAAAAAAAAAAAAAAAAATAGAAAAAAAAAAAGAAAAAGGATTGGAAACAGTAAAGAGAAAAATCATCCTCTAGTGAAAACCATTTCGACGCTTTGGATAGGTACCATGATGAAAACCTGGCAAACAGGCGTCATGTGTAGAATCGAAGCATCTACGTGCACCAATTCAGGAGAAACATCTTATCACATCCATAATAAAGCCAACATTCCAGCCATATCATTCGTTCATCCATGAACCATTTATCTAGCCCATTACCATCTATTTACATTATCTTGATCTCAAAGTTTGGTAAACACTTTACACTTGTTTATGGTAAACATCTTGACATGGGTCATTTTCATTGATCCTATCCAATCCAAATGTTATCTGAGCCTTGAAGCATTATCCGAATGAGCATTCCTCTGTTCGAACACCTTATCTTATTGCAAGATAATCCTTGGCATCCTTTGCATGCTTACAATATCTATCCATACACCTATTCAAGAATCCACCCATGGCCATTCAAACATTGCTAGAAACTGGGGGCAAATGTTTACATCTTGCTTCAGGAATGAATCTTGATATATATCCTCCAACTTATGTGGTGATCTGAACATTGGAAGATGTAAAATCAAATTGGTCAAGCATTTGCAAGTCAAAATATCCAAATCACTAGCCCATGGCATATTTTGACAGGAAGACGCTCCTTATCAAGCTTTATCTTTCATCGAACATCAATCTGAACAATTCATATCAGTCACATCTAACTTGTGTGTCAGTGTCACATCAAATCATCAAAATAATTTTGTTCCAAATCAAGCTTCATCAATCTTGATCAATCGAATCCAATCAATTATCACCTTGTTTGACTTAACACACTTAGTCAAACTACCATCTTGTGAACGAGTTTACTCTAGGATAACACAACTTCCTTGGGTTTACAAGTTCATTATCATCTTTGTTTGGCTCAACACACTTAGTCAAACTATCAATTCATTAATCTGATCAATCAACCTTAGCTTGGTTTTCAACAAAATCTCAAAACAAAGCACTGATATCATCATGTAGTTCGCTTCTTGGAGCTTTTCTAGCCGGCAAAATGGCAGCATGTGTCTAGAATCAGAATATTGAAAACAACTGTCTTGTCCAATTACAGTGAGCTTACATGACTATTTTGATAGAAACAAAAATTGGATGATCTGAATTTGAATAAAATGAATGACAAACTTAAAAGCATAAGTTGCAAATTCTTATTTTGATATTTGATGACATCATATCTTTCAAGTGATTCGACGATATACTGAATTAGAATCACAAGGAAGAAGTATGTGATTTTTCTTGGCTTGTTATCTATAAATTAATCATTAGTATTATGCAAATTTGTCATGGGACATGCTCTACAATGTATCATTGATGACATTTCAAAATTTGCATAGGAAAATGGTTTATTTTTGTCTATTTATGCAACAATACTCAGGTCATCTTGGTTCAATTATACCTCGATGCTTGTATTAATTTGCTATATCAAAAATCATGAAATTAGTACTCAGGTCATCATTGGTGCTAACATACCGTTTGATGCTTGTACTAACTTTCAACATATCAAAAGGCTCAATGATGAAAATTAAGCACAACATGGAATGGAAAAAGAGAGAATGATTCATTACTGCATTCTAGGACTGCATGATTTCATTTAGGATTGAATTTTTAAGGTTGTATGAGGTAGAATTTTTGAAGGTTAGTAAGTATTTCATCTATCTTTTCAAAACAAACAATTGAGTAAATTTGGATATTTGTAACATCATTTCCATGATCATTCATTTCACATCATTTTCCATTATCATTATCATTGCACTTGCATACTTACATCATCAGTTCATTGCATTATCATCTCATTTCATTCATCATGATCAGTATCCATCATTACATATCATATGTATGGTCGTTATTTTAATCATTCATTAACATTTAAATTTGCATTTTTCACACGCATTCATAAATAAAATTGCATCCATTGCATCCATTTCATTTTTTTCACATCATCACTTAGGTTATCATGTTCATTTACATCATATATCATAAGTTCATTTCCATTACATCATCATTATCAGTCATATTACATCATAAATCATGTCACGTGCATATCATTCATTACATATTACATCTTCATAAATCATATCGTCTCATTTTCATCAAAGCATTTACATCTTACAACATACATTCATTACATACATCATGAAGGAAAATCCATTCAGATTACATCATATCATCATACACGACATAGCATATAAAAAAAACATGCATCCATAACATGTGCATAAATCATCCATCACATGAGCATAAATCATCCATAACACATACATAATCAAATCACCACTGCCTCTCATAAATCTCATCAAAACAAATGTGTAGAAATGCAAGGATATCAAATGTTTCAAAAAGATATATCAAATACAATGGCATAAATGTGTACAACATGTCCATCACTAAGGGGCATCTGATTGTGGAACATGACTGCTACTACCTCCAGAGGTAGTAGGTCTCGACGAATCTCTGCTCCTAGAAGCTCTGATCTCTTGTTTGATCGGCTAACCCAAACTCCTGGTCACACTCCTGTAGTGACTGCATGAATGGGTCCGGGTCCGAGTACCTAACTGTGTGAACGCTATCCTCCGCCCGGGTGGCACTGCCTCAAAATACTTCATCCTATAGTACTCAGCCTCCCGAGTAGTCTCCAACCCCTCTACTACAACCTCTCCAATAGAGGTGCTCTCAACTGATCTCAGCAATCTCTCGGCTACTTGCTTAGCCTGTATACATCTCTCTGAAACTATCTCTCTCGACAACAAGCTGAGCTATCTGTGGGCCAAGAGGTAGTGGTTGTGCAATCTGTGCCTGTAACTGACTGATGGTCCCCTGAGCCTGTGCTAATCGACTCTGAAGAGTCTAAACCTCCGCCTGCAAAGCATCCACCTGTCCCTGTGATGGAGCCCTGATAGTAATCCGTGGAGCCAAAGTACTCAACTAACCCACTACTTTGGATGTCCGTGGCCTCGTGCTAAAAAGAACATCGAAGAAAAATCTCTATCTGCCACCACCTCCATCATCCCCATCATCCCCTCTATCTGAGTCAATTGACTCTTCATCCTTTGAACTCTCATCATTCACATCCATAGCCACCCCACCAATATCCTCAGCCTGCTCTACCTGTACCCCTCCCTATGCTGGTACATGTGCCTGACCCTATAGCTACCCTACTGTTGGAGGTGCTTGGGGCTGCTATCACCTCACCCATGCAACTTACCCTCCCATCAATGGGGCAGGCTCCTCTAGACTGGTAAATCTTAGGAAGGGATGTGTGTAAAAATGGGCTACATAATCATTCATCATCCTTGCATTGGTAACCTATGGATACATCACCCATTGCGCTAGCTGCAACTCCAAGTAGTTTGCCCTAGCTACCTTAATGGTCACAAATGGACCCCACTCTAGTACATCCTCTCACCTCCTCGCATAGTGTACCACACTTTGTGGCATCATCTATACCAATCTTAGCTATCTCAGCACCCTGATAACCAAAAACCGCTCAATGATAAAAGGTGTCCACCCAATCAGGTATCTAGATCTCATCACATATGGTAGCTCTATATCATTGGCCTCTTAGGGGTCACAGTCTACATATGGTCGCCAGATGGTAGTATCTGAATCATCAAGTACACGCTACTAGTACTCTAATTTTCCTAGCCTCAGCTAGACAAGGGGCCCTTTATATGCATAAACATATGGAAATCCAAGGGGGTGATCTCTCTGGATGATGGAGCGTGTAATCGCAAAGTGCTCCCATGCAAATATTTGTAATAGAGTCACCCCGTAGGAAAGACTCTTCCCATCTATATACATGACCTAATGAAGATCATGGTATAGATGGGCAAGCATGCATGACCCCCATGCATATCTGGTGCGATGGAGAAGCATGTCCTCTAGAATCTTACCCCACCCAACTAATAGTCTCTTTGCCCTACAATCAGGAGAAAGGAAACCACTGATAAATCCTACTAAAACTGAAGGTAGTGGGGCATAGCTCTCCATCATCTCCTTCCAGGGAATCTCATATTCATAGACATGAGGATCTTGGAAGACCCATCTCAGTGCATTTGTCCCCCCAGTCTCCTTGTGATCATCGATCACAAGCTCCCCAACCATAGGAATACCCAGAATCCTGTAAACATCCTCCGGAGTCACCGTGATCTCTCATATCGGCAAATGGAAGGTGCTGTGTTCGCTATGCCACCTCTCCACTAAAGTAGTCAATAGTGCCCTATTGACCCAATATTGCGGCATCACCAGTAAAGGACCCAATCCACACTGATGTATGATCCCTAAATCATCCTTAGATAACTGCAAAATCATCTCCCAGGTACAAGGGAATCTCTCTCTAAACTAGATGAGGTTAAATTCCTCCTTTATCAGATCAATCAAGCAATCAAATCAATTCAATCAAGAAATCAGATCAAATCTATCATCTATCATTTGTTTTCAAGCATGAAAGCAAATTAATCTATCTCTTTTTTTTTCATATCGCATAGAAGAAAATCTATCAGCCTTTCAATCAAGAAAGCAAATCTATCAGTCTTTTAATCAGGAAAGCAAATCAATCATTTTGACTATTTTGTTCTTCAAGCATGAAGGAAAATTTATCAAATCACACAAATCTAATCTTGATGTTTTTCAAAAGCATAAAATTAGTTGTCTAATCTAGCAACAATCATCAAGCATGCATCAATTTATCTTCAAAAATTGAAATTCAGCAAAAATCCATGGATGCGCCAAAACAGTCAATTGATGCACCAAAACATGGATGTGCTAAAACAGATGATAGATGCAAAATTTCATGAATGTGCTATTTTATCAAACAAATGCGCTAAAATAGTTCATCTATGGGCTAATCTAGCCTATGCGCTAATCTACCATCCTACACAGGCAAGTTTCATGGATGCACCATTTGATCTATCCTATGCCCTAATTCACCTGTGTGCGACTGTTTTGCACCTATGTGCCACTTTGGATGCACCAATTTATCTAATGTATGCGCTAAACTAAAGCTCGTATGTGCCGAAATAAAATTCTATGTGCTAAAACAAAATTTAAAAAATAAAAAAAATTCAAAAAAGTATTCAAAAATCATTAAAAACTTGACAGAGAGGTTTTGATCGACTTATCGGAGGTCCATAGGCTGCAGGTCTCTGATGAAGGTGGCCTCACTCAAATCTATGGCACTCATAAGGGATCGACATTGCTAATATCTCTTCCAGAGCTCAAAAATTCTCAAAGGTTAGTGTTCAAATGAAAATGACTTTTCACCCTTTTCACCTTTTAAAGGGGTAAAAGTGGCAAATTATTTTTATTTTTATTATGCAAAGTTCTATTTCGAGAGCGAAATCACCAAATTTTCTCCTATATCATCTGAATATCTTCCAAATCATCCTCATCATCATTCTCATCACACGATTTATCTCTCGAGGGGGCATATAGCATCATCAGTTAAATTTTTCAAAATCAGGGGCAAATTCTTTGAAGCAATGCGTAAAACACATCACTTCAAAGAGGGGCAAAATGTACACATCTAAAAATGGTCACGGTTAACCAAACCTGTTAATTAATTAAATATGAATTATTTAATTAATATTCTTAAGTCATCTACACAAATAAATTTAATTAAATAAATAAGTTTATTTAATTAATTTTATTTTCCTCTTAATTAATTAAATAGATTTCACAATTTATTTATATTAATTATCGCAAGTTTAAATTCTAAATTTAAATGATATTCTTCATTTCACATTTAATTAAATATTTTTAATATTTAATTAAAACACTTTATGAAATTCTTCACTTTTCTCACATAATTAAATATTTTCAATATTTAATTAAAAAGCTTTTTCTCTTCTCAATAATTAAATATTTTCAATATTTAATTAAAAGCTTTTCATTTTCCACACATAATTAAATATTACCTATTTTTAATTATGGACACATCTTTCATTTGTCTCTTCATTTTCCATCTGTCTTTTGAAATTCCATCTTCTTTTTGAATTCTCGATCTCTCACCATTCATTTTAATAGGTTTGAACTCAACCTTTGATCTTGGCCAATTGAATTCTTTCCTTCAAAAATCTATAAATATAGCCTTCTTGTGAGTTGGAAAGGACCTCAAATTCTAGATTTTCATATGTAGTTATTATAGTCACATTTGAACCAACATTTTAGTATTTCAATTTCATAGCTTCAAGCATATTAGCAATGCACATGCATTTTCATTAATCTCATTCTCTGAAGCTGCCATTCTACAAGTTGCTATTTAAAACAACTAAGAGCCAGCATCTTGAAGTGAATCCTTGGAGATAGAGGACAATGGGACGAATTTGAAGAAGCTGCCTGTGTTTAGAGTTTGTGTTTTGCTTTCTAGATTAGTTTGTTTAATCTAATGTTTCATTAGTTTATTAGATTAGATTCATTTTGATTTACACTTTTCTAACATACACAATATTTATTTGATTATACCCAAAAAATCTATCCATCAGTGAATACATAGCATGCCCTACTGTCAGGTCCACAATCATGTCAATGTTGGGTAGAGGAAAATCATATTTTGGGAACGCTTTATTTAGATCCCTAAAATTTATATAGATTTTGATTCGTCCATCTGGTTTCAACACTGGTACAATGTTGGAGATCCATTTTTCATAGTCGATAGACCAAATGAATCCTACATCAAACAACTTCTTTAATTCTTCTTTGACTAGCAATGCAACATGTGGGTGCATCTTTCTGAGCTTTTTTTCACAGGTTTTTCCCCTAGCTTGATGGACAAATGGTGCATGATAAGATTTGGATCCAATCCAAGCATATCCAGATATGACCATGCAAAGTTGATTTGATTATCCTTCAGGAATTATGTGAATTTTGGGACTTCTTCTATTAGTGATGCAGCAAGTTGCAGGATCTTCGGTTGTTCCACAATTCCTATATTAATTTATTCTGATGGTTCTATAAAAATATAAGATCTCTCCTAATAGTGCTTAGAGAGAGTGTCAAGTTTCTCATCTTTCAGTGCCTTTGAAAGGTTTTCACTGTCAAATATACTCTTTATTTTTCCTTTTTCATGATCTAATACTGCTTTTTTCCAATTTTCACCATTAGATCTATCTTTTATATTGTTAATTTTGCAGTTGAGAAACTTGGCACTCTCTTGACTGAGGTTTTGATCCTGTGATTCACTAGTCGAACTTGTTTCCAGATTGGAGGAAAAAATAAAATCTACAATGGTTTTGTCATTGGGGAAGATTGGGATATCGATTGGTTTAGTTTGTTCCCAATCAATGAGCTTGAGATGGACCAAAGGCAAGGGATTGTCTGGTTAGGTAAGGTCACTAGATTTTAAGTTCATGAAATGGTTATCATTATTTCTATGGGGAAGATCTATGATGGTATCCTCCTATTGATTATGTATCTCACTTTGAATCAAATTATCATCACTCGAGTCATGTTCACTTTGAAGTATGTAGTCAAGTGGAGGCCTTGAACTTTCTCCTTGTGTGAGCATGGGTGTATATTTTTGTATAACATCCACCTATTTGTCTCTCCAAAATTCATCATTATAAATGGTATCCCACTCATACTCATTTGAATGGGTGTCAGAATTCTTTTGCAATCTCATAATTTTCTCAGTTATCTCTTCATTGGATTTCTTTTGGATTGTTTCTTTTACATATTCTTCATACCCAAGTCTATTTTTATCTTTTGGATGCATTGTTTTTGGTTCAATAGGTTCCACAATTCCTTCTTTTCTCTTTCCTATGGGGCCAATTCCTTCATAACCCATTTTTTGCATTATTGTATAGCCCTTCCCATATTGTTCAGTTGGTAACTTGACATGCTAAACAGATTCATCCTCATCTTTATAAATCCAATTGAAAATAGCTCTATCATCTTTAGTTTCTTGAGTGTTAGCTTTGATGAATCTTCCATCAAACATGGTGATGGGAACTAAAGTTTGTGTTCCTAATGTGGAAGTTGTGGCAGCTTGTTTTGTGGACACTATAGGTTGACCATGTGACCTTGGAGAGATAGGTAGATTAGAGAGCCATAGTAAATATTATCCCACTCCACTATCCTTTAATTGCAGCTTTGTGTCAAAACTCTATCAATTCCCTTGTTTGATCATTGTGTTTAGAAGCAAAAATAGCTAGGGCCTCTCTATTATGCAGGACAAAGGTGTCCTGAGTTTCTCTAAGGTTAGAACAAATCTTACTACTACTATGATCCATAGGGATTGTTATTTCTTGTCCATCATAAGGAAATTTTAGACATTGATGATAAGTTGATGAAACTGTTTGCATCTCATGGATCCATGGGTGAACCAAAAGTATGTTATAAGATAAGTCTCGATCCACAACCTGACTTCTTTACAATAGGTCTCACTCTGATAGGTAACATGATGAGGCCCTTAGAAGATCATTCCTCATCATCATATGCTTTGATTGTTCTTTTCCTCCTCGAATCGATAGAATCTTCAAAATAACCTAAGGCAAGAACAAATTTTAAAGTACAAATATTTTGACTAGCTCCCCCATCTATTAAGACATGTCTGATTTAGGTTATATGCACCATGACCTCTAGATAAAGTGATAAATTAGGGGGATGAGTCATGGAGGCATCATCCTTTCAAAAAAAGGATAGGCATGTGGGTCAGGACAAGTGTCCCACCATGGCTTGAAATATATCAATATCCAAATCAAGAGACATGGTTGTGTCAACGAGAGCCTTCTTCAAAATGTTCTTATGTCTCGGCAATATTTTAAGAAGCTCCAAGATATAAATTTGAGCCGATGTCTTTTGTAATTGATTGACTAAATTGTACTAACTTGGAAGGGGAATAGTTGATTTGGATGAACTTCCTTTTACAACAATTTTATCTTGCCCCCTTGTTGTTGCATTAACTTCCCAATACTCCTACTTTCCTTTGACTTTGATGATGTTGACTTGTTGGTCATCAGTGTAGATATGATTGATGGTGGTGTCATAGACTTGATTTACATCTTTTCCTTTTTCACCTAAAGATTACCCTTTTTGATAGTTGGGGAGAGGGTCTTTGAGTGCCTGATGATATTTATTGACATTATGTCCCTCAACAGTTATGGTGTGATTGTCGATCAAATCCTGGCCCAATTTTTTCAAACCTTGGAAATTATTCATCCTATGACATTTACATCTATGGTAATCACAATAATATGAGTCATTCCACGATGGTGGTTTGACTTGCGGCTCATAATATCTCTACGGTGGGAACTTGATGGCGTTTTGATTCAAAATATCTTTGAGAATTGATTCAAGAGACTGGCCCAAGGGAGTAAAACTCAATCGATTTGAGAAGAACTATGATCTAGGAAGATTTGAATTTTTATTTCTACCGAGATTATTACAATGATTATTGGCTATATTTCCTTGGTTGATGTTGTTTCTCTGATTGGAAATGTCATTGCCTTGGTTAGTGGAATTTCAAGGATTTTTGTTGCAGCGTTGAATACCCAATACATTGAGAATGGTTGGCTTTTCTTTCACATTGTTGGCATCCACCACCCCATCATTTACAACATTCTTATTTCTAGTCCAAAATTAAGATTTATCATTGTTGTTGTTGTTTTTGTTGTTGTTGTTGTTGTGATTATAAGATTTTGGACCATCTTTGTCAAGTTTTAATACCCCTCTCTTGACCAAGGCTCCTTCAATAGTGATCACATTTTCAATCAATTTCTCAAATGATTGAGGGCAATGAAGGTTAAACCTATAACTCATTTGTTGATTTAGACTATCAATAAAGATTTCCATCTTTTCCTGTTCAAGAACTAGACGAGAATATCTTGCAAATAACCTTCTCCATATTTGTAAGAACATGATCAAGGGTTCCCTAGTCTTTTTCTTCGCTTTGCACAAATCAAGCATGGCTATTTGATGTTGTATATTGTAGGAGTATTGAAATATTAATTTATTGGTTAACTCCTCAAACGTTTTGATTGGGGGAGTAATTTTGGAAAGCCACTCCATGGATTGTCTACCTAAGCTTCATGGAAACAATCACATCAAGTATGTATCTTCATGAGTGAATTCTAAGATCATATTTCGAAACTCCCTCACATGATCAATAGGATTTGTTTTCCCATTGTATTTATCAAATTTCAGGAATTCACAATGCTTTGGAAAAGAAATCGTGTTGAGATTCATGTCAAAGGGATATGGGCAAGTATCTTGCAAAATATATTTCTTGGTTGATCCCCCTTGTATTTCTTTAAATTTTCCTTGTAGTGCTTTTATTTGCTAGGTAAGAGCACTAAAATAATGTAAGGGGGTTTCAACTCTTTTAGGATCTTCTCTAATTTTCTCAATATCAAAATCAGAGGGTAGTTTAGCTCCTTGGTTTGCTAACAAAAGAAAGTATCTTTCTTTGTTCCACTCTAGAATTTTGTCCAAGAGGGTATGAAATTGCAAATCTTGTTTAGCCTCTTGAAGTGCTTCCTTAGTTATTTCATTATCATTTGAATTTTTCCTAGTACAAAACCTATGAAAAGGGTTTTCTTCCCTATCATCCATGCTGCCAAATGGATTTTCCTTTTCGTCTTCTTCTTGGTGCTTTCAGGACCTTCTAAAAATAGGCATATGCTTATACCAATTTTTTACTAACTTTGATCACAAATGGGAGAGTGCAATTTTTTGGATGTGTTAGTCAGAATAGAATGATGGATTCTATTGATATGACTAAAGAAATTTCTAATTTTTAGTTCATGATTCCCTGGTTGGAAGGATGATGATCTTGTTATGGGAATTAAACTAGAAATTAGAAATGGATGTGATGATATACTTTGTGATGTTTTTATCTTAGTTTGATAAAATAGGGAATTTTCAAAAGCCTAATGATTCCAAGTTCTCTAATGCAACACTTGACCAGGATGATTGGAATACTGAATTGTAGGTTGCATGATGAAAGAGGGATGAATGGGCTGGCTATGATTATGCCTCTGCAAAAGAGCTATTTGTTGAAAGAAAGCTTGTGAATATAATGGCTCTAAATAAAAATCATTAGTAAATCCCCTAGCAAAGTCATGATATTGATGAATGAAAGTGTGATGCTCAAGAAAAAAATTCTGACTTTGGTATAAAAAGTGTCTCCTTTTCAAAAGCTTCTTGTAACTAAGGGACCTTTTTGGCTTCTTGATCCTTTTCTCAAGGGATTTCTTAACAAAGGTTGTAGATTTACAGACCCTGAGCATAGAAAAGACCAGACTTGGTGGTAGACTGCTCCAGAAAACTCTTTTAACTTAGTAAATAGATGTGCTACTTTGTTCAATGGATGCACTAAAATTTTCAATGAATGCATTAAAAGATCAGATCAATGGGCTAGACGGTTGCATGGATGCACTAAAATAGAGACTGTATGTGCTAAAATAGAGCATATATGCACTAAAAAAGAGCATAGATGTGCTAGAATAGAGTAGGGATGTGCTAAAACAGAGCAGGGATGTGCTAAAAGATCCAGTCAATGCACTAAGATATACATGTTTTGACAATTTTCTGAATTGGATGATCTTTATCTGAATTAATGTTTGAAAAACACATGTAGTAGGAAAATAGTTGTTTTTAAAGTCCTAAAATCTAACAATGAGTGTATGTTCTCTAAAATTTCCATGGGTATTGAAAAAAAAAGACACTTCAGGTAGACTCACTCTTAATTGTCAAAAAGTCCATCATAATCATCACAACCCACATCTTAGAATTCTGTCAACTCACACAACCATGTCACCCCCTAGAGGGCGCTCATGTTTTTGTATTTTCCAGGTGCATACTCAAAGTTAGATTTCTCAATCCCTTAAGAAAATAGCCTTTGTAAATTATATAGTGAGTGTCTTGGGGGAAGATTTTTCCTTCCCCTTGCATTGTGAGTATTATAATGTTTGGCTACTGACTTGGTTGGCTTCCACACTAAGGTTTGTAGTAAGTATTTTTGTGCAGTGCAAAAAATGATATACTCCCTCAAGAGACCTCCCAAACTTTAGAAAAAAGGCTTTGGGGATGGTTATCTTGCACACTATTGTTGAGTGGATTTTTATCAACAACTCACTTTTGATTATAGTGGGTTGGAATCATTGGATTTAGGGGTTCCCACTTAGGTCATTCCTCTTGGGTGAGTAATTTTTCACACAAGAGTAGGTCTACTAAGAGTTTTAATAAAGCATGAAATACATGAAATGAAAAGATGAGTTTGGCATTTTGATCAGCCAGTTAAGGGGAGATCATAGGCCTATCACTTGACAATCGCAACAAACAATTTTGTTTAATTTTAATCCCAAATGATAATTTGCTAAGCTAAGTGAAGATGTTGCTTCACAAAAGAAATGTGATTAATTTTATCCAAGATAAATCAACTGTTTGGTGACTACCCTAGGATTGAGTTATTTTAAATTTGAATCACTAGCCTAGGATTGCTTCATTTTAACCTTATGTAGAAAGTACTAATCTATGTCCACAGATGTGTCGAAGTCAAGATTTAAATTTACAGTCCCTTGGATACGCTAAAAGAACACATAAATGCGCTAGAACAAAGAATAAATGTGCTAAAATAAATAAAGGGATGCGCTAAAAGAACACAAATATGGACTAAAATAGAGCGAAAACATGTTGAAACAAGCCTTGTATGCGCTAAACGTTTCTAGGGATGCGCTAAAATAGGTCTTGTATGCACTAAAATGCGAGTCCAGTTCGTAACCTGCTGGAAAATCTACAATAATACAATAAAAATGGGGCAAGGGCCCCACTGTGGGCACCAAAAATGTGTGTGTGAATATTTGGAATAAACTAAAGAATTAAACAAACACATCAATGCGACATTATATTAATGAAATCTTATTTAAAGACAAACAAACTCTAAATACAATAGTTTCTTCAAAGACGTCCCATTGTCCTCTATCTCCAAGGATTCGTTATAAGTTGCTAGATCTTAGATCATGTAAGCAGTAGCTTGGTAGAATGACAACTTAGAGAATGAGATTATGCAACATGCATTTCTATTGCTAAATAATATGAAATTATTAAGTTAAGATATGAAACTAAAATGCTATGCTATGCTCAAGAAATCTAGTAAATAAGATTGCTAAATGCTGAATAAATGAAACTATAATGCTCACACTATATTCATTTGCATTCTAGATCTCAGATCCTTTTCCAAGCACAAAGAGGTTGTATTTATAGATTTTTGAAGGCAAAATCCTAGTTGGAAAAGATCGATGGTTGAAATCAAGCCTGTCAAGATGAATGGTGGAAGATTGAGAAGTTGAGAGAAATATGGGGAATGTTTCCTCCTACATGACCTCTTCCATTCAAGAATGAAGGAAAGTTGCCATTTGGCCATTTTAGTTATGAGGAGTTAGTTGGTAGTTGAGGATAAATCCATAATTAAATAATTAAGTTATTTAATTATATGTGACAATGAATTTAGAAGCTTCCATAATTAAATAATTAATATTTAATTATGTGTGAGAGGTGAAAAAGGTGTTTATTTAAATATTTAGAATATTTAATTATGTGTGAAGTGAAGAAAGTGTTTAATTAAATATTTATAATATTTAATTTAAATGTGGAGTGAACAATTTAGAAATAATGAATTTGGAAGAATATTATTTTATTTGAATTTAAAATTCAAACTTATGATAATTATTATAATAAATTATGAAATTTATTTAATTAATTAAGAGGAAGATGGAAAATGACAATAATTAAATAAATTTATTTAATTAATTAAAGTAGAAGAATTAGAAAGTGAACGATATAAATAAATAATTAAATTTATTTATATGTAGATGACTTTAGAAGATTAATTAAATAATTCATATTTAATTAATTATCAGACTTGATTTAATGTGACCATTTTCGATGTATACAGACAAAAACTAGAAAATTGCTCAAATTTTGCATTTTCTATATTTTAGGTGTCATTTAACTTTAGTGATAGGCATCTTAGTTACGAAACTTAGCTGCATATTAAGAATTTAGATATCTTAGAATAGGAGAACTTTCCACACTTTGGACAAACCCATGCTTCAAGAGGTTATTGTCATTGAACCTAGTCACTTGTCAAAAATATCTTTTGTCCTACATGTGAATCCTTCCAGCTCGTCAGACTAGTTTGGGAGTTCACCTTATCTTTTAGTCCTAGTCCTGCAACAGGTTCCTTGACAAAGTTAAATTGTAGCCTTGGTTAAGCTATAGGTGGTAGGTAGCCTCCTCTTAGAATCATTTATAATCAATTACCTTAGGAGTTTGCTTAGAATTTTGCATATTGTCATCCTAGCATATCATCATTTTAGAAATCCTTTATTTGCTAGAAAATACCAAAAAATAAAATAGTATCATTCATTCATTATATCCATAAAATCCCAAATACATAGAATATAACATATCATTCCTAGACATAGTTTTGCATTACCCCATTTTGAGAATTATTTTTCATGGTCGAAACAAGGTCCAAGAAGAAATGTAGAGACATGGTAGATCCATAGGACTTCATCAATCCCTTCGCAAACCCACCATTGAGAATAAAAATACCTCACAAAGCCTTGCTGGAAAAATTTGTCACCAGAGACACACATGGACTGATCTTTATAGAAGATGTAGACGTCGTGGTCCAAGATCCTAAATTTGCATCTTTTATGGATGAGTTTTTCGAAAACCATCCTCAAAGATACCTAGCAAAGCTACTAGTAGAAGGTGCCACACTACCACCAAGATTTGAAGTACACACCTTAAAAAATTCATCTACTCAAGCAATGCAAACCATGAAATCAAGTGTCTCTATTTCTCATATTACCACAACTATACCATTTGGCATACCCACTCAAACTTCCTCAACTGTAATCACAATGCCACTTGGTATAAAACAGGGCCTAAAGTTTGTTGCAGGAGCATCTTCATCAAACCCCTTTGGCACAAACATTGCAAGTAAAAGACCCAAAATTTTCATAAACACAAGACAGGCTATACCACATATCAATGCCAATACTGCCAATACACACATAGGGGTTACACAAATAGGACATATACCTACAAAAAATTAGAATTCATCACAAAATATTGCATTTCAGAACACTTACATTGATCCAAATAATGCAACCAACATGTCCTTAAAACAGGTAGATGTTATGCAAAATCAAATGCAAGCCCTCCAAAAAGAAATGTATAGTATGTCAATGTCAGGAAAACAGACCATTTCAATGCAAGACTTATGTCCATGTCCCTTTGACAAATCATTGTATATGACACCCTTCCCAAATAGATACATTATATCAAATTTGCCTAAGTATTATGGGAAGAGGAATCCTCTGGAACACATCAAGGAATTTTCCACAACATGCATGGACATCTTGTATGACCCCACATACCTTATGAGACTCTTTCTATGAACCCTTGTCAGATTAGAATTGGAATGGTTCTCTAAACTTCCATACGACATAAGATCATGGGGAGAATTAGCTAAAAAAATTATGGAACACTTTTCCTTTAACATAGAAAATGAAATCATGATAGCTACCTTGTGTCACACCATGCAAGAAGATGGCAAAAAATTCACTACCTTCTTCTAGAGATGGACAAGTTTAGCTAGTCGATGTCTAGTTGAGATACCAGAGAAACAAAAAGTCACAATATTCCTTGAAAATATTCATCCAAAATAGAGAAGTGACTTAAGAGTACATTCTTGTACCTCTTTTCTAGATTTGGTAGGAAAAGGCATAATACTCAAGAAAGCCCTCATTGACAAGGGAGAAATTAATATGCCAGGAAGAAATCCAATTGTTCAACACCAAAATGTTCCCAACGATAGAAACAAATTTTGGTCCAGAAATGAAAATGTAACTAATGACAGTATTGTTGATGCTAAGACCCTACACGCAGGACTTGTCATCACACTTAGAGGTTACAATCTGTCTCATTACATGCTTAGCAATGCTAATCAAACTGCTAACTTTTTCTAAAATTCACAACAACGACCCTAGAGGAGATTTCCAAAACATAAGTTTACCCCTTTAGGGGAGCCAATCGAGAATGTTTTCAAAGAAATGATTAAACATAAACTCATATAACCTCTAGAGGAAAAATAGTATGATCCTGAACAATTTAAACCCTCATGGTAGGATGATAATTCCTTTTTTGATTATCATTAAACTAAGGGACATAACCTACAACAATGCCGACAAATGAAGAACATCATACAAGATTTTGTTGAAGACAGAACCATAGAAGTCAATAGAAAAAACATACCAAGAAATGTGATCACGAGGTCTTCATAGATCCATTACATGACCATGGGAAAGGAAATGCCTCTAGTTTGAGAACTAAGAATAATACCTTGGCCAATTATGCCAATAGCAAGTATGATTATAAACTAGGTACGATTATCAATCATATATGATCTTCTAATGAAAAATATCCATACCATTACCATAAAGAAGCATCCTGAATGTGTTATCAATACACACAAATTAAAGATAACCCTTATAGGTCCTTCATTAGAGCCATAGTTACAATCTTCCAACACTAAGTATAATTTGCTTGACGAGTTGGGAAAAACCCCAACACAAATATCCATCTTGGAACTGTTGACCATATCACTAGACCATCGACCCATTCTAGACAAACCCTTGCAAAGTACAACTATCCCCACCAACTTAGATTTCAATCATTTCAAAGAGATGGTAGGATAATTAACCAATTCTCATCATGCCACCTTCTCTCAACAATATTATTCAACTAAGAAGACCAACCATAATGACCCACTACACCTTGAGGTTCTTGTCCATAAAATCAAAGTCAGATGAGTCTTGGTAGATGAAGGAGTAGGATTGAATCTTTGCACCTTGAAGCTGGTTAAGGCATTAGGTTTCTCAAAATCATGTGTGGACACTACTAAGATTATAGTCATTAAGGAATATGATGATGAGGAAATATCATATAAAGGAGTTGTAACACTCCCTATTAGGATTGGCCCTATAGTTATAGACACTAGTTTCTATGTCTTGGATCTCATTCTTATAATATTTTATTGGGTAGACCTTGGATACATGTTATGAAAGTCGTACCTTCCACTTACCATCAGTTTCTTAAATTCTCATACAATGGCACTGAGATCACAATCGATGGTGATCTAGATCCTTTCCAATATTGCACAAGCCTACACAAAATACCACAATGATAGGTGCCAGTTAATTAGGAGGCTTCGTCCTCCACCTTATCCCTATATGTTGATCCATTAACTCTATCCAAGTCCATTGCATCACAACCACCACCCTCCACTCCTAAGATCAAGATCCAAGGTAAGGGTTGTGGATAATATCACATGAAAACATCCTATTGCGTGAGCCAACTGGTTCCTCCTAAGTCATACAGTTTACCCACAACAGATAGGAGACAATCAATTGTCACAATATATGTCCCTTCTATGATGACATTCAAAAAATGGGGAGAGTTGATTAAAGAAGCTATGGACAGAATATTTCACCTCCTAGTTGTATAATGAAGACAATGAAAACTTTCCACCGTCTATTCAAATATCTAAAGATCAATATGGAAAAGGCTTCATGATAATGCAAAGGAAAGGATATGATGTACATAGTGGGTTAGGACTATATCATACTGGAAGGACTATACCAATCATTGTATCACAACGACCAAAAGGCCTAGGGCTAGGGTTTCAACCGATTAGGATTGGCATTCCTAGTACCTCAGTACCATCATAAGAGGAAGTAACTACTTATGAGGACATCGAGATATCCCATGAACCATTTGACCCATTATACTATGACTCCCCTAACTCAAATAAATATGAATGGGATTCCCTTTCCTCCACCAGCATAATGGATCTAGGTAAGTTATTTGAGGAGCTTGACCAAATGCTAAATACCTCACCTAAATCAACTGAATCCCATCCTTAAAAGTCCTTGTCAAAAGAAGAATGGCTTAAGATTTATTATTGGGAAACCCTTGACCCTACCTCTTAGGAACCTAACGAACCATCTTCTGACGACCTAGCCTTTACAATGGTCCCACCATAGAGTCTACCTATCCCTAGTAAAAAGAACAAAAAGGAGTTAGTCCAAAAATTCTATGACCATGTCAACCAATATACCCTTACCTTGTTAGCCTCCACATTTGATAACTATGATGAGGACATGCCCCTCATATACCCCCAACTTATCAATTGAGATAAACAAGGCACCCCCATCTTAGACATATTTGAGAACGACGAAGCAATAGCTGAGTTCATGGGACTATGAGAAGGAATAACTAGAGGTGACCATAAGGTTGGATTTACCATAGAATTAGATAAAATGGCATATTTTGGGGATTTTGTTCACACCTCTAGTGCAAAAGCGAAAAAAAAAAGAAAAATAATGAAAATGATGAAAATGAAAATTCCCTAAGTGAAAACTGAAAGGCACCTTTGGATGATGAAATAGTAAAAATAAAGGATGCATCCAAGGGAAAAAACCTCTCTGAGGCACCCAAGGTTGGAGGTTTGAAAAATCTCCCAATTGCTAATGAAAATTCACCAATGTTAGTGGAAGAATCTATCGAGATCAACATAAACATTGAAGATTATCCTCGAGTAATTTACTTTGCGACATCTTTGACAGAGACAAAGCAACCGGAGTTTTGTGACATCTTTACAAAAAGAAAAATTAACTTTGCCTAGTCATATGCCGACATTCCTGGGCTGAACCTGGACATTATATTACATCATCTACCATTACAACCAAGTGTTAAGCCCATCAAGCAGAAGATAAGGAAGATGCATCCACAAATCGCTCTACTGGTCAAAGCTAAACTTAAGAAACTATTGGATGCTAGATTCATCAGATCAATAGACTATGTTGAATGGATTTCTAATCTTGTCCCAGTGACTAAACCATCTAGGGGAATCCACATTAGTACAAACTTTAGAGATATCAACAAGGCATGTCCTGAGGATGACTTCCCTTTGCCAAACATTGACATGATAGTGGACCTTACAACAGGATATGAGATGTTATCCTTCATGGATGGTTTCTCTAGATATAATCAAATTAATATCGCACTTGAGGACCAACACAAGACAAATTTTACATGTCCACAGGGAACATATTGCTAGAACATCATGCCTTTTGGGCTAAAAAATTCTTGAGCTACATACCAACATTTCATGACAACTATATTCCATGACTTGTACATACTCTTATGGAAGACTATGTGCATGATCTAATAGCGAAATCATTGACAAGAGTTGATCACTTGTGAGTCCTAGATAAGATATTTCAAAGACTAGAAGCATACAAATTAAGACTAAATCCAAAAAAATGTGTCTTTGGCAATTAGGAAAACTTCTAGGATACATCATTTCTAGATGAGGCATTGAAGTAGACCCAACAAAAGTAAAAGCTATAAGGGATATTCCTCCACTAGCCAACATCAGTCAGCTAATAACATTACAAGGGATACTACAGTCTATCAGACGCTTCATAGTACAATTAGAAGACAAGATACATCGATTCCAATACCTACTCAAAAAGGGGGTATCGTTTGTATGGACAAAAAAATGCCAAGAATATTTTTCAGAAGATCAAGGATCACCTGCGTATACCACCTATGTTAATGTCACCTAAAAATACCCAACCTTTGATACTCTATTATTCAGCAACCCAATTAGCACTAGGAGCCTTACTCACACAAAATGATGATGAAGGTCTTGAAAGATTAGTGTACTATAATAGTCATACTTTGGTGGGATATGATATAAACTACAGTCACACAAAGGATGCTTGTCTTGCAGTAGTTTTTTCTACTCAAAAATTAGGCACTACATCCTAAATTGTCAAGCCATTATGGTCACCAAGATAGGTCCTTTAAAATATCTCCTAAGTAAAGTAGCACTAACAGGCCAATTAGCTAAATGGGTAATGATACTTAGTGAATATGACATCCAGTATGTGGAAACAAAAGCTATAAAAGTGAAATTTATTGTAGATTAGTTGGCAGATGCACCAATTAAGGCCGAGTATCCTCTTGTTGTATATTTTTCTAATGAGATCATCTTAACCATGGACAAAATAACCACATGGAATTTATACTTTGATGGGTCACATACTAATTATGGTTCAAGAGCAGGTATATTTTTTGTTACACCAAAAGGTGACACTATTCCTAAGTCATTTAGAATTTATTTTCCATGCACAAACAAGATAATGGAATATGAGGCCCTTGTGACAAGACTAAAAATGGAAGTCCAATGGAAGATTAAGCATTTACAAGTTTATGGAGACTCTCAACTAGTAGTCTGGCAAGTCAATGACAAATAGGAAACTAAAGATGAGAAACTTTCCCCATACAAGTGCATGGTATACAATTTTAAATAAAACTTTGATATCATCAGCTTTCAAAATATACCCCACATCTAGAATAGGGCAACAAATTCTATGAAAACCATTGGTTCATTATGTGATATACCTAGCAATGTGCCTAAATTTGAGTTTTTGGTTGAACAACTTTTGGTCCTTGCCTATGAAGTCCCAGATTCAAGGATGGTGTGTGAACTTGTTGGTCCTACTTCCCCATAGTACAAGGACATATATGACTACCTCCATGCCCAAATCCTACCCTTAGACTTGTCAAACAACCAACGTAGGAAATTTATCCATAATTCTTTCAAATATACCATCATCGAAGATACCCTTTATAGACGTGCCTTAGATAATACCTTGTTGAGATGCCTCGATGCTGAAGAAGCACAATCAACCTTACATGTGGTACATGAGGGTATATGTGGATCCCATTCTAGCAGTCCAACCTTAGCCAAGAAGATTATGATACTAGGCTATTATTGGCCTACCATGGAAAAGGACTCATATGTCTTTATCAATAAATATCGACAGTGCTAAGTACACAGAGACTTGATACATGTGCCAACATAGGAGCTTCGACCGATAACTTCACTAGGAAATTTTTCCCAATGGGGACTTGATCTCATAGGTAAGATACATCCTCCATCTTCCAATGGCCATAAGTTCATTATAACTACAACTAAATACTTCACCAAGTGGATTGAGGCTATTCCTATGACCTATATTACCAACAAAAAAATTCCAATTTTATCCTAAACTACATAATTTGTTGGTATGGTGTTCCTCAATCCATTATCACGTATAATGGCTGCCCATTCAAAAACCAACAAGTCCACCATCTCTATGAATAATTCCATATCCAACACCACTTTTTTAGTCCTTGTTATCCATAAGGTAACAATGAAGCTGAGGCGTCTAACAAAACAATCATCAGAATCCTCAAAAAGAATGTTAATGATGTTGGTCATGACTAGAATTTAAAACTTAATCCTACCTTATGGGCTTACCGCACAAGAATTCATACTCCCACATGCATCATTCCATACTCCTTGGTATTCAGTTTTGAAGCTATTTTACCTATTGAGGTCAAAATTCCTTCCTTAAGGGTATCTTTGAAAGGTCATATTGATGATGAAGAGTATCGTGTATCAAGACTACATGAGTTAGAATTCCTAGATGAATGAAGACAAAAGGAACTAGACCATCTTCAATCATATTAATATCATCTTCATCGCATCTATAACAGGAAAGTTTTGAATCGACACTTTGACATTGGTGGCTTGGTTTTAATGGAGAACCCAAAGAATCAAGTTGAAGGAGAAAAACCAGTCAAGTTTGAACCAAACTGGTTAGGGCCTTACATTGTTACAAAAGCTTTTCGATCAAGAGTGTATCAATTATCAACACATGAAGGATAACCACTTTTATCACCAATCAATAGCCTTCATCTGAAGAGATTCTATGGATAGCTTCTGAGAGCTTTGTCTTAATAATAAAAACACAAAAAATATTGAGAAAATAAAAAAAATAAAAAAACTGTTACCTAGATGAAAACCTGGAAAACATACGACTTTGTAACACCGAAAAAATTGAAAAATATCAATAAAAGAATAAAGATAAATAATTCATCCATTAGTGAAAACCACTTTGGTGGTGCTTTGGATAAGTACCATGGTGAAAACCTAGCAAACATGCCCCATGTGTAGTCAATTTTTCTCCTTCGTCTACCATCAAGTCCACTCTGTCTCCCCACTCCATCCTATCGGTTTTCTACCCGACTGGGGGAAAATACTGGACCTACATCATTTAGACCTTGCATTTACTATCCCAACATCATAAAATGTCCTTAAAAATCCTCAAAACATCATAAAATGTACTGAAAAAGTCTAAAACATCATAAAATGTCTTGAAAAAATCCAAAAACATCATAAAACTTCAAAAAGACAAAAAAACAAAACATGTCAAAAATCCCAAAAACTGAAGCTAGAGTGAGTTGTGTCATGTCAATCGTAGACATAGTCAAACTTTGTGGCCTCTATGATTGGACATAGGCAAGGCCATCAATAAATGTGCCCTTGAGGCATTAGGTCCATCTCTTCTAGGTTTATCATGTATCACACACATAAAATTATGACTCATTCTTTCTACATCAAATTCACTAGTCATGTCGAACTACGAGGTCTCTACTTGTATAACATAGGAAAGGCCATCAATTGATGGGCCCTCGAGGCTGCACTAGGTTAGTCCATTAGGGTTTATCAGATTCACAATCAAACATGTTAGATATCAACTTAAGCAATTATTTTTCAGTCAGTTTTGTCAGTCAATGTCTAGTCAAACTATGAGGTCTCTATGTGTATAATGTTTTCAAGGCCATCAATCGAAGAGCCCTTGAGGTTGCACTAGGTCAATCATTTAGGTTACGTCATGTTAGTCAACATAAGTCATACACTGTAAACACACACACAATGGTCAAAACATCAAGACAAGTCACACATCAACAAAACAAACAAGTCAATAATGTCATCAAGTCAAATCAAACAAATTTCCAAAATAATCAAACTTTTATCTTATACAAGATGTTTCCTTCTTGACAATAGACATGATCATTTAGACAACAGGCATCATCATAGCCTTAATTTATCTTGTCGCATCAATGACATCAAACTCAATGTATTATACGGTATGTGTCTTTCTAAAACCAAGCTTTGTCATGCCTTACACAGATAGCCACAAAATCAAAACCAGACTCAACATCTTATACGGTATGTGTCATCCCTGAAATCAGGCTTTATCAAATAATCATCTTATAAAACAAACAACAACACCAAAAATTTGAAAAATATTCATATTGGCTTTTTGACTTTATGGCTTAGTCTTATTTTTTTCATTTGGCTTTGTCTTGGAGTCTAGTTACTAGCTTTCTCGAGGATGTCCCATGAAGGATTTAGAGAAGCAAGGATGTTTTAGGACTATTTTTCTGTGATTGATATCTGTCAACTATCTTTTAAATTGGTTCTCAAGTTAGGTTACTAGCTTTCTCGAGGATGTCCCATGAAGTATTTAGAGGAGCAATAATGTATCCTGACTATGTCTTTTTCTTTGATTGTTGTATGTGGTTTGTCTTGACAAAATGACTGGGGCAATTTTGTCCTTAGTATGAGTCAAGCCACTTCTTGTTTGTGACTATCTGTTTTAGCAACTAGATGAATTTTTATACCTTGGTCTATCTCATATCATGGTGTTTATTATCCATTTGTGTCATGTCCCACCCAATGATTATTTAATGCGAGGCTTAATTTGTATTTGGAAAAATATCAAAGATTTTAAATTCTTCTAATAACCATTTTCAAATACTAACATTTCGAATAATCCACCCTAACATTTCTTATATCCTGCATAATGACGGAGTACTATGACACACAAAAAAAAAAAAAAAGGAAATCTGCATATGCATTCATTTCACAATCATCATCTAGACATTGTCATATATCTATACATAGTAAATCATACATTTTTTTTGGATTTCAACAATATGAAAATATTCACATCCATTGCATTTAGATAATCATAACATGCATGCATTAACCAATCACAAATTGTATAAATTATAGATACATTCACATAGAATTATAGATAATAACATCACATTGCATCTCATTATCATAAACATAGAATTCATTCATAACATTTGTAAATACTGTGCATTCATCATCACAAAGAATAAGTGCATCATCATAGAGAATGAAAACACCACAATGTAAACATCATCATATAGAACAACTAAAAATCATATAATCACCACCAAAAATGATATATATATCACTCAAAATAATAAGTGTCATAATACAATGTCAGTATGTATCACTCCAAAGGGATCTCGCAAGCTCTATGATCAAAATATAATGTCTACAAATATAAGAATATCACTGAGAGGTGATGTCACTGCTCCCATGTGGAGTCTAAGGGGATGACTGTTGATGATGTACTCTTTGTGTAGAAGGAGGCTTGCTATATGGTCATATCCTAGGTGGTCCCACCACATCATCTATACTCTAGGAGTGGTTGTGGGATATGCTCTAAGAACTGCCACTGTGTGCCTATGAATAATTGGGATCTCATCTTGTAGGTAGTACCTCTACCTCATAAAGATCTCTAGAGTACCTCTCCCTCTCACCAGCTCTGACTACTCCCAAGCAAAGGATGCAACTAGTCTCATACATAAGGCCCTCAACTTAATGAACCTACCCTCCGTCTCTTGCCTCTTGGAAACTACCTGATCTCTCTCTAGGTAGGCACTATTTCTTTCCATCTGCATCACATCATGCTCTACAATATCTACCCTCACCCTCTCCTCCAAGGCCTCTACTCATGCCTGCAACTCTGCTACACTATCCCTAGGAGCCTCCTCATCCTTTCGTGGCCTCTCCCCCACCTCAGCATCCCAATCCTCCATAATCCTATCTCAAAGCTCCCTCTTCCACTCCCCCATCACCTCTTCCTCCTCCTCCTCATCACCATAGCCAACCAATATACCAAGGAAAACAATCTCCATCTTCTCCCCACTAGCCTCCTCCTCTGCATGCTCCTCCCCACCAGCCTCCTCAGCTGCATGCTCACCTCCAATCTCTGCCTCCCCTCCTCCACCAAAATCTAACATAGGTATATCCTCTCCCTCACCCTTCTCCTCACAGATGGGTGGCAATGCATGTCATCAACCACCTCTCCCACCTCCCCCTCTACCACTTCTACCTCCTCTATCCCCAACCCTACCACCATGTCGACCCCTAGGTCATATACCCCATATCTCAACTAGAGCTGGGTGATCTGGATCTATGTAAGGAATAGGCCTATTCATTGCTCACTGGGAATCATATGCTACTGTAGTACTTGGATATACAACCCCACCCCTCCAACCTCACTGCATAGGCTATAAAACTAGAATATCTGCATTTTTTGTAGCTACTAGGATCATTGGCCCCCATAATGGAACCTCTCTTGAAGACCAAGAAAACTCAGCTCCCCCCTGAGGGTCATCCTAAACCTCCCCAAAATATCTCAATACCTAATCCAACAAATTCCTCTCAATGATGTGCACACTCAAAACAATCTTTCCAGTCAAATATTGAGTTTGTCTACAAAATGGAAAGTGCCTATCCTCATCTTGCCATCGGGCACAATCCATATGCAGTCTCCAAATGAACTACAGAAGTGTATCTAAGGCATGTCTCTAGTAACTAGTGTCACCAACATGAATTTGGGTAATGGTCCCCACATAATGAAAAAAATATGGTGATCTAGCATCTAGATCCGAGGTCACTAAGGGCTGGAACACAACAATGCGTTCCCACACCCAAATCATAAGAAAGGTAGTCCCATAGCTCATCGACTGTGTGTCTCTATATGAAATATCATGTAAATGAAAATACAACATGGCTAATAAACAAGGCCCCGTGCATATACTACCTGATGCTTTAACATCCCCACCAACATCTCCTCCCACCCAACAAGAAAACCATGACCTCGATAGTCAGGAAGAACAATACCAGTAATCAATCTACGTAGCATGCAATCAATCCTCTCATATCTCTCAACTAATACATACCATATATTCTCATAGTGCTCAATGCCAAGCCGTTTAATGTCATCATAAACATAAAATATGGTAATATCAGTGTATCCTCTCTAGGTATCATATAAAACTCTCTCACCTCTAATAGGCAACCTCAAAATCCTATAGATGTCCTCTAAAGTAAATCTCTAGTAGGAAGATGAAAAGAGGAAGTCTCAGAATGCCATCTCTCACAGAGAGCAATCAACATACCTCTATTTTCCCAAATGGTGGGCATGGTGCAAACATGATGCAACCCTAACCTCCATATCAAGAGTATCCCAACACTTTGTAACTGATCTCATAGCTCATAGGTATCCGGCCTCGACTCTTGGGCTTATATCGGATCCAACAAAACCTACAAATGCATCAAAATACTTTGTGTCAGCAATACAAAACATTAATTTTTGCATCACAAAATTTTTCAAAATTTTGACAGTCAAATGCATCATTTCAATATCAAAGTGGTGCACAATCTCAAATGCGTCATTACAATTTACACATGCATGGAATAAACTCAAATGTGTTGTATAAACATTCATATGCATTGTTTTACTTCAAATGCATCATGCAATCAATTAATTCTATCTAGCAGGCATATGCGTCATTTTTTTACAAATGCGATGCACAAATGTTGACCTACCTATCATGCAAATGTGGTGCATTAAAACAAATGTGCTACACTAACCTACATGTGACACTACCAATAGAAAATGTGATGCAATCCTACACATGTGGTGTAAACTAAAGAAAATGTGTTGATTCCCTAAATGACCCAGAAATACCTAAGCATGTTTGCACATATGCATCATTCCATGAGCACATGCATCACATATGAACACATATGACGTTTAAACTTAAAGTCCCTAAAAAAGCATGAAAATTAAAATGTCAAAAGGTGATTCAAGGGTACATATCAGGGGTCCTACGTCGACTGGGCATTTGAAGGTGCGAATGTGGTATCCATGATGCTCTGCATACAGTATTGGAGACATCTTCTATGCAAGCTCAAAGCTAAAATCAAGGTTTTCAAATTGTCTAGGGTGCAAATGAATTGATTCTTCACCCGAAATCCTATTTATACCAAGGGTTTTGGAGGGTTTTTCTCAAACCTTTTGTACTAGACACGTAATTTTCCAGCTTATAACATCCAATTCGCATATCAAACCACTTCAAAATCAATTTCTTTCACCACCATCAAACATTTGACTATCAAATTACCTAATCAAGATAATTTCCAAAATTTTCAAAAAATTTCAAAAATTGTCATTATTCCCGAGGGGGCATACCCTAACCTATTTCACATTGGGGCATGACTAGGGCATTTTTTAACTAATTTTCTTTGACACAAAGCCAAAATGACACTGTATCAAAGAGGGGAAAATTGTAGGCACTAAAAAATTGGTCTAAGCCTACAACACCATTTTTGACATATTTCTAATGTTCATGGTCATGATTAAATAATGTTAATTATTTAATTATTTTCTAAAGTCATCCATCCTCTATTAATTAAATAACCTTAAATTATTTAATTAATTCATTATGACCTTTATTCTTTCTTGATTAATTAAATAAAACTTATTTATTTAATTAAGTCACTAATTAATTAATCCCCTTTCTAAATTAAATAAATTATTATTTAATTTATCCTTTATCACAATTATGACTATAATTAAATATTCATTTCAAATTATTTAATTATTCTTTAACCTTTTCGATAGTCAATTAAATAAATCTTTATTATATTTAATTTAATCCTCAAATTTTGAATGTTGAATTAAATGATCATTTAATTCATAAAAGGAATTATTCTTGGCATATTCCTCTAATTAGATAATCACTTAATTATCTGATTATTCACTTACCATTTAAGTCAAGATATAACTAAATCAGTTAGTTATCTCCTGATTTAATATCTGATCATGTTTGACAAAAAAACTTTCTGGTTTGATCAGTCAGTCTTGTTCTTCTACATGCAAACTATTATTAATTAAATAACTTTATTTAATTTATTAATGCATTCATGCATTTGAACACAATGTTTCCTCTTTATCTTTCACGTGCAATTCTTATTCTTTCAAATTTCGAATAGTTTCGACACCAAATTAAATTATTATTTAATTTAACTCTATCATCCAGATTTTTTCACTTGCGTTATTACAGACACTAAATCTTTATCATATGGCATTCATTAATCTCAATCGTCAATCTGTCTTTTGAATCTGAACCAATCGTTCAAAAACCAATCTTCTATAAATTGACTTGACATTCATCATTATTTATCCTCCCGAAATCTATATAGTTTTAGGAAGATTTTATTCAATCTTTGATATTTTTATAAGTCAATAGTCAATAGGTCATATTTACATACTTAAGAAATTTGAGGGAAACTATAGTACAAATGAAAAAATGGAGAAGTGCAATCGAGCTCATTCAAGGATTTATATAGATATTCGGTGAGATTATTCTTATTTATATGTTTTTATGTTTCCTTGTTCTTTGTTGTTTATGAAGGATAAGTATTATTGCTTTTGTTTGATTAATCTTATTTGCAGCTTCATTCTAGCATTACAATCTCAATAAAAAAATGGCACACACAATTGCAATATGTGTTATGGGCCTATCACACAAGTGTTCACTCTTCTACAAGAAATACACCTTTAAACCTTGTATATGGTTCTAAGGCTATCATACCTTTGGAGTTAGAAATCCCCACATTAACGATTGCTCTCCAATGCCTTGTCGATAATGATACATATGCACAACAATGCTTACACCAGCTTAAAATGCTTGATGAATAGTGCATGAATTCTCTTGAGCATCTTCAAGCTTACACTAAGAAATTGTAATGCAAGAATGATATCGGTTTCATCCCTCAAACATTTAACAAGGGTGATTTAGTTTTATATGAAAATTAACTAAACACTACTATCGATTATGCTAAAAAATGCAAGTTCGGTCCTAATTGGTTAGGCCCCTATGTGGTCAATATAAATTATGGATCTAGTGATTACACCTTAATAGAATGCAATGAAACTCCTCTTAAAGACCCTATTGATGTTGTGCATTTGTGTCGCTATTATGTTTAGTCCCTTTTGAATGGTATGAAATATAAAGTAGTGTTGTTAGTGCTATCAAATTATATGCTAGATATGCTTTCCCATTGCTTCGTTCTCGACAAATCATTATGTATGTGTATTGAACACTAAAGTAATTATGAAACTCATTTTATAATTTCTTTAGGTCTCATACTATTCAAAATTCCTCTTGTAGGTATGTGTAGGATCATCATGAACAAAATAGGCCCTTAAGTGGCAACAAAATTCAGAAAATCAGAGTTAGGCAACTTGACGTAAAAATTTGAATAAGATATCTATATTATTTCAAAAATATGTAAGAATATAATTTTTAGCAAATTGAATTTAGTTTCTAAACTACTAGGTTTATTTAAAAAAAATAATATATTTGGTGAAAATTTGGAATTCCAATGCAGTAGTACTTAAATTTCAAGGAAAAAATAAGAAGTAGGTGTTTGTTTGACCACCCTAACCACAATAAAAGGATAATATTTTTTTATAAGATTTTAGATATAAGTAGGGGACTCATGTCCTGATGTGATGCATATTTTTTTTGTAATTTTTTTCCAAGTAAATAATTAATTATGATTTTTTTATTACAAATTTTAAAAAATAAAAAAACTCATATGTCTAACCACCTTAATTTGGTCGAAAATTCATGAAATTCAAATTTTTTTTAATCCTATAGTATACGAAGCATAGAATGTGATGCATGTTTTAGATTCAAAAAATTTGATACCATTTGAAAGCTATAGATGTTTTTCAATCAACCTATCAATCAAGAATTTAGTTGTAATTCAAATAGAAAATGAATAATAATTATTTATTAAATTCAAAGTAAAGAATAATTTATATTGGTGGAAAGTTGAGAATCTCCTTTAAAAACCCTTTTCAATTCATTGATCTTGGGTAAAACAAAAGTCATCAGCCACATGGGCCATCATATCACTTAGATATCGCCACTTTTTGCCCCATCATGATCCTACACATACCCTTGTGTGTTATGTTATTGCAAATATGTGCATAAAATACTTAATCTTTATGTTGTATTTAAAAGAAGCTCTAAAAAGTCTTAATTAGATCACACAAATTTTATTAAATCATGAAGGCATTATTTAAGTAATCTTATAAAGGCTATTTAATTAATCACATTGTCATTTAACATTCACACATTAAAACAAAACATATTAAATAAAACTAATTATATATATCAAATTTTTTCTATAAATATCATCAAAATATACAATGTCACTAAGCACTATGATTACCAGATCTCTCAGGATTTGGTACTCATGCTACATCGATAGTTAGACATCGGGAGACAGTCATGCATGATCATGATTATGATCTATTGAATCTGATCGCAAAATCCATCCCCTCCATCCACGTAAGTACCACTCGATACTCTCCTAATATCTAATACATATCTACATGTAGCCATTGTTCAACAAAAAACTGCCAAGCCTTTGTGGTTTTATTTTTACCTTTGCGGTTGCGCCTTCCTTTACAAAAGCTCACTACCTTCAGAGTGCTCCATGTGGCTGCCTCACAAAGCTTTCTAATTTTTACATCTCTTCATTTTTTGCCGATCTCCGTCTGCATGCCCAGTGGCTTTCTCTAGTTGCTTTCGGAACTAGGCCCACCTTGTACTTTCTTTTGTTTGGAGCATTCCATGTGGCTCCCTCTCGGAGCTTTATGCTGCGCATCTCTTCGACTTTTTTCTGGGCTCTGTCTAAGTGACATGTGATAGTTGTTGTTGTTCCAATTACCTTGGAAATGCTGCTAAACCTTTTGCACTCACCTGCTTCTGCGTTTCTTGTTGTGTCACCACATGTTCTCTCTTGCTACTGCATGGTTTTTCGTTCCATGTCGTGGCTTCGCTGGCATGCTCCTGGGTAATCGATTTTTACTGTAGCAGCTTGAGATGATCTGGGTCATTGGTCTCTTCTCATAGCTCTTCTCTTGGTGTGTTTTCAGGCAGTGGACTAGCCTATAAGTAAGACCATGTTTCTCTTTACTTAGTTGTTGGTTAAGTTTGCAAAAACTCCCAAGCACCAGAAAGAAGGCCTTTGTAATAGTTTTATTCAATTTGAAGACTCCAGACTGTGCCAAATAAATTTGGCCTTTCTATTTATTCATGCATTTAGTGAGACTATTGGTTTGTACCATTATCTTATTTTATTGTATGAATTCCTATTCTTCAGCTTTCTATAATCCTTCATAACTCAATAAATACAGATCATGTTTCTTCGACTCTTTTGTGTTAGCCAAAAGTTATACTAAGGTTATGTTATGCAAATTAGGGGGTACTCTTACATTTCAAGTGCTTTTTAGAAAATTAGCTTAACAAACAACAATTTAGTGGTGTGGGCCTTTGCATTCTACATTGTGCTTTGGTAAATTTGTTTAAGACTTTGGCACATCACCTGTAGTGTAATTTTTTTATTTTTGCTATCTTTCTTACCTTTTACTTCGCCCACTAAATGAAGAGTCGGCTTCGGTAAAATCTTGAAGGTCACTTACCTAGCGCACAATGTCCCCCAATAGCTAAGTTTCCCATGAGACTGCTGCTACATGCAAAATCCTACGTCAACAGTTCTTTTTCTAGCATGCTCGATGGGATCGAGAACCAACACATTCGCCTAGTTTTATAAGTGTGTATGAGCCATCAACCTGTAACTAGGTCACAAATTGCAAGAGTCCTTGGACAGCTCGTACCACCATTAGTTTTTGTGCACATGAGAGGTCATTGAGGTAGCCCTTCACCTCCTCTGTCTCCTTCATCCCCTCCTACTTCGTCATCACTTGCTTCGCTTGTACCTATGGTTGCTAGAAATTATGTAGCCTGGGACTCTAACAAACCTTTAGTTGCACCTGTGCCTTCTGCAGTGTGGGCTCTCATTCCTACTCTTACTTTAAAAGCTATCCCTAAGTATTCTAAGGATGAGTCAAAGACACCAATGGAGCATCTACAAGATGTAGTAGACGTATGTCTGGTACACAACATATCAAATGAAAATGTAGCCCTTAGGTTGTTGGCCACCTCCTTCCGAGCAAATGCGCTAAAATGGTATCGGACTCTCGAAACTAGTACTATTGTAACTTGGGACTAGCTTGGAACTTTGTTTTATGAATGTTTCTCCAATGTTGGTGATAGATCATCACTGTACCATCAACTGGAAAATATAAAGTGACCTCCTCATGAAGCTCTACCTAATTTCAATGCGAGGTTCCATTCGACCTGGCAGAGAGTTCCTGTTGGCAGTCGACCACCTCCAGATCTAGCATTCATGTTCTACCTTAGTTCGATCAATGCTGATATCTCCATGATGTTACAAGCTCTAGGCAGAGAGACTTTACCCAACGCTTATGCCTTGGCTATCACCACGGAAAATAACTTGATTGCCTCTAGAAAGTTGGCACAAAGACCGATAATGCCACTATTTCTTGAATGCAATGCCGCAGAGGTCGAAATTCCTTCCACTAGTGCACCTATGGCTCCTCCCCAATCTATGTACATGTATCCCAAAAGTGCTTCAAGCACAGCTCTGATGAAATCTCTAATAGTAGCTCTTGTGCCTAATCTCTTGGTTGCCGAGATGAATGAGATGAGAGGATAGATGCAAGCCATGACTAATGAGTTAACTACTATGAAGTGGCATAAATATAGTTGTCAGAAGCTGACTTACCAGAGTTACCAAGGTGGAAAAGCTCCATACCAATCAAATCAATGGTAGAATAGGTCATGTGGAAATACCTCAACTTAGTTGAGTAACCAGATAGTTTCGGTAACCCTACTGATGTAGACCATTCATCCTAGTTTGAATAAAGAGCTGGTAGGTGGACAAAATAAATTAGTTGAAGATGCCAATTCATAGTGCTTTCCTTGAAATGATGCACACATGCCAAGAAACTGTCCACGGGGAAAATTGTAACAAAAGATCATAGACTAGCGTAGCCAAGGTGGTGCACCGGACCCTAGCAACCAATCATACGCCTCTCAGCAGATGGACAATGTTGTCTTCACTACTCAAATGCAAGGGATGTCTATTCAGTAGGAATCAAACATTGTTCCAGACCAAGCTCTCTTTTCTTGGATGGAAGGAGAAGAGTCAATGTTTCCAAATGACATCCCTATGGATAAAGTGCCCCGAGTGCAATCTGACTACAACACATATTCCTAGCATAGATTCACTAGAGAGATAATAGCCTTACCTACCAATGCTTCATTGCAATCGGTGCCTAGCCTAGTGGTAGGCCTATTGCCCATCGCACCATAGTCTAAGGCGACTATTCCTAGCTCTCCGAGTCCACTTCCTTTGAAGGTGAAGGCTCCATCGATCAACCCTGCTATTGCCAAACAACCAGATGTGTCAATCGTGAAGCCAATGTCAACTACAAAACCTAAAGTGCAAGAAAACATGACTCATCAGTTGAGAGCATAGTTCAACGTGGTGGAACAACTGAAGTCATTTGCCAATGCTTCTCTATGGGATGTCCTGGCTATTTTAGAGTAGAAGGTACTATTACAAAAGGCTTTGTTAGAAGAGGAGGATGTGAAGGTACCTACTCAATCTAATGAAGAGAAAATATCCAAGCCCAACCTAGATAAAGTGCTAACAATTTAACCGGTGGAGAAGCTCGAGTCCAAAAAATAAAGTAAGCCTAAACCTAAGCCTTTCTTTCTAACACTTATTATTGGTGACAAGTTGTTACATAATTGTATGATCGACTATGGTGCTAGCACAACTATCATGCCAAAGCAAGTAGCTGATGCTTTGGGTTTAAAATATGGGCCTCTGAACAAAGGAGTCATGTAGCTAGATGGAAATAAGGTTGATACCATCGGGGTAATCAAGGATTTTCCTATGACTTTGTTTGTCTGCCCTAGTATCACTGTAAATCAAGATACTGTACTCATTGATATTCCTCCTCTATTTGGGATTTGTTTGTCTTGGAAATTCGTAGCAAATGTCAGAGGATATCTAGCATTGGACTAGTCACACCAGATTATGAGGACCAAACATGGAGCCAAGATGAAACTATTGTCAAAAACTTTGCATTCTAAACATGTTGCTGATGAGGCCCTGCTCAACTTTGAAGTAGCACATACTTCAATCACTCGGGAAGAAAGCTTCAATGTGGAATTTTTGGAAGAAAAGGAGGCTACTAGCTCCCAGACAGAAGATGAGGAAAATTTGTTGAAAGAGTTTATTGATATAGACCCTTTCGGGAATTACCATGCAACTAGCCTCAGAACCTATGTTATACATGAAGAGGGGTAGATAATGCCCAAAGTTACTGAGGCACCTGGAGGTGAACAATCTTTAGAATTATGGACTTTGTACTTCAATGGTGCAAGATGTAGAATAGGAGTTGGAGTGGGGATTTGTTTGATATTCCCGTCCGAGGGAAAGACCTTGAGGTCATATCGCTTCCAGTTCACGTGCTCAAACAATGAAGCATAATATGAAGGTCTGGTCCATGGTTTAAGCCTTGCGAAAAAAATGGGTGCAAAGCAGATAAGTGTGTTAAGAGATTTAGAGCTGGTGGTCAACCAAATCCATGGAATTTCTGCTGCAAATAATATCTGTATGTGATCCTATTGACATAGAGTCTGGGATCTGATTGACAACTTTGAGGCATTCAATATTCAGGCTATTCCGAGGGAGAAGAACTCTGAAGCTGACATAATGGTGACTATTGGGGCTCAGTTTGAGCCAGCTTTTGAATTATTAAGAAATAGGCATGCAGTGAGGGTAATTGTAAGACTCGTTGTTCCATATAACAATCAAGATTGGAAATGGTTTGATAGAGATGCTCATATTGCGTCATTCCTCCAATCATCTAGAGAATTGATCGATCAACTACAACCGAAGATCACCAAAGCTTATGGGGATCAAATTATCTAGTTGAAATCAAATAAGCTTTTGAGAGGGCTAGTCACTATAGAGAGCCTATTTGATTCTGATGATGCAATGAGAGACAAAAGGAAGCTCGTGGCTGACAAAGGTGATTACACTGATTTACATATTAGGGAAGACAAAAATCTCAAGGTTAGGAAAGAAGTTTTCTCAGAAGAATAAGGACAGACTAAGGCATTTCTATGAAGAATATCTGAGTGTAGTAGCCTAGTCATATGATGATCTTAAAGGATATGATCTCGGGATCATCGAGCATACAATTGAGTTATCAAAAGGGGTGAAGCCATTCCATCAAAGGCAGAGACCTGTGAACCCAAAGATAGAGTCTATCATATCACATGAGTTAAATAAGTTGATGCATCCTGAATAGTGTTTTCGATCAAACACAACACTTGGGTGTCAAACCTGGTGCTAGTCCGGAAGAAAAATGGGGACATATGCCTGTGCGTAGACTTTCGAGACTTGAATAGAACATCCTTAAAGGATCATTACCCCTAGCTTTAATGGAGGTAATTCTGCAAACTGTAGCTAGCTCTGAAATGTTTTCAATGTTGGACGGTTTTTCGGGCTACAACCAGATTCGAGTAAAGGAGGAGGACCAACACAAGACAACGTTCACCACAAAGTGGGGAACTTATGCTTGTGCCAAGATACCTTTTGGAATTTTGAATGTTGGAGCCACTTTTTAGAGGGCTATAGATATTGCCTTTAAGGATTTGATCCATAAGATTATACTCATCTATCTAGATGATTTGACAGTATTTTCAAAATTTGTTGATGATCATTTTGATCATTTGGAGCTTGTGTTTCAGAAGTGCCAGGAATTCAGGATTTCTTTAAATTTGAAGAAATGTGTGTTTGGAGTTCCCCAGGGGAAGCTATTGGGATATGTTGTCTCTAAGGAAGGCATTTCCATTGCCATTGATCCAGAAAGAGTTGATGTGATTCGGGAACTTCTGTTACCTATCGACAAGAAGGGTGTGCAGTCTTTCCTAGGTAAGGTCAACTTCATTAGCCGATTCATTGCAGATTTTGTAGGTATTGTTCAGCCCATTACCTTAATGCTAAAGAAGGACCAGATTTTTAAATGGACAGTGGAAGCCAGAAAAACTTTCGAGCCTATAAAGGAGGCTATTTCTTCGGCTCCTGTGTTGGTAAACCCTGACCTATCAAAGGATTTTATTATGTATGTTTTTGGTAGTGGCAATAGTATTGCCACAGTACTTATGCAAAAGAATGATGAAGTAAAAAGGGAGTCCCATGTTGCTTTCTATTCACGAACCTTGAAAGAGTACAAAGTAAAGTGCAACTTTGTAGAAAAGCAGGCCTTTGCCATGGCTAAAGGGCTTAAGAAGTTTCAAAATTTGATATCATATAATAAGGTGATTGTTTGTGTACCACATCCTAGTGTGCAGGAGTATATCATGGAGGGAGAAATCATAGAAAAGAGAGCTAATTGGATCACAAAGATCCTAGAATATGATATTGAAGTCAAACTTGTCAAGACTGTCAAAGGAAAGGGATTGTGTGAGTGTCTCATGAAAAATAGTGAAACAGTGACAAAGCTTGAGACTCCGAAACCTGTGTTTTTGAATGAAGAAACTTCCCAAGGTGACTGGCTAGAAGATAGAATAAGCTTCATGCAGACAAGAAGGTATCCAATCAATCTTCCCTTTTTTAAAAGGCATTTATATCATTTGCAAAATAGCAATTATGTTCTTCTGGAGGGTGTCTTATTTAAAAGAAATTTTAATGGCATTCTGCTAAGGTGTGTAAATGAGGAACAGGCCAAGAAAATACTAGATCAATATCACAATAGCCCAGCTGGAGGACATTTTTCCGCAAAGAGCACAACAATTAAAGTTATATGTGCTGGTTATTTTTGGCTAACACTTTTCAATGATGCATTTTTACTGATTAGGTCTTCCAATAATTGTCAGTTTTATGTCAGGAAGAGAAAGAATGTTGTTATGCAATTGAGGCCTATAGTAGTAGAAGAAACTTTTGCTCAATGGGGCTTAGATTTCATTGGGATGATTAACCCTTTCTCCTCAGCCGGACATAAGTGGATATTGACAGCTATGGATTACTTCACCAGGTGGGCAGAGGCAGTGCCATTAAAAAATGCTACAGAGGTGGAGATTGTTAATTTCGTAGAGGAGTTGGTAGCCAAATTTGGCTCGCCTAAAACAATCATTTATGACAATGTTAAAGAATTCCTCGGCTCAAAGATGAGTTGGTTCGCATTGAAGTATGGGGTTTTCCTGAAAACCTCTTCTAATTATTACCCCTAGGGGAATGGTCTCGCAGAGTTTACCAACAAAAACCTCATCAAGTTAATAAAGAAAATAGGCTTGGAACACCAGAAAGAATGGCATAGGAACCTCCAAATAGTGTTGTGGGCAAACTGAATCATGCCCAAGTAGATACTGAAGACATATCCTTATGAGATGGTGTATAGGAAGGAGGAATTGTTGTCTATTGCCACATAAATTCTTGCCTTACAGTTGCTTAAATCTTAAAAAATTAAACAAAACAAAGCAATGGAGGTGAGGTTTTCCAAGTTACAAGAAAAAAAGAGCATGCCCTTGAGGTGATGAATAGCCACCAGCAGGTGGTTAAGAAATGGTTTGACAAAAAGGCGTTAGATCAAGGGTTACAATGCAAGGATCTGGTGCTCAAGTTCAATGAGCATGTTGCAAAGCCCGGTCAACATAGCAAATTCGCCAACCTCTAGGAAGGGCCTTTCAAAATTACCCAGTGCAAACAGTTCAACTCTTATGAGTTGGAAGATGAAGAAGGTAATCCCCTCAGTATTCTAGTTAATGGAATACATCTTAATTTTTTTTATTAATCTTGCCTATGTGAAGGCCGTGTAAATTGTAAATATGTAATTAATTTTTCCTACTTTAAGTTTTGGGGTATTCTCAGTGCTTCGTAATAATAGAAATGATGCAAGAAATTAAAAGAAAAACATTGTAAATGGGCTAAGATTTCTGAAAAGACATATACTATATATAAGAGCCAAAAATTTACATTATATTGGAGGGCTAGAGGCCTTGTATAATTATTTACATATGTCCTCTATAGAGCGGAGCTTGAAAGGTGAAAAAATAAAAATGGGGATTATCTTCATTCTCAAGTTATCAGTGGGAAGGACCAGCAATCATAGCAATAGGTGGTGCGAGATCGGGGAACACCATTCTTTCAAAATCTTCATACCACTGAAGATTTTGGAATGGTTCAATGTAGTGCACACGCATGAGGAAGTAGCAGTCAGTGCGAACCTTGGGATGATGCTCCTCATGAGTCTCCAGCTCAAAGCCGAATAGGAAGGGCTTGGTTGGAACAGGTCCTCCATGCAGTTGCAATAGGCGAATGTTGCAAACCGAGGGGATCCGATGATCAAATTGGGTCATGCGCATAATTTTCTCCAGGCCTCCGAGGTAGCGTTGAGGGGAGGCCTGCTTTGTCAGCTTTAAAATTTTTCGTTTGAAAATGCTAATGTCTAGTAGCGAGACGACAAAGTGGGAGTAGATGCTAGTATTTACCCGGTACTGCTCCTCATACTCCATGCAATTTTTCCCTAGAATCCACTTGATTGCCTTCACATACAACAGGTTCTTCACACATGTCATGTGCTTTAAGCACCTACATCTAATTTTTCCTAAGAACGCAGCTTGAGTCTTCTTGCAGACAAGCCTTACTGGCATTTCCATGTTGTTTGCTTTTCTGGCTAGAAAAATGAAATTACTAAGGTAAGAAGCTTGCTAAACTAGGAATGCTAGAAAAATTTGTGATTTTGCAATGCTACGAGGGGTCTTATTTATAGACTAGCCAAGGTTCACCAACCGAGGAAAGCCATAATTATGACTGAGCCCAAGTGTGTCGCCAAGCCTCGGTTTTTAGTGTTGCGGTGTGTGAGGTGATGGGAATATGCAAGTACAGTTGCAACTTGCTCTGTTAAGTTGCCACATTCATTAGAGATTAGCTAGGTGTCAACACAAAGAGTTGTTGTCCCATCTGAATCAAGGTGAAATCTTAAAGAAAGGCTTATGGGCGATGCACCCACGTACATTCAATGAAATTAGTAAATGCATACAGCTTGCAAAAGTATTTTTTGTAAGGTTGTCTTGGTTCGTCTTTCAAGAAAATCAAGCACCGCCACATGCAAGAGGCTATTTCTTAAATTTAGAGAGCAATTTGGCAGGTTGGCATTTCTTTCACATGTATGAAAGGCTGGTGACACATAATGGAAACTTGGTATGAATGGCTAGCATGTACCCTTTTCAGTCGCTTTTCTCGAAGATCATAAAGGCAAGTTAAGGCATGTAGAAACACGTTTATTGCAAGGAGTTACCTAAAGATAAAACAACTAAGGCATTCATAAGAAGGAAATAATTTTTCAGAAAAGCTAAGCTGTTTGCGAAAGTTTGCAGAAAAGTTCTTGTGAATACTGAAATGGCTGAGATTGCAGAAAACCCAACACAGGTCCTAGCCCCAACAACTATAATCAAGCAAATGAGAAGAGCACCTTGCATGCAACTCTACGACCAGGAGTCTTATGCTACTCTAGGCATACCCATAAATCCTTGTTGGCCTTTCACCCATCAGGTGGACCAGAGAATACTAAACGCAATCCATCACATAGATTAGGGTTTGGTTGCGGAGGATTGGGATAACGTCTTTGATCCCGAACTATCCCAAAATCCTAAGAGCCTTAGAGAGGCTACATGCAAAAAAATGAAGCATGTAGTAGACTATTTCAACAAGCGTCTGTGATTCTATGGGCTTCCATAGTATATGGTTCCTTTGGTACACCCTTGCCTAGAAATTGTGGTAGCATGCACGACACGCTTTAACACAAATACTGGAGTGATAAGCAGCACTAATTTCAAGGTAACCATTAGTCCTGAAGCTCTTCAAGATATGTTGCGCATCCTGCTTCCCTTGACCTAGGAGGTTGAAATTTTTGAAGTGAACTGAATGCAAAAATACTGGGGAGGGCTCCAAAAAGCACAACAGTTTTATCGCTTCGAGATCAATCAGCCAACAAATAATTTGGCACCGCTCAAATTCCCTTTTGGTATGAAGGCTTTGAAAGGTGGGTCTTCTTCTATCACTTCTATGCTAGTGTTGGTGTGTGGTCTGGATACAGACAAACACGTTTTTGAGTTTCAAATGTGCTTCAACTTTATGTTGAAGAAGAATCATGAGGCTCCGCTCCTGGATTTTGCAAGAGTTATTAGTGATGGGATTTGGCAGCAGTTGTAGGAATTCCAGGTCGGCTCTAAGTTCAGGTATCTCACCTTCCTGGCCTACTTGATTTTACATCAGAATCCAGATTATTTTTCAACATTTATGTCTCTGGCTATTTTTGACGAGGGTGGATTGAGAAAGCCAGTTTCGACATGGACTCCTATCATGTCAAAAACCTTTGATTTCTATGCATTTTCGGATTTATTCTTAGCCCCGACTCTGAGGGCTTTGGATGGGGTTGGCACCAATATGACCGCACACATATCACCCTAACATAAGTCCTAGTTGGGAAAGCTGGTAGCGCACTGTGATTGGTTCTTTGGCATGGATTTCACCATACACCGCGTACTATGTTTCGCCTGGGAGCCCTTTCGGCTCCCCCATTATCTTTTGGATAGAGTGTTGGCCCTAGAAGCAATGAGGTAGCTATGTACCATTGACAATGATTACTGGGGGGGAAAACACTTAACCTCTCATTTGTTGCTGCCAATCATGTTTGGATCCATGTCACTGATCAAGAAGAGGACTTCAAAGATTCTACTTTCAAAGTTGAGTCATCTCGGGTTGGTATTGATAGAAGATACCTGGCATTACATACCCAACAATAATTTATTAGGGGTCTGCATCAAAATCCCACATTCACCTCGGCCATTCTAGGACCTTCGGAGAAATGTCAAAGAAGGAAATTTAAGTAAATATGTAGGCCTTGAATATCTACCTATTGAGGATGATCGACCGCCATGGCTAAATTTTTATTACATCATGAGGAAGGCCAACCCAAGGTAGAAGATCAACCCGTCCCTAAGCACCCAATTGAGTAAGCTCAATTGGATGCCTGAGAAGATTCGAGACTTTTGTGTATACCCGCAAGAGACTTTGGTAACTGACAAGCTTCATGAAGAGGTAGCCCTTGATGAAAGATTTGATGATATATGGTAGAATGAGCATTCAGACTTAGAAAGGTCTCCAAACCATTCAACATCAGTGCAACAATACAGAAGAGAAGAGATTGCCATGGAGCCTGGGGAGTGATGGCACTCTCAAATTTTGCAAAATTTGAGATGCCCATTTCAAATTTTGTTTCTGCACTTTCGGTGTGTGCACCTGAAGAATCAGTCCTGATTGGCCCACTTTGGAGGCTTATAATTTAAAGCATGTTGATTGTCATGCAAAACCCATTTGCAGACATAATCAGTAGACATATGTGAGAAGGCATGTCAAATTTTAGCTTCCTGTAATATGTTTTGACAACGTTTCAAAAAGTGAAGTTGGAAGGTTTTTTGCACTGTTCTATTGTTTGTAGACTATTTGTTTTGTGAAGTTGCTTCTTGTTTGAGCTTGGTTTTTGCAACCAGTTTAGTGTCATGTCAAAATGAATGTTTTTCCATATTCCCCATATCAAAGTGATCTCGAGTGTCAGTTTTCAAAACCTCATGATCTGATTTGCTATTTTTAGCAAATCGAAACCAAATGCAGTTTGTTTTGTTTTGCAGTTGCATTCCTGACAGCCTTTCTGAGAGGCCAACTTCGACCGTCAATAACTTTTGATAGGTGATGTTTCAAAGCAATGCCATTTGCACACGTGCTTAGGGTACCTTAATGAACTTATGTGTCTGATGGCAGCTTTCCAGGAGTTGACTTGTTATTTTTACAAATTAGCAGTTGAGTCAGTTTGTGTTGGTTCAAAACTGCTGTTGTTTCAGAAAAGCCTGACTAGGCAACTTTTTCGATGAATATCCGGTTCCTCGTGATACATTTATCTGATCTGTCTTTTTCACTATACTTTTGGGTCAAATGAATATATGCTTGCAAGTTTTGACGTCTCCTGGAGGTCGTTTGACCAGTTTCCCAGATTGATTCTTGAGCCAGCTGAGCCTATTTTGACCATTTTCCAAAAGTGTCAGAAAACAGTTTCTAATTGCAAACCAGTTCATTTTTCAACTCCAAAATTCATCTGGATGCTATGTCTGATTGATTTGAACATAAACTAGTTTGAAAATGATTTTTTTTTAGTAAGGCCCACATGGAACGCGACTTGTGTCACAAGTGTTGTTGGTAAGACCTGTGAACAGAGTTCATAAATGATTGCCTCACTCCAATTCTCCTATTGTGATATATTAAGTGGATTAGACATTCAAAATCTTGCAAGCACGATATATTTGACTAGCTTTTATGCCTAGAGTATTTGATGGGTCTCGAGATAAGTCATTGACTTCAAGGGTGTCCAGGACACTAAGGAGGAAAATCACTCTATATAGGCTAATTGGTTCAAGTTTCCTTATTATGTGGGTACACATATATTTGCAACTTGTTTTGGCTCGTATTTGGAAGGGATAAAATTCAGTATGGTTTTGATTTTTGTTGCAATTTCTTAGTGGATCATGGTGGATTAAGGGGCATATCTAGAGGTTATTTATGGATGAACCATGGAGGACTATTGATGGACTCTTTGATCACATTATTGAGGATCTATTGGCACACAATGGATCAAGGCTCTTGTCAGTACATTGATTGGCATAAGGAGTAGAAGAATGAGTTATGATTTGTGTTGCTGCATTCTTTTCAACCTCCATTTCCATCTTTCCAACTTGCACCAACATGAAGTATGTTGATTCCAAGGGTGTGGGCAGACAAAGAATTGAGGAGGCCTGCATCATGTATGTAGCCAGTTGCTGAAATCATGCACTGCCTAGACTAGGGTGTGCACATCCATCACCTACAAATACAATTGGTAAGTTTGATGTGTGCATTAAGGTGTAAGGGAGATGACCAGGTATGGGGCACCATGGAGCAGGGAAACAAAGGTGAGAGCCAGTGAAGGGGAGACCCACAGCATGAACAAAGGGGTCCGCACTTAGGAAGTATGGTGTTTGTGCACTTGGTTAACAAATTGTGCATGGAGAGACTGGCCCATATCAGAGCAGGGTGCAAATAGCAAGGGAGTGGCCAAACAAAGTGAAGGGAAGGCACGACCAGTGATGGTGGGTGGCCGACAGCTCATAGATGGGTGATGGGCAGTGAGAATGGTGAGAACCCGCAGCCAGAGGAGTGATAGGTGAAGAGGAGGATGCTCACACAGCTAGTGAAGAAGCTCAGACCAACATGAGGGAGCTCGCGCCAGCCAAGGGAGGAGAGGCCCGCGCACATCAGTTTGGAGAAGCCTGCAGTCCGCGTTGAGAGGATGGGGAACCACGCACAATAGAGGAGAAGACCCACATCATGTCAACAATAGGAGGGGCATGAAGGAACTATGGAGGAAGTTTGGGGAGGCCCGCAGCCAGAGCCAAAGAAATGCTTGCAGCAAACAAGAAGTCCGCCGCCATGAATGCAGAGCACGGGAGCTAAAAAATTTAAATCAGGGCATTTTTCATCCTAACCTCGCATGCCTCGCATGAAAAACATGACGTCGGCCAAAACCCCGTGAGGTGTGTGAGAATGCACGAGGGAGCTCTTTGTTAAATTTTTTTCAAAGGATTAACTAGTTTGATTAAAACAAGGTGGGCCCAATGCATTTTTTATAAACTTTAAAACATTGCCCAAGCAAGTAACATATAGGGAGTGAAATATTTCACATATGAAATATTTAATGGTGCATGGGAGTAAATAGTCTTTGTTGTAGCAGAATAAATATTTTACTCAATTAGTAAAATATATTCGATAAAGCAAGATATGGGTAATTCTGCAATTAAATATTTTAAATGAATCATTTAAACTATTTAAGGTGAGTGGGAGTATATTTGCTAAAAGTGAATTTATTCACTTATAAAACAGAGGGCTATTATGTGTGAAAATCAAATGCAACAAAGAGGTAAAAAGCAGCTCCAAATATAAAGGTATTGCTCTAGCATTGTAAACAGAAATAAAAGACAGAAACAAAATTTTGCACGGGAATGGAGATATTTTGCAGCTGGGGTGAATTTGAAGAATCTCCACATGGGCTATTTTTCAATTGCTGGGTAATGATGAGCTGAGCAGTTGGAAGGAATATGTTTGTTGCTGCAAAGGGAGGAAGAAGATATATTATTTTTTAATTATTTGATCAATGAGAATGGAACTACCATGTGTCTACAACAGCTCAATTCTAGGGCTGCTCCTGTTTCCTTCTATTTTCTATATCTTCTTTTCTCTTCTCAATTGTAGGGGTTCCAATTTCTAAAAGCTTTGCAAGTCAGGCAGAAGCTATGGGTAGATTCTAAAGCTAGGGGGAAATATGACTATCAGTCATTTTTAATCTAAAAGTGTATGTTTTGAATTGTTCTGTTATGTTTATTTTAGCTAATAATTGTCTCCATGGCTGAATTGTAATGCTATTTTGGATTCAATAATAAAATTGTCTGAATTTGTTCATGCACATTTGCTGCATTTGAGTTACATATGTTGTTGCCTTCTATTCTATGAATGGTGTAATTTCTTTAATAAAGCACAAGTTTCTTTTATTATTGCCTATTGTTCAAGGATAGTGTAATTGCTTTGACAAATGTGACAGGAGTGTTATGTTTTAGGTGGATTCATAAGAAGAATTATCAGAGAAAGCTTCAGTGGTCTGGTTGTCATAATGTGACAACATTTGCAAGACCTTCAGAGCATGTTCAACACTGAAAGATGAATGCTAGTTATATGACTCCATAGCCCATTTTTATGGCACTAGTCCATTATCATGTTTCTATTGTTTTCAGTTTGGTCCCAACTCTTTAAATCAAAAACCATTTCAAATCTATTTTGTTGAGTTGTGTTTGTCATGTTCTCCATGCTGATTGATGAAATTCATTGAATATCTTGCTAATGTTAAGTGATATTTTAGGTTTCTCAGCATATTTCTGTGAGAGCATCATCTGTTAAGCAATATCCTGTTACTTGTGTGTCTAGATTGTTTGATGTTGCTAAAGGGTTACCCGCCTAGGTCTTACAAAGCCTGAAGTGTAGGGGAAATGTGTATCCATTCCATTTCCTGCCAGTTGGCCACTAGCCTTTTTGGTTATTTAATATAGAGGTTGGCTACCTCTTAGAGAATTACAAATCTTAGTTGGGTTGCATTTTTAAACACCAACAGTCCCCCTGTCATTGCCAAGAATCCTATGCACGAGAAGGATACTAGTAAACAACCCACACAAGAGGAAGATTCACACACACAAGCATCGAAGCCATCCAGCTCCTCTAAATCAACGTGGAAGTGGGCAAGGACTACTAGTGGTTGGAGGCTGGTCATTCTTGACCTTGTTGATTCTCCTGAGGAAAAGCGACAACGAACTAGTGAATCTGATGGAGAAGAAGAGCTGTCGATGGAGGAAGTGGTTGAAACTTCTATAGCTCCGCATGAGCTCAGGTAACATTTCCTCCCTCTTCTCTCTCTACCATGTCTCTAGTCTCTTCCCCATCTGCCCTTGCTTTTTCATCTGCACCAATTTTCTCTGCCACTGGATATCCTGGGCAGTCCAATCTTACCCCTCCTAGTTTCCCACCTTCATCATCCACTTTCCATCCCTTGCCTGGAACACAATTTGGTGTAAGTGTTGGGCTCATGAGCCAACAATTTTTATCTCCAAGGCCTAGTCCCACAGTTGGCGCACCTCCACCCTTTCCCTACACCTCACTACCATCCCTTCCAAGCAACCAATTCATTCTGCCATTCTCCCTAGCCATTATAACAAGGCATAATAAAACTTTTGATGCATTGAGTATGCTGTGTTTCCCGTTGGCCATCCCTCAGGAGTACCTTTTTGCTGGTGGCATGGGTATCCATGCCTAGGAATATTTTTGTAGGTTGATGCAAACAAGAGCACCCACACCAACTGGATAAACAAAAGAAGACAAAAAGACGCAACCAAGCAGGCAATGTCTGACTTCCAAACTGTATTCAATTAAAGTCAAAATTTCTTGATGTTTGCAAAAATCACTCCTAATGTGATTAAACTGGTAGGAGAAATGCTACCGAGTGATTACTCTATGAATGATATCGGGCTAGATTTGCACCAGACCTACCCATGAGATAAGGTTGAGCTAATGGAAGAGACCCAAAAAATAGTGACCACTGATTATCTCAAGGTCAACTGGCAGGTGAAGAAAAAGGATGATCAGATAGCGGAGCTCAAGAGCAAGGTCGACATCTAGGTAAACAAGTTTAAAGCCCAAGAGAATGAAATAAAGCACCTGGAGAAGGAGAGGAGTGCCTTAGAAAGTCAAATCAAGGAGTTGCAAGCTATAGGCATAGAGATTGTTCTGACTCTCCAGTAGGAAGTTGAGCTGAGCCGAGCAAATGAGGAGAAACTTTGCATTGAGTCTGTGTTGCTAAGTGAGGGAATGAAGGAGCTTCGGAAGAACACAAATACTGAAATCAATGAAAAGAATGTCAATCTGTAGTTGGAAATTCAAAAGGAAAAACGGGTCGAATTGGCCCTGGAAGAAAAATAAAAAGAGGTTTTCACTCTGATGGAGCAGATGTCCACATTTGACAAAAACTTGTCAGAGCTGAGGGTAAATTTGAGCAGCAAAGAGGCAGAATTGGCTACCCTAAGGACCTAAACTCTTGTGTCCCAGATGAGCTCATTGTTGATTGCCAAAGAGTTGTATGCATCATACTGGGACAAGGTGAAGGCATTGTGCCTTACTCTTCACCCCACCTTGAAATTTATGGTACAAGAGGCTAGCCTTTGCGGAATAGTGAGTGAATCAATATAGCAGGTTCAGTAGTTAACTTTTGACAAGGTTCCGGAGGCTAGAATTTTATTGGGCAAGTTGTATACAGCTTCCGATGAAGCATTGAGCAGCATGGGCATCGATGACCAAATGATGACAACCATGGGCGTAAGTATCCTCATCTCTATGCACAAGGCCATTCAACAGGTAGCAGAATGCAAAACTTGGTTGAACCAGGTTACCAGCAACATGCGGGCAAAATTTTCCTGTTTAACTCAGAGAGGCCTCCCTTCACCCTTCATTGCAGATTAGGAGATAGCAGGTGTGGAGCACATTGTTGCAATGATCAAAGAGAAGAAGCATGACCATTTATTCTTCTAATCTTTTGATCAATCTCTAACCACCGAGGAAATTGAGGGAATCATGCATTAGCTAGCGCAACTCTACTTCTAATTGGAATTGGAAACAAAAGTATCAGGCAGATTGCCTTTCAAGGAAATTATCGATCTAAGGTTGGCTCATGAGAATTTGCAAGCTCTCTCCACACCATCAAATGAAGTCTGGACTAATCTGCAGGCTGCCCTCTTGAGGTTGTGATTAGTTTTGGGATGCTAAACCAAAGTTTATGGGGTTCTTCATTTCGCAAGCAAAATGCCCCTGTGAGTCGCCAAATTGTTCAAAAAAAAACTACCAAGCCTTTGCTATTTTATTTTTACCTTTGTGGTTGCACCTTCCTTTACAAATTCTCACTACCCTCAGAGAGCTCCATATGGTTACCTTATGAAGCTTTCTGCTTTTTACATTGCTTCACTTTTTTCTGATCTTCATTTGCGTGCCATGTGGCTTTCTCTGGCTTCTTTCTGAACTAGGCCCGCCTTGTACTTTCTTTTGTTTAGAGCATTCCACGTGGCTCCCTCTCGAAGCTTTTTGCTAGGTATCTCTTCAAATTTTTTCTGAGCTTCATCTGAGTGACACGTGGCAGTTGTTGTTGTGCTAGTTACCTTGGAAATCTTGCTAGACCTTTTATACTTGCTTACTACCATGTTTCTTATTGTGGCACTGTGTGTTCTCTCTTGCTACTGCGTGGTTTTTCGTTCCATGTCATGGCTTCGCTGGAATGCTCCTTGGTGATCAATTTTTACTGTGGCAGCTCGAGATGATCTGGGTCATTGGTCTCTGCTCACAGCTCATCTCTTGGTGCATTTTCAAGCGGTGGACTAGCCTATAAGTACAACCATGTTTCTCTTTATTTAATTGTTGGTTAAGTTTGTAAAAACTCCCGAGCACTGGGAAGAAGGCCTTTGCAATAGTTTTATTCAATTTGAAGACTCTAGACTGTGCCAAATAAATTTAGCCTTTCTGTTTATTCATACATTTAGTGAGACTATTGGTTTGTGTCATTATCTTCTTTTATTGTTTGAATGCCTATTCTTCAGCTTTATGTAATCCTTCATAACTCAATAAATACAGATCATGTTTCTTAAACTCTTCTATGTTAGCTAAAAGTTATACTAAGGTTATGTTATGCAAATTAGGGGGTACTCTTACGTTTCAAGTGCTTTTGAGAAAATTAGCTTAACGAACAACAATTTAGTGGTTCGGGCATTTTCATTCTGTACTGTGCTCTGGTAAATTTGTTTAAGACTTGGTGCATCACCTGTAGTGTAAATTTTATATTTCTGCTATCTTTCTTACCTTTTACATCCCTTACTAAATGAAGAGCCAGCTTCGGTAAAATCCTGGAGGTCACTTAGCTAGTGCACAACGTCCCCCAATAGCTAAGTTTCCCATGAGATTGCTGCTACATGCAAAATCCTACGTCAACAGCCATAAAACCTCTTTCTCTAGTCTCTCAAAAATTTTGGGACTTTGAAATGTCTATGCCTATGATGTAGTCCTAGCTCGATGGATCTATCTGCACAATCTCTCATATGTTTACTATAGTCTTGTGAATGGTCTGAGTGACTCTGGATCTTGCTCCACATTAGTTGGGTGCACATAATTTGATTCCATCTCCTCCTCATTGATAGACATTGGCACTATCTTCACATCCGCTTGATGGTAGAGATCCTGCCAATCCTCTGTGGGCCCTACAAGGTAGAAACAAAACATAATCAGTACCCATCATGATATATATGTGCATAAATCAATACATCAAAAGATAAAGTACATGCATCAAATTAAATATCATCACCTATATCTTTGGTAGGCTGAGCAATATAAACCTCATCCTATGCAAGGGGCATGGATGTTGTGCTAGCCTCTCCTCAAATGTGATTATTGGTGCCTACTATTGTCACTACTCGGGATCCAATCATACAAGCTGGTGAGGTCTCTCCCTACTTATGTCAATCCTTAGTTGTTTCCTCCTTACTCTCACTTAGGGGTGGCTCCTCATCCTCATCCTTCTCCTAATCCTCCTTCTCATCCTCCTCCTCTCCCTCTTGTCCATCATAGTCTATATCTACATCATCATCATACTCCTCATAAATAATGTTGGTAAATATATTTGCAACCTTTTAGCATGTCCCCTCAACTCTATCCTCTCTCTCATCTCCCTCATCTGGCAATGGTCTTGCATCTCTTATGGGCTCATCAATCAGAAACCCATGAGTTGGTCATGATACCATCCACCACTCCTCATGATCCCATGTGGCACCGATGTCATCTATGGCAAAGATTGGTGGCTAATCATGATCAGAATAATCACAGTCACTCTAGATGATATCATCTAGAATGAACCATGATGTATCAACAGGTCTCCAAGCACTCCGTAATGACCTTCTAAAAGATGACCATGCCTTGGGTGGGCTCTGAATTAGTCCAAATTTTCACATGACTTGGTCATAATAGAAAGGATGCACTATGTGATCATGTCGACCAACCAGAAATCTATCTAACTGAAGTCTCCTCGTTTGTCTCTTATAGTCTAGCCACTATAGAGTAAGCTAATAAGGTCTCCATGAGATCTCATCCTTCTTTAGTTAGTCGAACCTCACTCTCCAAAAGTGTAAATTTCCATACTACCATAACTACCGAAGAGAATAGTCAAAGGCTCAAGGATACCCAAGTATTGTAGGACATGGGAAGCTAGTAGGCCTAGTACAAGTGATATGCTCCAGGAACCAAACCTGCAAAAGCATACAATGCACCATATTGTCTACCTCCTAGAATAAAAACTGCTCCAGATCATAGTGCAAATGTGCAAGGATGTAACAACCTTAGGCATATATTGTCTTATACTCTACCATCCCCCATATCAGTTGCACTAGCCTACCCTTAAGGTGTGTCACACGTCCATATAGAAGGAGTACCAATATCATGGTATGCATCATAATTCATCTCACCACTAGTGCTCATGAATAAAGTAACAATGCTAGGTCAATCCATCCTACCACCCTCTCATCTTGAACTAGTTCATCAAGGTAGCAATGTATATTTACCCATTACTCATGAAAGGTACAGTTTATTTGGAGGCACACCTGCTCCCCCTGAATAGGAACTCAAAGTATGCAGTACACATCCTCTAAGGTAACTATCATCTCTCTAGTAGGAAGGTTGAATGTGCATGTATCCACATTCCACCACTCACACAATTCCATCAACATAGAATCATGGTACCTCATGGGGGGCATGAGGTATGCCCAGTAGATACCCACATCCTGAAAATGCTCTTGTCTGCCACTAACAGAGAGGAGGCTAGATCTCTTGAAAAGCTTAGCTATCTCCCACCCATATGTTGTCGTGATTGGGTGGGTACCTATCAAAAACATCAAAATATGCTCTCTAAATCATCTAATATCTTTAATTTTACTCTACTTCATCATGCAAGTGTACTAATGTTGTTCTAGTGTGATTTTTCTAAGGCCCTAGACACTTTAGAACCCTTTTGGGACACTTCACAAAGAAACAAGACACTTTGCGAATTTTTTTTCCAAGATCCTAAATTAACCTAAATAGAAATATAAATGATTCCATAATTGAAAAATCAAAGTGCAAAGGAAGCAGAATCGACTCACCTCATGATTTCACTCGTTGCATGCCACCTGATCTCATAGGTGTAAAATCTCATCTACTCAACATATTTCACTCTCTCCCCATCACTTTCAAGCTAAAATAAGGTAAAATGAGCAAGTGAAAAATTACATCATTTTCATTCTTTTTACTCTTTCTCATACTCATGTAGGCACATTCATACTTTTACTATCTTAAACCTATTAATGTTCTTTTCATTCAAAACAAGATAACTAGTGCTAGTGAACTCTATTTTTGATGCCATTTGTTGCATTAGAATCATGTTTCCACACCCTACATCCTCAATCACCTATCGTTATGTGGCATGGTACTTGTAAATTCCCTTTGATATGCATGTCCTCATTCGATGTGGCTAGATTACTACCTTGATTCCACCTCTGTAAAGAAATTGAAATCAAGGGGGGCATACTTATACCCTCAAATTTGATTTCTATGAATTAGATAAGAGGATTTATAGAATACTAATGAGTTTGTGTTGCATGATGTGGTTGTTAACATTCTGGTTTTGTAGGAAACTACACTAGGGGTTTCATTCTCCCAACTTTGAATGAGTATCCTTTTATGAAATAAAAGTGCATTGTTTAGAGTCCTTTAGCTTACATATGCATGCAGAGTCATATGGGTGCTAAAGTGGGGGCTAAATGTGTCACCAAAAATTGTATACCTTTGAAGAAAAGCATAATTTTGTGTCTAATTTGGTCCTACTTTAGACACCCTTACATCAATCACCCTCCTAAGACATCATTTATAAGCCCCTAAGACTCATTAGCTTTGACTTTGAGGCCTATTTCACCTAAGGAATCATACAAGTCTCGACAAACAACATCAAAATTACTCAAAAACCCTTGGAGGGACTAAGTCACCCAAGGTGGTGACTTACTCCTTTTTAGCTTTATTTGCACTTTTGAGGGGGAAAATTTCCAAATTACTAAAAATTCTTGATGGGTGCCAACCTCTTAGGTCAAAATAACCAACAATTAGGTATTGTTTCTTATAAATACATGTTTTTAGGTTATTTTTTAGGACCTTTTTATCTTTTAGTCATTTTTCACAAGCAAATTGAAGAGTCAAGTGTTGAGCATCTTCGACAAGAAGATTCATCTCCCTTTCTACAACAAATTTGAAGCTTTGGGCAAAAAAACTAAGGTTTTTGTAGGTCTTCAAGCTCAATTCTCAATCAATATATCACATTGCAAAGGATTGATCATTAATGTATGCAGAGAATCATGGATAAATCTAGGTTGAGGAGGTGAAACTAGTCATCAAATCACACCTAAAGACTTGTTTTCAAAGTGATTCCATCTTCCGTTTTCTCTCTATCTTCAGATTTAAGGTTTTTCATTCCATTTCAATTCATTTGTAATGTTGTAGGGTTTCTTGGATTGAACTAGTATCATTCAAATCTCATTTATACATCTTATTCTAGCACATTAGAATAGGGTTTTGTCTTACTTTAGATTTTCCTAGTTCTAGATACACTTAGGGCTAGGGTTTATGTAGATTTTTTATCTCTTTCAAAGTTCAAATACCAACTAGGGGTTTGAACAAGGAAAATACCATATTAGGAACCAAAATATACTCTATTTTTTAGGTGATTTTATGGATTTGAACCTAGATCTTGGTGAAAAAGTAGATTGCAGACTATAGGCATCTGAATCCACTTTTAGATTTCCTAAAAAGTTGAAATGGACTAAGTCGCCAATAGTGGTGACTTAGTCCCACCACATCATTCTATCAGGGATTTTGGAAGATTTGGGTACCTAGTTGGCTAGAAGGGAGTTTGAAGTAGTTTACTAGGGCTGGGACTAAGTCACCTAGTCTAGTGTAAGTGTCCTAGTTGACATAAAAATTAGATTTTCTAGACTTCTAGAGGCCTTTAAAATCTCCAGTTCAGTCCTCATCAATTTCTAGGTGCACTTGTTTTATCTATTCTGTTACCTTGCCTTCTATAGTCTTTATTTTATCCTTATTGCATAACATCATGTGTTTTTAAACAATGTAGATTTCATTATCGTGCATTCAATAGTTAGTTTCATTTATCAGATTATTGCATTTAAAATACTTCATATAAGCATCTCAATCACATTAAGCCCTTAATATTGAAAGAAATCCAAGTTTTAGTTGCATGAAAGAGACCCCATCCTTCTAGGTAAAAACCTTAGAAAATATTGGGGAAGCCTCCCTTTCCAGCCTATAATTTGTAGTTCACCAAGTCATGGTTATCAAGCAATATACCCTGATCCATTGTCTTAATAGGATGTATCATTCCACAAATCAAACTGCATCAATCCCATCCACCTATTGGTCCTATGGCAAGGGATATTTGAAATCTATTGTGATATTTTTGTGTTTTTGGTATTTTTTAAACATTTGAGCTTCCTATTATACCTAGTCATGGTCACCACAATCCATCATATCATGGTATGCTTTGACTAGTAAGCATAGGGGAATATATTGATTCTCTATGTGATCTTGTCTTCTTGGTTGTCCTGCGTAGTACCCACCAAGGTCCCTATAGTCTTCTGTTATCTTGGGGAATTATTTGTGCTTGTGGTTATTCTAGCATCAGGCCTTGGAAAAGTCCTCAATGAATTTGGGGTGTTGGGATAACCTCTTGTTTTTTGTGTCAGTCCTACACATTGGATTTACTTGGAAAAAAATTACAAACAAATATGCATCACATTAGGACATAGGTCCTCTACTTATATCTAAAATATTATAAAAAAATATTATCATTTTATTGTGGTTAGGGTGGTCAGACAGACACCTACTTCTTATTTTTTCCCTGAAATTTAAGTACTACTACTTTGAAATTTCAAATTTTCACCAAATAGATATATTTTTAAAAATAAACCTATTAGTTTAGAAACTCCATTCAATTTTATACGGATTCTATTTCTTACACATTTTTGAAATAATATAGATAACTTATTCAAATTTTTACATCAAGTTGCCTAACTCTAATTTTCTGAATTTTCATCACCACTTAAGGGCCTGTTTTTTCCATGTTGATCTTGCACATACCAAAATGTAGAATTTGACTTTGCGTATGTGATTGAAGAGAAAATTCATGAAGGTTTTCTTCAAGTTGAGGAGGCTAAGTCCCCCATTACTTTCAGAAAGTACTCTTTTCTATGTCATTTAATTTTATATTAGAATGAAATAAAATGGACCAAAAGGAGGAATTTGTCTACACAAGAGAATGGAGTTAGGCTTCCTGTACAGAATTGGTGTTACATATGGGACAAAAAATGAAAATAAAGCAATTTTGTGGTGTTTAGAGATGATTTTTCTATAAGACTAATAGATTCTCTAGGTTACCCTTCACCAAGACTGCCTGAATCATTAACGAAAGTAATGAGACCAGTGCAAGGTAAGCCAAACCAAGATTTCACCCATAATTATGTTGGCTAGTTCTTCATGCCACAACAAACAATCATTTGAGTCTATGGATGCAACCAAGCACCACACATATTTCCTAAGTTTTTATCAGAAAGACTATGTTTTCTAGAGTTTATGTGGCTGATGTTGTGGATGGAGCGTGATTTGATGAGGAATTAGAGAAAAGGCACATTTTTTTCCTGATTTGACGGTGTTTGAGGACTTGTTTATTGGGTGAAATATGTTGGAGGAATTACAAAGATTCATGAGGGTCAATTATTCCCCCAAATCTAGGAAGGAAAGGGTATGTGACCCAGAGGGCCACATCAATAATATTAGAAGGACTCTATTGAAAAAGAAGGCCATCCAACATGAGTTTGACCCCTAGGAGGATGTCATAAGAAATCTAGTTTATTTTGCAGATGTAATGAAAATGAGGAAAAGATGGATCACAATGATGAAATGGGAAAGTCAAAAAATGGAAAAGGATAGAGGTTTTAAGGGTTTCTTTGCAAAAGAACCTAACCTTTTGAAAAGCATAAAACTAACCCTTGGGAAATATGATGAAATGTATAAAATGCCTCAAACTGAGGGGTTGATTCCTAATCCTACACCCCAACAACCATCACATGAAGCTTCCACATCAGATTTTCCACCTCCATCACCTTCACATCCATCTTCTCCATCTCCCATACAGGAACCCCAAGCCAAGAAGTAGAAGACTGAATCATTGGTTGAATATAGTGATGATGAAGAGGAAGGTGTGGTCCTTTCCCTAACTAAGATAAAAGAAGTGGCAGAGAAACACAAAAATTAGAAGCCTCACGATCCTAAAATCAAGATATCAAAGGAATTTATAGATGAAATTCAAGATGAGGAGAGGGTGGTTGCCTCTCTAAGGTTTATAGAGGATGATAATTTCATTCATACCAATGAGTTTAAAGGTTTTTGGATCAAGATGAAGATGAAATAGTATCATGAAAGATTGAGGATAAATCTCATAAGAGTTGATGATGCAAAACATGCTAAAGTTCAGGCTCAAACATTGGTTGAGTTAAATATTGACAATATCAATGTCACCCCCCAAGAACCAGGAGAATTAGTGTTGAAAAGTGATATCTTGATCATACCAGGAATGGAGTTGTCCAAAGTGTTTCTTTTGGACCAGATTAGATCATAGGATGACCCAATTAGAATTGTGGAATTTGATTCAGAGGAAGGTGTATCAGAAACAAGGTATAACCCTACCACTCAGACCCTTGCTTTATGGACAAAACAAAAGAATACAAGGAAGCCTAGGATTTTAGATGTGGTGCAAGAAATGAGGGGGTCAACCATGGTGAGGACAATGAAAGATACAACTACCATAGAGGTTGCACCTATCACCATGCACTATGCAATGTTTACTAAGGACGTTGTGGAAAACAAGGAGAAAAAGGTCAGTGAATATGAGAAAAGGCCGAAGTTGTCAAATGATGAGGTAAATAAGTTGTTCATTGAAAATGTGAAGCTAAAACAATTAAAGTAGGCTACAACAATAAAGGGGAATGATATACTTGTCTATCACCCACCTATGTAAGCTAAAGACCCCCAGGTTCAACAATTGAAGGATGAAATTGATAGGTTAAAGAAGAATAATATGGAAGATGTCAAGCATCACATCTTGGATACCCTAAGAAAAATATTGGAGCATAGAGTTGGGGTACTAAAAGAGAAAATAGGTGGAGTATATGAGAGCTTTAGCAATCTACTAAAAGCTTTGGAACAAATAAGTGCTAATTCCCCTATTATTGATGAACTCCAAAAGAGGTGGAAACCAACTTATCACACTCTAACCACTCTTTGCAAGGCAACACAAAGGGATCAAAATGCCCCTCAAAGACTCAAGCCTACTCAGGAAATGGTGAAAGGGGTGATCGAGAAGCATAAATACTTAATGGACACAAAGAAGAAGGTGGAGAATAGGAGTGAATTTGACTCTATAAAGTATCTCTTCAATCCCTCAATCATCAAGGATGACAATAAAATAAAAGGTGTAGAGGAATGGAAGAACGAATTTTCTCAAATGATTTCTCAATGCTTGACACATATACAGAATGATGGGGATATCGGCCTAGATAAGTTTCATGTTGTGTTGGATGGAATTATCACACTAGATAATGGATACACAAAGTTTTTGGTAGATACTAGGAACTTGGATGGCAATAGATGGAAGAGCCACCTCACAAACCTCACTACTACATAGGAATTCAAATGGCTGAACGATTTGACAATTAGAAAATGGTAGGAAAAATACTTGGGCTCGGATGAAGACTGATTACATGCATCATAAGGAGAAATAATTATACAGTAAAATTTTTGAATAGGTCTTGGTTGACCACAATATTTTACTCAAAGATTAGCGGATTGTTACACTTGTTATTTTTATTTTCTTTCAATTATGTTTAAGTCTTATTTTCATGTTTTTTTACCAAATGTGTGACTTTTGGTCTGAAGCTTGTTGCCTCTCGTATAAATAAGAGAAACCAAGACCAAAGGAAGGAGTAGAAGATTAGATAGGAGAAAATAATAGGCGAATAGGAATAGATACAATGTTTACATTTCAAAAGACCATGATGCAAGTATAATTTGATGAAGTTAATGAAAGATATTTGATTCAATGGCCCCATTTTGGTATGAGTTGTTTGTTGAATTTATTAAATTATTTGACTGTCTCCAACTTAATATTTCTTGATTATTTAAGTTGATATATCAAGTATATACTCAATTTATCAATGCACAATTGTTATACTTGTGTGATGTGATTATTTGGTTTCTTTAAAGAAGAATTAAATTCTTTTTGATCAATCATAGGAATCTAGAAGTGTTATTTAGATTAGTAAGAAGAATCATATAATTAGGATTGATATTCTATCTCTAGTAGGGTTTTTCAATCACTTTTTTGCATGTTTATACAGGTTATAAACTAATATTTGTATGCCAAACAATTATAATTTCTTCCAGATAGAATCCATTCATCATAGACTTTCATTTGACTCTGTTTTACCCAACAAGGTACTGGTCTCACCCATCTTATTTATTTAGTTTCATTAAATTCATTTCAGGATTCCACATCTATTAACTAAACATATTGAATTATACCTTGATATTTCTTATACAATTTATACCAAATTAGGATCACATCTCTCCACTGTCAAATTGCCATTGTGGATAGATTGATCAAAGTAGGGAATATAGTTCAAGTCTACATCATTTACATAGGTACACCCACCTAGGTTTAGCAGAGCCTAAAGAGAAGAAGGTTCAATTACATTAATTTTCCTTGTACATTAGCCAAAATGTTGTGAGAGCTTGGCAACCTCTTGTGGTTCAAACCTATGTTTTTGAGACCTAACACCTCTTTCTTTGAGTAAGTTTTTAGATCATCTTGACAAACAACCATAAAAATATCAATGAAATTAAATTACGTTACATCTATAACCCTTTGAAATGTGGCAGCTCCATTTGCTAAGTAAAATGGAATTATTACATATACATAAGTTATCCATGGTATAGTAAATGTAGTCTTATACTACTATAATTCTTTTACTTTCACTTGGTTATGCCCTAAAAAACCATCCATCATGGACAATAGCTCACAACCAGTGACTTTCTATAGCATTTCCTCCATGTTAGGCAACATATAGTTATTTTTAAAAAAATATATACAAATTCATGAAATATACACAAATTTTAGGTCTCAATTTCTCTTCCTTGCTAGCACTAAGTTTGAAACCTATGTGGAGTGTCTTATATTTTGATTATACCACCATCTCAAATCTTCATTAATTCCTGTTGTGTTTTTGGTGCTAGTGTAGGATTAATGGTTCTTTTTTTTTTGGAAGGCTTAGCATCAAGCTTTAATGGAATATCATGCTAAAACAAATCCTCCCTTTTAGCCTTCGAGACATCATAGGACCAAGCAAAGACATGATTGTATTTTATTAGAAAATCAATAAGTATTTATATAATCTTATGGTTCAAATGTTTTCTGATGTGCACCTTCTTTGGTGTATATTTAGTTCTTATATTTTTTTCTTTTGAATCCTACACATGGGTGGAATTCTATTTTCACATTACATTTGTCTAAATTGTCAAACACCCTTTCTAATGCTACTAATCCTTTGGGAATATTTTTTTTCTTTAGCTAAATCACTTCATTCTCAAACATTGAATCATTCCAATCAACAATTTCAACAAATACTATGAAATCAATCTCATTGCTATGATATTGATCTATACATTGCAAAAAATTTGCTGTCATTGTCATCATTGAATATCTTCCAATTATGAATGCTATCAAGGACTGAAGGCCTGCTCTATACCCAAATATTTAACATACAAGAAAATTAGATGTCATTATTCCCTAGGGGTAAGTGCAAAAATATGGGGGGCCAAAAGGGGGTCTTAAGTGGCCACTTTTTTTTTTCCTGAAATTAGGAAATACTAACCTTGGATGTGAAATTGAGGATAGTTACACTCAAAATTTTAATATGCAATAAAAACAAGGATTGTAGTGCTCATAGTCTACTTTCTATACTATTTTTTTTTTCAAAATGGTCAATATTATGGGGATAAAAAGAGGGAGCCACAATAATTGGTGTTGTTTTTGTCAAAAAACATAACATAGCGACTTTTGTGGCTCCCTCAAAAGATTAATTTTTTTTGGTAATTTTAAAATCACTTCGGTGATAAATTAGCTAACATGTAGTTTATGCCCAATTTTATAGTACTTTTTTATTGAATATTTAATTTTTTACTGATTTTTAAAGTGGACACATCTTGAAAAATAGAATTTTGGCCATGCTACCCCTACAAATTTTGAAAACTAATTGAAATAGTGGGTGTGTGTAGGATCATGATGGGCCAAAAAGTGGCGATATGTAAGTGATATGATGGCCCATGTGGCTGACAACCTTTTTTACCCAAAATTGATGAAACGAAAAGGGTTTTTAAAGAAGATTCTCAGCTTTCCACCAATATAAATTATGTTTTACTTTGAAATTAATAAATAATTATTATTCATTTTCTATTTGAATTGTGACTAAAGTCTTGATTGATAAGCTGATTGAAAAAAATCTATAGCTTTCAAATGGTATCACATTTTTTGAATCTAAAACATGCATCAAATTCTACACTTTACATACTATAGAATTAAAAAAAATAAAATTGAATTTCATGAAGTTTTGACCAAGTTAAGGTGGTCAGACATACGAGTTTTTATATTTTTTAAAAGTTGTAATAAAAAATTCATAATTAATTATTTACTTGGAAAAAAATTACGAAAAAATATGCATCACATCGAGACATTAGTCCTCTACTTATATCTAAAATATTATAAGGAAATATTACCATTTTTTTGTGGTTAGGGTAGTCAAACATACACCTACTTCTTATTTTTTCCCTGAAATTAAAGTACTAATGCATTGAAATTTCAAATTTTCACCAAATAGATTTAAAAAAAATAAACCTAGTAGTTTAGAAACTACATTCAATTTGCTACATATTTTTTTTTACATATTTTCGAAATAATAAAGATAACTTATTCAAATTTTTATGTCAAGTTGCCTAACTCTGATTTTATGAATTTTCATCGCCACTTAAGGGCCTATTTTTTCCATGATGATTTTGCACATACCTAGTGGTTTTTTCTAATAAAAAGACACATGAATAAAAAAAAATAAAGATGAAAAGGTCAACATTGTTAAAATGTGAAAAAATACATTGTTAAGTAGCTGAGAGAGAGCCTAAAAATGCCCCGGTGTTTGATTATTTTTATCTTGAAAGATGTGCAAACTCGAGAGCTAGCACAAATGTGATTATGTGAAATCTTGTAGAATATGATAAAACACGTCTTTGGACATTGGGAAGACACTTTGGGCCTTTGGTTTGGTAATCCAAAGCAAATAACAAGCCTAAGGCTTGGGGATTCCCAAAGAAAGACATAAGGTGCTCACATTATTTCATGGTTTTGACATTTTTTTGTGCTCAATAGTTGCCCAAGCAAGACATAGCGCGAGAATGTTATAATGTGCTCACATTATGTCTTTCTTTGTATTAAATGTTTTTCTATTAAATGTATGTATATATTTGTATGTATGTATGTATGTATTCATGCTTGCATGTATGCCTATATGTAGGTATGTATCTATGTATGTATGTATCAGTTTATGTATATGTATGCATGTATGTATGCATCAGTGTATGTAGAAATGTATGTATGTATTTATGTAATATTGTATGTAGATATTTATGTGTGCTTGTAAGTATGTAACTATGTATGCCTCTATGCATGTATGTCTGCTTATGGGTATGTGTAGGATCATGATTAGCCAAAAAGTGGTGATATGTAAGTGATATGATGGCCCATGTGGCTGACGACCTTTTTTTACCCAAAATTGATGAAACGAAAAGGGTTTTTAAAGGAGATTCATAGCTTTCCACCAATATAAATTATTCTTTACTTTGAATTTAATAAATAATTATTATTCATTATCTATTTGAATTATGATTAAAGTCCTGATTGATAGGCTGATTGAAAAACATCTATAGATTTCAAACGGTATCACATTTTTTGAATCTGAAACATGTGTCACATTCTATTGTTTGCATACTATATGATTTTTTTTTTTTAAATTGAATTTCGTGAAGTTTTGACCAAGTTAAAGTGGTCAGACATACGAGTTTTTATATTTTTTATAAGTTGTAATAAAAAAATCATAATTAATTATTTACTTGGAAACAAATTACAAAAAAATATTCATCACATTGGGACATGAGACCTCTACTTATATCTAAAATCTTATAAAAAAATATTATCATTTTATTGTGGTTAGGATGGTCAAACAAACACCTACTTCTTATCTTTTCCCTAAAATTCAAGTACTACCACATTGAAATTTCAAATTTTCGCCAAATAGATTTTTTTTAAGGTAAACCTAGTAGTTTAGAAGATACATTCAATTTTCTAAAAATTATATTCTTACATATTTTTGAAATAATATAGATAACTTATTCAAATTTTTACATCAAGTTGCCTAACTCAGATTTTCTGAATTTTCATCGTCACTTAAGGGCCAATTTTTTCCATGATGATCCTACACATACCCTTATATTTATGTATGTATTTCGATGTAGGGATAGTTTTGAGAGGGAGAGAGAGAGAGAGAGAGAGAGAGAGAGAGACGGGGTGGGAGGGAGAGACCTAAGAGAGAGAGTGGGAGAGAAGGTGTTGGAAAGAGAGGGACTTATATAGGTAGGGTGGGAGGGAGAGAGGGAGAGAGAGAGAGATATCTAGGAAAGGTTCCAGAGGGAGAGACTTGAGAGAGAGGGAGAGAGAGGGAGTCGAAGAGAGACGGAGTGAAAGAGGGGGAGTGGGAGAGAGATAGAGGGAGTTAGAGAGAGAGAGACCTAAGAGAGGGAGAGGGTGCGGGAGGGACAAACCTAAGAGAGAGGGAGAGAGAGGGAGTGGGAGAGAATGGGTCAGAGTGAGAGGGACTTATCTAGGTAGGGTGGGATGGATAAAGAGAGATAGATAGATAGATAGATAGTTACCTAGGTAGGGTTCTAGAGAGACATATCTGTGAGAGAAGGGGTGGGAGGGAGAGACCTAGGAGAGGGAGTGTGAGAGAGAGGGAGTGTGAGAGATAGGGAGTGGGATAGAGGGAGTGAGAGAGCAGCAGTGGGAGAGAGAGGGAGTGAGAGAGAGGGAGCAGGAGAGAGATAGAGGGAGTGGAAGAGAGATATAGGGAGAGAGAGAGGGAGAGATATATATTAGGGCTTAGGGTTTAAGGGTCTAGCTATTAAGGGTTTAATGATCTAGGGTTGAGGGATTAGTGTTTAAGGAATAGTGTCCAAGGTTGAGGATTTATGGATAGGGTTTAAGATTAAGTGAGAGACTTGGATGGCTAAGGAGAGAGAGTGAGAAAAAGAGAGAGAGAGGGAACCTTTAGAAAATCAACATTTTCATAATGTGAGCTCATTTTGAAGAAGTTGAGATATATCCATTTTGTATAGCAATATAAAATACACTCACATTATAAAATGAGTGTGTTTTGGCTTGCTCTAAAAAAAGGTAAAAGAGTTAGCACACCCATGATCCAAGGCCACATGCTCTATTATTCTCTTGGTTATATGTGTGTTCTGAGAAAAAAGAGATTTTTGATGCTTTTGAGAAGTGCACATGCATAGTTTTCACATTCTAGCACTTTTGCATGAACTTCCCACCACCTTTTCATGGTTTTCCAACTTAGGAAGGAGAAAATAACAAATTCTTTACATTGAATTTCGTATATATCAATTCAAGACTCAGTTTTTGTATCTTATTGTAATGTTAATTGTGATTGAATTGTAGTAATTTAACATTATACATTGGTTATTTGTATTGTTGTTAGTAATTATATTTGAGTGATATACAATTGAATGTTTAAAAGGAAGCAATCTTGTGAAAAAATCTAATTTCTAAGGAGTTTTATTCAAGAAGAAAAAAGACTACATAATTAGGTAGTTCCTCCATTCAAATCTCTATTTTTTAGGTACATCAAGTCTTTACACTTTTTATGTACATTTTCCTTAATTATATTTTGTTTATTTATCATCCCTTATCATACATGATTAATACAATGCTTTGATTTTGTTATTATTCATATTTCATGTTCATCAAATTGTTTATTTCTCATTATACCCTTAGCCCATCTTGGCACATTTTAAACTACACAATTCTTTACACTTTCCAATTACATTTCAAACAACATCTCTTTGAGGAATTTTGTTAAATAATTGACCTACCTTGTTTATGCTTCCAATTTTTTATAGAGTAGTTATAACTATGTAATATAATACATCATTTCTCATGCCTTTTTTTATGGATGTGCATACCCCTTTCCAAAGCTTCCATCTTGGTATAGGCATGGGGGATGTTGGAAAATAATTTGGAATTTGGTTTTACACCAAGAAATTGCATTTTTTTAAAATATTTTAAATCCTTTCCCAAAAATTATTTTTGTGCATATCCTACAATCATTGAAGTCCATGAGGACATATCTCATTGAGGAATTTTGTCAAACAGTTCACGTGTCTTGTTTATACATCTATATAAAAGCATTTTATCAAACATGTTAGACAAGTAAATGAGTTGTTTGAAAACATTCCTCAAAGACATATGGTCTCATGCTGATGGAATACCATTCCATCACCATGAGACCATATTTATTTGAGGCATTTTGTCAAACAATTCAATTCCTTCTCTATGCTACCGCATTTTCCATACACATCTAACAAACCATTTTATCAAACATGTTAGAAAAGTAAGTGAGTTGTTTGATAAAATGACTGAAAGAAATATGGTCTCATGGTGATGGAAATAACCACAAGACCATATTTCTTTGAGTCATTTTTTCAAACAGCTCATTCCCTTGTCTATGCTACCAAATTTTCTATACATTTTTTATTTTGTGTATATCCTGTAATTATTGTAGTCCACAAGGATATATATTATTGAGGAATTTTGTTAAATAGTTCATGTGCCTTGTCTATGCATTCACATTTTGCATGTGTTTACTAAGGAAATTACAACCATAACACTCATGAAATTCCCCCCTTTTTATGTTTTGATAGATTTCATACCCCATTCAAAGGTCCCCATTACAAGGTAGTGAGTTGTTTGAAAAAGTGCCTCATAGAAATGGGGTCTCACGGTGATGTAAATCACCATGAGACTCTATTTCTACGAGGCTTTTTTTCAAACAACTCACAGTACCTTGTCAATTCTACCACATTAACAAGCTAGTGAGCTCACTCACTACCTTGTCTATGCTACCAAATTTTACATACATGTCTATGAAAATATTTTTTCAACAATTCACATGCCTTGTCCATGCTTCCATTTTATTCCTATCTTGCAATCATGCCATTCCACAAGACCACATTTCTTTAAGGAATTCCATCAAAAAATTCATGTGAGCTTTGTCTATGCAAGAAATACTTTAAAAAAAAATTAGCTTTGTCTACTAAGGAAATTTCAACCATAACACTCATGAAAATCCCCCTATTTTATGGTTTGATAAATGTCATATCCCATTACAAGGTAGTGAGCTCACTACCTTGTCAATTCTACCTCATTGACAAGATAGTCAGCTCACTACCTTGTCAATTCTACCACATTGAAAAGGTAGTGAGCTCACTACCTTGTCAATGCAGTAGTATTGACAAGGTAGTGAGCTCACTACCTTGTTTATGGTACCAAATTTTTCCTAAATATCTACCAAAAAATTTTGTGAAACAATTCATATTCCTTGTCCATGCTTCCATTTTGGGCCTATCTTGCAATCATGGCATTCCACAAGACCACATTTCTATAAGACATTCCATTAAAAAGTTCATGTGAGGTTTGTCTATGTGAGAAATACTTTAAAAAAAATAGCTTTGTCTACTATGGTAATTGCAACCATAACACTACCTTGTCAATTCTACTGCATTGATAAGGTAGTGATTTCACTACCTTGTCAATGCGGTAGAATTTTCATAGCCCATTCCAAGGTCCCCATTACAATGTAGTGAGCTCACTACCTTGTCAATTCTACCACATTGACAATCTAGTGAGTTCACTACCTTGTCTATGCTACCACATTGAAAAGATAGTTAGCTATTTCAAAAAAATCCTTATAGAAACGAGGTCTCATGATGATGTACATCACTATGAGATCCCATTTCTATTAGGCAATTTTTCAAATAGCTCACTAACTTGTCATTTATACCGCATTGACAAACTAGTGAGCTTGCTCACTACCTTTCTATGCTACCACATTTTGCATACATTTCTACCAAATTCTTTTGTCAAAATATTCACATGCCTTGTCAATGCTTGCACATTTCTCATACATTGTTGCCAATGGAGTTGCAATTATAACATTTGATGAAAATACCCCTTTCTTTTAATGTTTTGATTGATTCCCATACCTTGTTTCAAAGTAAGGATGTTAACATAAGTTGCAAAATTTGAATTTATAGTCAAGCCAATTGTATTTTCTTGAAAGTTTGTAATGTCTTTTAAAATACATTATGTTTCTATCTTGAAATCATGGAATTCCACAAAATCACATTTCTTTAAGGAATTCCATTGAAAAATCTATGTGAGCTTTATTTATGCTAGAAATACTTCAAAAAATAGCTTTCCATTTTCCTTGTGTTCTTATTGCACTTTTGTATTCATCATGGTTGAGTGACACTTACTCTTCTACAAGATGATTGTAAGTATTTTGTATGAAGGGTTGAATGACATATATTTCATTTATTTGTATGGATTCATTTTTTAGGAACTAATATTGTCTCTTTATCTTGCTACAAATAAAATTATCCATCATTCTGAGGAAATGATCAAGGATTAGACCAACATAGGAAGAGATAGAAGCTAAGAATGCAAAGAAAGTAACATAGATGAGGGAACATCATGAGAAGAAGAAATTGGAAATGATTGACAAAGACATGCCAATTGAAGAGGAACCTCAACCATCAAGAAGAGATATGGAATTGGCAACAGAAAGGGAATGAATGTGAAACCTTTGTGCTAAGAGAGATTTAAATATTGTAGGTGGAGACACACCCTCTACCACAAGTTAATATCGAGGGACACCATCTACCACATCTCATGTTGAGAGTACATCATCACTCACATTTGAGGAAGGAGCTACACCATCATTCCAATCTCAACCTCAAGGTACATCATCTATTCCATCCTTGATTAAAGGTACACCATCTAGCCCATCTCATTTAAATATGTATGAAATTTTCCTAATGTTGAGATGAATTTACCTTTGAGAACACCACCTAGAATTTTACATAGAAATTCAAAGTTCTTGATTAATATTGATGAGAATATTTTGTATCCAATGGAAGCTAATATTCCAAAATTCACTTGTAGAAGATATGCTCATAAGATTTGGAGAGTTTTCTTTGAAAATTAAAATGAGACCGTAAGATGTCAATTATTTGTTGAAATGATGTGAAGTATAAAGTATAGGTCCATCATGAAGATTCTTGGGTTGAGAACATTGGATGCTTGAAGTGAAAAACTATTGTGAAGAATCTAATGGATGCATATGAGAGTGTGGGTAAGACCTCACACTTAAAATATAGTACCTATCACATGACGTTTCATTACATCAACAATAGTAAATAATCAAATGAGGAAAGCTTGACTCATTAGAAAGACAAGTCAAGAATTGAGAATCAATAGAAAACATTTATCAAGAGCCATTTAAAGGTACCAAAGAATTGAGGAAATTGATTCCATTGAATTATGGGAATTCTTGGGGAGACTACAATGAATAGGTAAACCAGTTGTTGAAGCATTGAGATCACTAATTGAAGAAATTTTGAAGAATAACACAAGGGTGTCTTCGAATAAAAGGGATTTGGTAAGAAGGAGAATCAGTAGTCAAAATTGTGAGCCACATATAATTAATTTTTTTTCATAAATTTCTAGAGTAGTATCCTCAAATTAAAAAATTTCAAAGATACTTTTAAATTATTAAACCTTTTTATGTCAAGATAAATCACACACACACTACTTGTTGTTGTAGATTGCATATTGATTTTTTTAACAATTTTGATATTTATCATTCTATATGTTTAGATTTGCATACAAATAGTATTTTGCAAGATTGTGGCATACATGCCTCAACAAAATCTTCAAGAGAATTCTTATGAAAAAAATTATGTGAAAAAGAGGAACGTAAAATATTCTATAGGAAATTATGCTTTGAAGGCACATTAGCATTGTGGTGGCTTGCAATGTATGCCAATATGTGAACATATGGAAATAACACATGTGTTTGGAGAGGAACTAGTAGAGTTAAAAAATTATAAAATAGTGGCCTACAATACAAAAGATGGTAATCAAGAAAAAATGTGTGATTTTGTTATTCAAAAGATTCTAGTGGATCAGTTTATGTCTACATTTCATGACAATATATTGTATGTGTATGCAAGGCATACTCATAGAGCTTGATTGTTGTACTTGCAATTCAAGTTATGCAAGGACACCTTTCCACTTGGTAGCATTGTTTTGGTGGTCGAATTTGTAGAGAACTACACTCTATAGCCACAATGTTAGGTGTAATCACAATATTACAACTTCACACATGTTTCTATATTTGTGCACATAACATTCATCCATGCAACTAATAGTATAGAGTATAATAGAAATATATTAAGAGAGTACCACTATTACATTAGTGATGATCACACATATTATATAGAGTTTGTGCAAGGTTTCTTTTAGTTTTTCTACAATGATTTGGCTAGGAGGGGCATATCATATAGTCAATATGTAATATGGTCGGATAACTGTGCATCATAATTCAAAAACTCATGGATGTTATATTGGTTGAGTAGGATGTATGTTAGTACAAGTTTTCAACATATGTGGAACTTTTGTGAGGTCGAGCATGGAAAGAGGGAGCATGTGTCAAAATATAATTAGCATGAGATGAGTTAGAGTATAAACAAAATTTGAAGCTGATAGATGCAAAATCAATTGTGGAGTGGTGTAATGCTTTGATGGGTCTAGGAAATGAAGGTAAGTCATCAATTCATTTTTTTTGTTGTTGATAGTTGATACTAACATTGCACCATATGAGTATTATTGTACATTGCCATGATCAAGTGAGCTACACTCTTTCCTTAGCTAAAATTTATGTTTATGGAGTATCCATACATAGAAGGTGACATTATTTTATTCTTCATGTACAAATCAAGCTTGGAATAAGTGTGAGTCAAAGGAGTGGGTTGACGAATGGTGGTTAAGTTATCTTAGCCCACTTCACACATATCGGCCCTCAATGGAATTGGAACTAACATAGATGGAATCATCGGTTGAATTTGACCACATATCAGATCTAGTTCAACCAAATAATATATCTACTTGCATAGTTTTTGAAATCCCTATTGTTATCTTACTTTGTAGTTTATTTGTAATGTTGATTAATTTCATCTAATTTTCTGCACATATCAATAAAGTTTTGAATATTCAAGATACTGAGAGGGGGGGTGAATCAATATCTTCTAAAACTTAATGAACAAACACCATCATTTTCTATAATGCATAAACCAGATAAGAGAAAGAACAAATCATGAAATCACACAACACATGAACAACAAATTTTTACATGGAAATGAGGGAAAAACCATGGTGAGGATTAAATCACAATATATATAGTTATTTCAATACCAGTTACAAAATAGGCTCATTGTGAGATAAAAATCTCACTACTTACAAGGACTCATTGTCTAAACTTGGAGGCTCACTACCTACAAAAATTATAGAAAAACAAAGGATTACAACTAGAATTTGAACTGATGGAATTACACCACAATTGTAGATTCGGTTCCTTTGATGCTCAGAGTATTCGCTCGCATGACAACAGACTAAATTTCACCCTTCTATTCACACACTTTGCATTTCAACACATTTTTACGTGCTTGACTATTCATTTGCATGGTATTCACCTTTAAACCATCTTGTACATATACCTGATATATCCACATGCATCAATTAGGTTGACCTAATTGGATGCAATACATATTTACAAAAAGATAACCTATCATCTTCATACAAAGCTTCTCTAAAATAATTCAATCATGTGCCATGCAATATTATGTCAGATGGGACCAAATCTAGGTCATACATATAACCGCAATACATGTTAGACTACTAACTAATTATTAGTTCGACCATGATTAACCTAATAACAAAATGCAATCACTAAAACCAGTGCCAACTCATCATCCAATCATATGAACATTTCGGACTACATAGATACACGCTTATGGTGTTCAAAATCCTTTTCTCAAAACCTTAAACCATAATGATTACTAGAGATAATATGTGAACCAAAATACCAGATCGAACATCATAGGTTGTAGACTTGTTTTGCACACCGGTTCAGGATAGCGGATCAATTTGATACCATAAAAAACATGGTGAAATAAATGACAACATACAAACTGATCTTCTCCATTCTTCTAAAAATCTCCCCCTTTGGCATTGATGGCAACATGTGCAAAAATTCAATTCAAAACTCTCCTCCAATCTCTCCAAATCTCTCCCCAAATTTTCTAACTCTCTCCCCCTTTGACATCAATGGAAAAGGGTGCCAAAAAAAATTGTAATCATGGTGACATTCAAAATTGCATAAGATTCCACTTCATCCAAAAACATCCAAAAACTTCTAGCCATCAAAACTTCAAAAATTTCAAACATCCAATCTTTCAAATTTCCTTCAAGTAAGAATGACACTTTTCACCTTAAATACCTTCTTGTACCTTTCTTTGATAACATGATATAATTTATTCCATTCAAGTGTTGCAGAATCCATTCATGTGCATATGATTTCTAGTAGAGCCAAAAATGTGAAAGAAGATGACCAACATATAGATGAGCATTGCATTGGAGATTGTTGGAAAGAGACACTATAAATGTCATTTGGTTTTTTCATTGATGGCAACCTTAGTCAGTGATTTGATCCATGCTTCAGAATTTTCTCATACCGAAAGTTAGATCGAAGTTCTATATTTAATAGTCAATCAAGAACAGAGCATCTGACAGAAATGCATTTCATCAATTCACATACAAATTATTGTTATCATTATGATCTTTGGATCTTAGGGAAGATATCTTTGTGTACACACTACCTTACCCAGGGTATGCATTCATTGGTATGCAAGTTAGAAGATCCGGTTGATCAATTTCTTGTTTACCAGTACGGAAAGCCGACTTCGAGGATATAATATGTTGTGGATGTTTGGGAAGTAGTTTTTTAATTATTTTTTGTGTTCGTCAATGTTCATTTAGGTCCTCACTATGCTATGGCTGACTTTGGGTGATGCACATCAAGAATTAACCATGGATTGAGCCAACAATTTTCATATATTTTCATACTTATGTTTGAGCTGACAACAAGCGATTAAATTCCTAGTGGTAGATATATATAAGTGATTGATTATATCATTTTAGAGTGTGAGATGAGAAGAATTAGTGTGCTGCAAATATCAAAGAAATTATGTATAGTTTCACTTGTGTCTAGAAGAGATTTGTGATGCGAATTAGAGAAGAGTAGAGTAGAAGAGTAGAATCAGACAAAAGGTCAAGAAGTCAACTAATGTGCTGAACTAGAACTATAACCGGGCATTAGTAGATGCTATTATCCCAATTCAATTTATCAAATGGATTTAATCTGATTATTTTTGTAAGATAGCGAGTCTTCATCTTGCAGCAGTGAGCTCTAAGCAATGTGCCTGAATGCAAGTCCATTCCCATTCTATAAAACATTTTTCAGTATACTTAGATAATATTGTGGATTGGCCTTCCACCATGATTTTCTCCTTAATAGGGTTTCCACATAAAAATTCTTGTGTTATGGTGTTGTGTTTTTTTTTTTATGTTCATGCATATTTATTTTGATTGAATGTTATGAATGCTTGAAGGATTGGATCAATAAAGTTTAAAATTGTAGAACACTTATTCACATCCCCCCCCTCTCAGTGTTCCTTTATTCCAACAATTGGTATTAGAGCCTAGTTCCTCAGAAGAAGTTTAATAGCTTGGGGAAGATCAGGGAAAGAAATTCAATGGATTCAAGCAGTCTTTAGCAAAAAAAATTGGTGGCCCTAAATGATCTTGATCAGTAAAAATATGAAATTTTGAAATTGTAGACAAACCTCATGGATGCTGAGAAATTCATTGAGTTATTGAAAGATAAAATCAATAAGTCCAGGGAGAAGAGAAGGGAAAATTTTCATCAGATTAAATAGAATGGCTGAAAAAGCATTGAAGATGAGCAACTGAGTCAAGCCCTAATGGAAAAGATAGAAGAATGTGAAAATCTTACCAGAGATAACACAATTCTAAAGCATGAGAGGGAATCTATTATGATGAGAATGACCAAGGAGATTGAAGACAAAAGAAGAATGAGGAGAATCCTACTCAGTCCTTGAAAGAGAAATATGAAGAATGCAACAAAATTAATGATGGACTCATTAATTTGGCACTTGAATTGTAGCAATCTAGAAAAAATGAAGATCTTTGAAGATAGGTTGTTAACCTCAAAGATGAACTTGAGACTACAAATGAATTAAAGGAGAAGTTCAAGATTAGCTCAACCAAGCTTGATGAATTGATTAAAATTCAGAGGATAGAAGGTGACAAGCGAGGTATTGGATATGAGGAAAGCGAAAGCTTTGAATCTTGACAAAAAAGATTCAAGCAAGGAAATCAGATGAAAAAATCTAGAAGGTATCTGGTAAGACAACCTAATGCTCAAAGATTCAATGGCTACTATTTTTTTGTAATAAATTTGGTCATATGGATTCTCAATGTAGATGTAGAATAAATTCAAATGGTCAACCATTCTCCAATCAGTGCTTTAACTGCAAAAAGTGTGGTCATAAATCAAATGAATGTAGAAACATGGTGAACAACTTTCATAGAGTTGTCAGATGTTATACATGCAATATAGTTTGGCATATTACTAACAACTATAGATCAAGAGAAAATTGTTGGAACAAATGGTCTAGAGAAAGAAATTTAGTATGCTATAGTTGCAAAAACTTCGGTCACATTGCTAGATTTTTCTAGAAACAAAAAAGGTTTGGTAAATCAAAGGAGAAACATGCAAAAAGATTAAAATGGAAAAGAGAAAGTTACTATAGGTGAGATTAGGAAGCAAATGAAGAAGAAATGGGTGAAAAAGACTCCCTCTACTCTAGAAAATGATTCTACATCCGCACTAGAATTTGGTAATTCCTCTGAGAATTAGACTAAGGCCTTTTTCCTAAGGGGAGTTTTCAACAAAATCCTTCAAACCCCTTGTTGAAATTTGGTATCAGGACATGGATGAGTAAAATAACTACATTGAAGATCCATAGATGCTGCTAAAACAGTTGGAGAAATTATTTATGATAAGTTGGAGGTTCACAAAAGATTTATCTTTCACAGTGTGTGGAAATAGGGTATCCAAAAGAGTTAGAGTAGAAGCATCTATTATGAAAAAAATTAGGCATGTGAATGATAAAAGGTCATTGTATTATCCATTTGTCACTTTGAATTTTGAGAAGAAGAATGTTTAAGAGCTCTAAAGTGAACTTTGGAAAAATTTGGTGAAACTACAAGTGTGAAGGTGATTCAGTGATCAAACCCCTAACCATCAAAAAGTTATTTTTGACAAAAATTGTGAACTTGTGAATTTGTGAAAATGAATAATCCTTTGGTAGTCAAAATCAAGGATAGACCCCATCCAAAATTCAAGTGGCATCCTTTCAAATCTATCAAGACAAACCTATTAGGTGCATTTGATTCTTACATATTGAAGATATTAAGGCATACATCCACGCAAACATTGAAGAGTTAGGAAGCTTGTAGCTAATGAATTTGTATAACAATCACATTATAGGAGAAGACTTTTGTGTCAAGCCAGAATTCAAAACCATAGAAGAGAAGACATTTACACAAATCGTTAAATTTCTCGTGTTTGAAGAGAGTGAATAGGTTTGGTACATCTTGAGTCGAGTTCATTGAATAATCCCTTCAAGATTACAAAAGAATCTATAAGTGTTGTTATAGGTTTAAGTTCATCCAGTGGGTTATCAATTTTGAAGTCAGTGAAGAATCAAATAGTTACTAATGCAACCGGTTCTACATATGACATTAGAGCTATGAAAATTGATGATATTGTTGATGTATATGTCAGATTTGCATCTATGGTCATAGGTTATAAAATCTATCATTC